>PVLA01000220.1:124592-474759 GCA_004027455.1 Hydrochoerus hydrochaeris
GGGGGGCCCCCCCCCCCCCCGCAAGATACCTGAGTGGTTACCTCAAGTCTGGTGCCTGGCCTGCTCCCTGCAGAGAGCGCTCTGTCTGGAGGCAGTGTCCCTACCTCTTGCTGCAGCACACACCTGTGCCTGATCTGGAACAATGCTAGGAAAGGACTATGTATAAGGCTTGAGATTTGTTAGAAGACATAGAAAATGACTTCACCCAAGGTTATGCAAGAAAAGGTCATTGTTGGAGAGATACTGGGGCAGCCCAGTAGCCTAGGGGCTGCTGGGACTCGCCTGAGCTAACAGGAGCCCAGAGGTCCTCACTCTGGCGGGGCCTTTTTCCTCAGTCAGTTTCTACACGGCCCAAGTGTACTCCCATCAGCCTGACCTTGTGACACCTTTAGGCCCTCTATTTGTTTCTTCAGGCTGCCATAACAAACCGAGTGTGTGGCTTAAAACAATCGATGTTTATTCTCTCACAATTCAGAGGGTCAGAAGTCCAAAATCAAGGTGTCAAAGGTTATCCCATTTTGGAGGCTCTGAGAGAAAATATGTTCCATATCCCTTTCCTGGCTTCAGGTGGCTCCTGGCAGTCCCTGCCTCCTTGGTTTGTAACTGCCTCTTTCCAATTTCTGCCCCTTGTTTCGCATGACCTTCTCTCTGTGCCTCTGTGTCTTCTGCTGTCTCTTGAGATTGATTACATTCAGCTCACACCCCAACCAGGATGATTTCAGATCCTTCCTTGATTACATGTGTAAAGGCCCTTATTTCAAATGCAGTCACATTCTTAAGTTCTGGGCAGAAATATCTTTTTGTGAGACCACTGCTCAGCCCTTTATAGCCCCCATTTTCAGATTCCTGGAGGAGAGAATTGGTTTAACCAGCATTGTTGGAATAGACATTTATTAGGTCTCTGAACCTTCCTATTGAGGAATCTGAATGCATGGTAATTAAGATGTGGTCAGTAGTTTAAAGTGTGTTCTATCACAAGTCTGCTTGGAATAGACATTCTCAGCTGGTGAGAGTTCAGAGATCATTTGTGTTATGTAACAACTTGGAAGAGCTAGTGACCAGTGGTGGAAGAAGCCAGAAGCCAACAGACATCCTAGCCAAACTTTCCAGGGCCTGACCTCAGCTGTGGTTTCAGTTGTTACCCTGTCTTGTTCTTAATCTTCTCACTGATTGCAGAACTCTCTAGCAGGCCTTTCCCTAGTAGAACTTTTCAGCTTGAGATGGGCAGGCTAATAAAACACCAAATTCAGTGTTCAGATTGACAAAGCATAGTTATGCTGTTTCATTGTGTGGCAACCCACAGACCAGGTTGATGCCTTGCTCTGCAGCAGGCACTGTGCTGATACTGGGTGGCAGGGAGTTAGGTGTGGCTGGCTGATGGCAGCCTTGGGCTTTGATTCTTGAAAGTTCCCACTGCATGCTGTTCTGTGCCAGATGTCCTGTGGGGTGTCAGATGGCTCTGTAGTTGAGAAGAACTTGGGAAGGATGAGATGGGCCTTCTCTGGGCACCCAGAGGAAGGGGATAAGGATGGTTTAGGTAGGTTTTGTGTGGCCATGGCAGGCTTCTTCCTTTCATGAGCATTGCTGCCCACCCCCCAGTGGTTCACTGTATAGGAACATCTGACAAAAGCAACAAGTAGGAGCTAAAACCCAGCCTTTCATGCTTCCTGAAGTGGCCTTCATTTGCCCAGAAAGACCCCTTAAGAGCTAGTAGTGGATCTGTGCTTTCTTTTGTCATAGTCCCCTTCTTTGCCTGATCCTTAGTGACCTGTCCAGGTAGGCATTTTAACATGTCCTGCCTATTCCATGGGCAGTGTATGGTGCAAGCAGTTGCTCCCTGGACATTCCCTGTGCTCTGCTTTTCCTAAGTGCCTCAAGGTCCTTAGGCACTTAGCCTAAGGGGCTTCAGGGTCCTATAAAAGATCTGCTGAAGATGGAGCTGGCTCTGAGAATGGGAGATGAGAACCAGGGAGTATGGTAGGAGAGTCAGGCTTTCTATTCAAGTGAAAGGAGGATATGTAACCTTCTAGGAGGATACGTACTCTTGCTGTGGGTGCCTGGGTTTGTACAAATAGTGCTACGATGAGGTGAGCTACACTGAGAGGTTAGTGTTCTGAAACGACTATAAGGTGCTGGTCTGAATGTATTTGGAAGAGGAGCCATTGCATTTTGACATCCCCTAACTTGTTTTAGCTGACATTTATCATTCTCCACCCCCTCACTGGTTAAACAGAATATTCATTTCAAGAGTGCCATTGAATCTGTAGGTAGATCTGAGCTTTGTGATAATCATAAGGCAACAACAAAAACAGAAACAATGAAGTACCTGTGAACCCTTAGTCACAATTCAATCAGTGTTAGGTAAATGGCACTGGCGCTGTACTCAGCCTCTCAGGCACTGGAGACACTGAGTTTGTAAGGCTCTGAGTTTTGAGGCTATCAGGCAATGGCCATGTCTGCAGGTGCATCTTTCTGGGGAATTTTGTACGAAGTGAAGTAGTGCAGAGAACCCCATTCTAACAAGACTGCTCAACTTTGACCCTCATTTAGTTTTTCTGGAGCTACCTGGGGGGAGGGGCAGCATGGGTTTTGTGGGTGGCACTTTAGAAAGAAAAAGTTGTAATCTTTTTAGAAAGAAAGGAAGAAAAGGCGCAGTTTTTACTGAAGTTACTGAAGAGGAAGGGATGAAGGATGATGTCGGACACAGAGGCTTGCTCCTTTCAGTGCGTTAAGTACATCACTGATAGGCAGTTGCGTTTCCACATAAGAGCAGCAGGGTGGGGTTGGAAAGGGGAAACAATTCCCTATTTTCTTTACTGATGACCCATGACAGTTGTGGAAGGGGGGTGGGGATGAGGGGGGAAATGAGGCAGGAGGGGGGAAACAGAGGGGTCTTTCAGTGACAGAGCAAGGAAAATGGCAAATTATCCATGGTTTCCAGAATTCCGTGGAGGCCCCTTCAGCCCCTGCCCTGCTAAATACAGTGCAGTCTGTATGCATTTCCCACCTCAGAGACGTCTGCTTGAATATTCCCTGGCATTGTGCTCTGATGTGTTTGGTTGTGTACAATCTGCCTACATGTGAGATGAATGTTGGGCTCCAGTAGAAATGTACCTGGTGCAAATGTACCTCATTCTACTATGTGCTTTCTAAATGACACAGCAGTTCTGCAGCCAGATAAATTTCTTTCTGCAAGAAGTTTTTTTTTTTTTAGTTTAATTGGATGTTCAGGCCTGTACTGGTATGGGAGGACAATATGCACTTGGACTGGCTCTAAGTTTGAAGCGTGTTTGCTGTTTGGGCCAGTCTTTGGGGACAAACAATGGTCTTTTTGTGCCCAAAGGAGAGTGGGGAAGGCGAAGAGGGTGTGCATCCTTGTGCAGGAAGGGCCCAGGGGGTGCAGACTCAGAAGTCAAGAGGAAAGGAGCCTGCCAAGGTGTCACCCCATCTCTCCTCAGTGAGGAGGCTCAGACTCAAGTTTGCATCAGCTGCTAAAAGTTACGCATCAATCCAGAACCCTCTGCAAAGAATTTTTCCCTCCTTGATCCTTGAAGTTAAGTCTTCTGGGCTCAGCTAAAACAACAAAATACCCCCATCCCTGCTGCTGCTTGGGGGAGGTTTAGCTCCCCAAATCCAGGCTGCACCTGCCACAGGAAGTTGCTAAATCCAGAGTTAATTTTGCTGAACAGTTTTATTTTTGTCTGCTTTATGTTTTTGAATTCTTAACAACGTCTTCTGTGCACATGAAAGACATTCTACCCCCTGAATGTTTGTGGGTCAAGTGTGAGAACACTGTGTGAGAGTGTTTTCTTTTGTGTGTACAAAAGAAGTCACAGTGAAATTTATCCTAATGGAATCCAACTATTGGTTTATGGAAAAAATTCAAAAGTAAACGCAGAAACAGCCGAAGTGTTCTCACTTTTTCTTGATCTTAACACTTGGCTACATAAATTCACGTTGAGCTCGAACACAAATGCATTTTGTTTGTAGTAATTAAAATGTTTTAATGAGACAACCATAAAATCCACCATTAATTATTTTATTTCAAACACTTCTGCCTTTCTTTTGAACCAGGTCTATTTAGAAATAGTTTAGAGAGGAGCCTGCAGTTTTATTCTTTCCTCTGCATTATACACAGGAGTGGAGAAGTCATTTATAAATAATTACACAATGTTTTGGGTCTTTGGGCTTGTATAATATATCAAAGCGATTAGTACACTTATTGTTCCATTGTAAATGCTTTTTTTCTCCATTCAGTTTCACTTGCCTTGTCTTTTAGCTAAACCTTTTTCTGGAAATCTTTTGTCTTCTTCATTCTTTTTGCTTGTTACAGTCCAGGAGCATTCTTCTTATTCAAACACTCGCAGCAGGGGCAAAGAAAGCGACTTCGACCGCATCTTAAGTTTTGCCATAACTTTCTGGCATTTTCTTTTCTTTCAGTTTTCCCAGACTACCTAAGGGCAATGAAGAATTATAACATACATGAATCACTGGTACTCCCCTCCAGTTGAGCGAGGAGGAGAGCGCCTCATTTTCTACGCCAAGGGACCGAACAAGCGGGCTGCTGCTGAACAATGTATTTATCACTTTGCATCTCTCTGGGACGCCGGCCGCACCCCCACCCTGGCCGCCCGAAGGGTTTTTACTGGGGTCCCTGGAGAGCAGGCGTTTCTCAATTTTTATAGAGGTACCAAAAATATTTTAAAAACTCCCAAAACCCAAAACAACAAAACAAAAAAAGCAGAAAAAAGAAAGAATTTTAAAAAGAACGAAAGCGACTACGGGGCTGGAGGAAAGGGTGGCCCCCCAGCCTTGCGCCCAGGACCCCGCGCCGCGGCCCGCACGGGGCTCAGGCTGCTCCCGCTCTCCAGAGCCCGGGCCACCGCGCCGCCCGAGCCGCGTGAAGGGATTAGGGTCGCACGAGAGGCGACTGCGCCGCGGCCTCCAGCCACGTGAGGACAGAGATGGCTTCAAAAGTCCCCAGCACGCTAATCCTTGTTATCCGGCTGGACGACCGCGGCCAGGCGAGCGGGGCTGCAGCGGGTGGGGAGCGCGCCGCCCCGCAAGCCCGGCGCGGCTGTGGGAGGGAGGCGGCCGTCTGCGCCCGTCCGGCCGGGCCTGGGCTCCTCGGGCGAGAGCAGGTCGGTCCTTGGGGACCACAAAAGTGCGGACGCTGGGTCCTCTGGGCACACTTCCGCTCGCGCCCTAGCGCGGGGCGGAGGAATCAGGCCTGGGCCATCTCGGAGGACGCGGGCGCGGGGGTTCAGCGGGGCCTGCCGCGAAAACAGCGCGAACCGGTGGGGAGAGGCGCGGGTGCGCGCACCGCTGGGCGTCTTCCGGGATCCGCGGGACCCGGGCCTGACCCGGCCCAGCCCAGCTCAGCCGGGCCCGGCCCGGCCCAATCCAGCCCAATCCAGCTCGGCCCGGCCGCGCCCGGCCCAATCCAGCCCAACCCAGCCCTGCCCCGCCCCGCCCGGCCCCGCCCTCCCCTCCCGCGGGCCCTGCCCCGCCCCCGCCCTCGCCCCTGACCCCCGGCCGGGCCCCGAGCAATCTGGCGGCCGCGCCCGCCGGGCCGCTCTCTGCAGTGTGCAGGCCGCGCCGGCGCCCCGGGAGGCTGAATGGCGGCGCGAGGTCGGGCGGGCGCGCACGGCCCGCGGCCCCGGCTAGATTTGGCCGCATTTGCATAGCAGGTGCTGATGCTTGGCCATTCTTACTTAAAGGAGTTTTAATATGGGATAAATTACCAGGAATTAGGAGCTGGCGTGGGCGGGAATAAAAGAACCCTGTCGTCTCGTCTTCTTACCACCTCCTGGCGTAGAAGGAGGGGAGGAGAAGAAGAGAAGTAAGAAGTGAAATTCGACTTTAAAAGTCTTCTCCTAAAGAAGCAACCCCCCACCCCCAGCCAAAGGAGCAAAGAGAAAACAGGAGGGAACTTTAATGAATTTGATTTTAGAATCTGTTCTGCAGCGAATAATGCAATAATCCCAGGGATAGTAATACGATTAGCGAGCAAAGATCTTTGAGTCAGAAAGTCTGGCTGATTTTAAAATGTTAATCCCGGCCCTAATCCACCCCTTTGGGCAGTTAGAGGGGCGGCACCACCAGAGACTGTTTTCTTTCTTACTCTTAAAGCAACACCAGCCAGGCAAGGCCCGCATTGGCCCATTTCTTGATCATAAAGAATTTCTTCCCACAGGTGTGCACTCGTTCTGAGGACCACCCGGTCAGCCAGGGCGTGGGTGTGCAGGGCCTCCTAAGACTGCCCCTCCCCGTGGCAGCCAAAGCTTGTGGCTGCTTGGGGATGGTGCTGGGTCCAGGTTCATTCCCTGTACTTGTGCAGGGAAGCTTGGTGCAGTTTCCAACAGGTGGGGTTTGAAGGGGTGGGAGTTAGGGTGGATCTTCTGGCCCTCCCGGGACATCCCTTTTTAAACCCTACCCAGGATGTGCAGGTTTTAGGGGCTTGGGAACTGGAGAAGGGAAATGGTGGTCCCAGACTTCAGCCTGTGAAATAGCGCTTTGGTGTAGAGACTTAAGACACTTCAAATTCTGGGCCAGGGCTGGAGTGAAGAGAAGGTGCTTTTAGCAATTTAGCACCAGTATGCTCTTTCCAGGGCTTTCCAAACCAAGATGCCATTAGACTGAGGTGAGGAAGGCCTTTTGCTCTCCGCGGGGTTAAATGCTAAAGCTACTTACTTCCTTGGCCCTCCCAGGCCCACATTGCTTTTTTAGGGCTCAGTCCCCTCTAGTTTCTGTCCCCCCCCCCCAGCTCATTTTTATCCCACTCTGGGGAAGAGTGGCACTTGGGATCCTTCAGCCTGCCCCAGGTTTGCTGCAAGTGCTTTCCTTGGAAGGCAGTGTGAGGTGCCCAAAGGGACCATATGGTTCGGAGCAAGAGCCTCGGAGCCCACAGACAATGGGGAAGTGAGAGGCCCAGGTCAGTGGTGGAGTTTGCATGGCTGCAAACCTCCCTTTCAGCCTAATGAAGCTGTTGTCTGGGGGTAATGATGCAAATGCCTGAGCGCTTTCTCGCCCTGATAGTCTAGAACGTGATTTGTCATACAATCTGCATCTTTGGGAGGACTTTAGACAGAACCTCCCCCAAAGATGGAGATGAGCCATATGTGCACTTTGCATCTGAAGTGGAGGTGGGGGTGGCAGAAAGGGGGACCCCACCCATACCGACTTCCCCAGAGGACAGTGTTCTGGCTGGGGCCTGGCAGCAGACAGGGCAAAGTAGGATGAGCTGAGACTGCCTGACCCTGGCCGGCGGGGTGGGGGAGTGGGTTCAGAGGTGGGTGATCAGATCACAGCATCCAATCATAAAAGTGTCTGTGAGTGCTGGGGAGAAGGGTAAGTGAGCTGGACATGCTGGGTGCAGTGGCTGCTGCTTCCCACTCAGGACACAGAAAGGGCCATTCTGGGTGAAATGCTCACTTAATGCTTGATTTCACTTTGCTGAGTGTCTCAGCTGATGCTAATTGAGTGCAGGATGGAAAGACAGTTATTTCAGTGGGTATTTTTAAACCAAAATAGTAAAAGAGAAGCAAAGACCAGGTGACAGACATTCTGGGGCTCTGGGAGGTAGGAGCAGGAGAAAGAGAGAGAGGGAGTCATAGAGCAAAATGGGAAAGACATGAAACAAACCAAGGAAAGTGGGGAAAGGTGGGGAAGGGGAAGGATGGTGATTTCTTTTTACCAGAAGAGTTCTCTCCCTTTTGAAGTTCCAACCTGGGCACAGAGGTCTACTGATGTCGGGGGACAGAACTACTTTAGTCATTATCAATGGAAGTAACCCAGGCCACCATGGATACAATGATCTAATAGTTCCCCCTCCTTTCAGATGCAATAGAAAAATCCCAGTGACTCAATGAGTAATAGCAATGAAAGTGAATGGAGCCAAGAAGGCGTCAGTAGGTAAAACCAGGAAAGCAAAGAGTATGTGTCTGCATCTGCCTGTAAAGACCAGGGCTTTCTTCCCTTTCCCTGCCTTCTGTGCCTTCACTGGCTGGCAGCACAATTGATGCTCAAAGGATGTCTGTGGAAAGAAGGGGTTAGTGCGTGCTCCTGTGTGTTTGAGCCTGCATGGGGGTTCACATACATGTACGTGTACCTGTGCATGTGTTAAGAACCTTTAGGGAACAGGGAGGCAGGAGCTGGCTCCTTCTTGCAGCTCTTCCCTAGGCTTTCTCTAACCCTGCAGCCTGAGAGTTAACCACAGTACTTCAGCCCTGGGGTCTCTGCTGGGTGCTCAGCTCCTGTCTGGAAGAGGGCTTGCTGGGTGGGTGTCTGTTCACACCTTCTGTGGTGGCGTAATTTTAGGAGATAGTGGGGGTGGGGTGGGAAATGGAAGTGCCATAATTGGCGGAGGAGAGCTCTCTAATTATCCCTGCTGGCTATGGGGGTTGGGCAAGGGCACATGGAAACCCGGGTCACACCTTTGCAGCCTCTGATCACTCCTAAGGTCATAGGTAAGTTGTCAACAGATTCTGCCATGGCCTGGCACATGCCCTTTCTGGTCCCTCAGACACTCCCTGCCTCCTCTCTGGAGAGAGAGAGGGAGAGACAGAAAGAGAGAGAGAGAGAGAGAGAGAGAGAGAGAGAGAGAGAGAGAGGAGAGAGAGAGAGAGAGAGAGGAGAGAGAGAGAGAGAGGAGAGGAGAGGAGAGGGAGGAGGTTGCCCTGGTGACAACAGCAGCTCTGAAAACTCAAGCCACAAGCTGCTCACCGCAACACCTGTTAGCACCCTGAGTCCGTCCTGGGGTGAGAGCAGAGGCTGGCCCTCCTAGGTCTGGGCAGGGCGCTGGCAGGAGCACTGGGGCCTCAGCAGCAGAGGATTTTCTGCTAATTTGAGAGCTTTGGGAAACATTTTGTTTAGAAAAATGGGGATCTTTCTAAAACATCTTGGTCTTCTTTCTTGCTTTGACTTATATGTCCTATATATGTCAAAGGGTGTCTGTTTGTATGAGTTTGGAGAGTACACAGGGCCAAGATGCTTGGTATCAGTACCTTTTTACCTCCATATTCTACCACCACCGTCATCATCATTATTGTTCATACTAGTAGAAATATTATTTGTGAATAAGCTTTTGTGAGGCAGCTACAGCCTCATTATACCTGGCTTTCTTAACTACTCGAGCTTACAAATTGTGTATTTTAAAAATTTTGTTTATTTACTTATTTTTTACCGTATTGGGGGTTGAACCCATGTCCTTTGCACCAACCTGTATCTCACCTTTTTATAACTTATATAAAATTTTGGGCTCAGTTGTCTAAGCTGGGCTGGAACTTCTCCTAGCTCAGCCTGCCAAAATTCTGGGAGGACAGCCAGGGTCACCATGCCTGGATAAACTGTGCATTTTTATTTGACTTCTAAATCTGAAGAGACTGGGATTTAAGAAGGTTAAGTCCATGTCTAGGATCATGGGGCCAGCAGGCAGTAGAGCTAGGGTGGAATCCGAGACCATCTGGCTTCTGCGCCCATGATTGCAACCACTCACCAGCCCCCTTCTACCCTTTCTTACTCTCTGGAAACAGCTGCTAGATGGCAGCTCTAGCTAGGTTCTGGGGGCAGCCAGGGAGATGAAAGCCACAGCCCTGTTCTATGGGGTAGGACAGCTCTCACAGGCTTTGACCAGGAGCACACATGGATGTGGCTGAGTTTGGAATTAGTCTCTGTTCTTGTTTTCTTGGTGAGAAGTTGGGGTCTGCTACCTTGAGAAAATCATTTGCCTCTCAGGCCTCACCATGTTCTGTATTTCAGAAAGGATGATTGTGATGGAAGGGAGCAAGATATAAAGTATCCTCCATGGATTTAAAGATCAGATAGAGAGCTCCAGGCTCATGGGTGTGGCACTACCCTCCCTTTAGGTTTTGGGGAGTGTCTTAGTTACTTTTTTGTTGCTGAGACAAAATACATGAGGAAGGGCTTATTTTAGCTCACAGTTTGTAGAAGTTTCAGTCCATAGTCAGCTCGCCTCAAGGCAGGGTGGCATGACAGAGGGGAATGGTAGAGGAGAAACAGTTGATGACATGGTGTTGAGAACTAGGAGGCAGCGAGCTATCAAGGTAGGAGGAAGAATGTATACACACCCACAGTGACCTGTGTCTTCCACCAGGCTTCACCTTTAATATCATACCCAGCTATAAAGCTGCCGGTGAACTAATCCAGCATCACACACCCAAGATCCAGTCCCCCCAAAGTCACACCTATGAACACATGAGGCTTTGGAGGGAAGGACGTCTAGATATAGACCACAACGGGCAGTCAGCTGAGGGTGTGACATCAGACTACTGTTTAATCCAATTTCCTATGCACACACTGAGCAGAAGTTATGAGGGGCCCAGACTGAAGCCAATGGTCTTTCTGACTGATGGAAGGGACATTCTCTGCATCCTTTCCATCTGCATTAGTGTTCCTGACCTGGAGTTTATGGATGTCCTGGGCTTCTTGTCCCTGTGTCCTTGAACTTAGCACAGTGTCAGCACTGAGAGACCCCAGGCTACTTATGCTCATTGAATCAGTAGTATCAATGAAATTCATTTGCTCTTTGCCGTGTTGTGGAGCCAGTGTTTCTGGGGTGTAAGATCATTACCCTACCTGAATACCGTCAAAAGCCTCCTATTACACTTCACATAAAATGTTCCCATCTTTTAGTTTTAACTGCTTAACAAGGCTCTGCAGCCCTGGAGCCCTGCCATCCTTGGCCTTGGCCCTAGTTCTTCCAGTTTTTTACTTCTATATGTCCCCGCAGCACTGTCTCCATTTGTGCCTTTGTCACTTGTCACTGGCTTTGTACTTGCTGTCCCTCCTGTCTGAGTGCTCCTTCTCATTGCAGAGACCTCTTAGCAGCCAGAGATGAAGCCTCCGTGGTGGACACCACAGCCACCCTGCTTTATACCACTGTCTCCATCTGTTTGTCTGCTTATCCTTAGTCTGTCTCGCACTAACCTGAAAGTTCCCTGTGGCGGCAGGACCTTGTCTGGCTGAGCAGCCCATCTTCCTCATGTCTAGAACAGCATTTGCTGCAGAGGTAGTGCTCAGTATAGTTTATAGTTGAATGTTGACTTAAATATATTTTAAGTGGTAAAGCATGCACCACCTATTTCATACATTCCCAATATCCCAGCTCCAGGAAAATCCTGGCTGAAGATGAGAATGAATCGCAAAGGATGATTCAGTTCTACATGTGTGAAAATGTGTGCTTCTGAGTGTGTCCAAAGCAAGGCCTCTCTTTAGGCATAGTGACATTTTCTGAGTTGGTGGGCAGAGCAAAGAGGCCCAATGCCCATGGGTGGCTTTGGTGTCAGGCAAGAGCCCATGGAGCCCTCTGGATGTCAACACTTGTAGTCCAAGGGGACCTCTACACTCGCCAGAGCTGGACATGTCTCTTCTCATTATCAAGAGAGCTGAACAAATCTTCATCCCATAGCACAGCCTGGTCTCTGATTCTGCAGCCCCAGGATCTCTCAGGGAAGAGAAGAGACTTTTCTGAGCACAGTCAGAGCTGAGCAGTTGGTGAAGTTGGGACATACTTACCTGCAGCCACCAGCAGGGCAAGGCCTGGGCTGGCTTTAAGGAAAGCCACTGGAAAGCACAACCCCATCATTCCAGACGGTGCCCCACAGTGTGTATGGGGTAGCAGTGCCAAGGCCCTGTCCTCTAGTTTTGAGTTACTTTGCATCACATCCCAGAGCCCTGACTCTGCCCATTGAGTACTGTTGTGGGTGGTGTCAGCTGAGGGCAGGTGGTAGGCAAGACCTTGTTCCTGCCCTCACAGACTTGGTGTCTGCAAGAACTAAGCATGCATGGGCACCAGGGAGCAGGATGGAATGAAACTCTGCTTACATGCCCTGCTCATGTTCACTCACCAGCAACCCGGCTTATATATAATCTACAGGGTGTCTGTCTATAATCTGCTGTGTGCCCTTCTGGGAGATCCGAGGGAACTGCACAGAGCTGCCCTCCTGGAGTTCACATTGCAGCAGAAAACAGATTCTGGTCACATAAACAAATACTTTAGATGGCAGCAGGTGGTAATGAGTGCTACATAAAGTGTGGTTTTGTGGAGAGAAACCTACTGTAACTAAAGTCACAGGAAAGCATCAGAGGGGTTGACGCTACAGCTGAGACTTGATGGATTAGAAGCCAGACCTGAGGAGGGCCTGAGAGACAGTATTTCAGCAAGGTCCCAGCAAGTGCAGACTGTGCGGGCAGGACAGTCTGTGTTATGTGAGAAAAACCTCAGAAGGCCAGTGTACATTCAGAAGGTCCTTGAGGTGTGAGCTGCAGACAGCCTTGTACACACACACTTTACCACATAACACAAGTAGGAATGAACAGCTCCTGAGCACTTTCCCATGCTTGGCACTGTGCTGGTGTTGCAGAGAGCATCTTCTTTAATTCTCACATCAAATTCATGAGCTGCGCGCTGTTAAAGTCTGTATTAAGCAGCACAGGCAGTGGAAACTTAGGTGAGGTCAGTTGTCAAAGGTCACTAAGCAAGTGAGCTGTGGAATCAGGGTTTGAATATGTCTGATTCAAGAAGCCCAGTTGGTCAACATGTGGTTTTCTCCTCCAATATGCAGGGAAACTACAAATTATCACACCTGTTCCACGGGATGAGGCAGAGAAGGGAGCAAACAGCACATCGTGATCATGGTCGTGACCTTTTGGGAGGATCGTGTAGAGAGTTGTGTGGGAAACCATAAGGATAGAAAGTCATCTGTAAATCACACCCCCCCCTCAAATGTTTCCCCTTCTTTGTTGAGCCCGGCTTCCCTTGCAGCCTGTGTTTCAGGGCCTAGAGATGGGAAACATCGCCATCTGTTGGCTAAAATGGGCACGGTTGTACTACAACTCTCAGGAGAGGCTATGGATCCATCATCCCTCATCTGGTATTTGCTGGATGCGCCAGCTGTCCAGGGTTTTGGAAGACAGAGTGGTCTTGGTGTGGGAGGATGCAGGAGAACTCATAACCGCAGCTCTGCGTGGTAGGATGGAGAAGATGAATTGGAAGGCTGGGTTACATTTTCTCTCCCTTTTTCTCTCTCTGGCTCTCTGACTCTGTCTGTCCCTCTCTTTCTTTCTTAATAGGGTTTTGCTGTGTAGCCCAGGCTGGCCTCAAACTAATGGCAATCCTCCTGGCTCAGCCGCCTGAGTGCTAGGATTACAGGTGTGCACCACCAATGGCTGGCAGGCTGCATGTTATATCTCCTTTTCTGCTGGGTACACAAGAAAATGAAATGCAGGATGCAGAAGGAAACAAGCATCTGGGTTGACTGAGAAACTCAGAAAGGTTTCATCAGAGAGAGAACACAGACAAGCAAGGATGCAGGGAAGCAAAACTGTATTCTTATATAACTGTCAAGTGTTGTATACACAAGCTATTTGCTGCAGTAGTGTTTGAAATACAGAAGATGGAAATGACATGTGTGCCTCAGTTAAAGAGTGATAGAATAAAGCATGCTACATCCATATAAATGAACAGTCATAAAACTAGTGAGCAAGTTCTTCAGGTACTGGGATGGAAAAGTCTCCAAGGTATCTTAGAAGAGCAACAAAACCAACAGCAAAAACTAAGGCATAGGACAATGTGTATGGTGTGCCATAGTTAATGTGAAAGGGAGACGGGTTAGAAAATAAATGCTCATTTTTGCTGAGCAGTGGGAAACAGGCACACCCATAAGAAAGGGTTGCAGGATATCTCACCGTGTATCTTATGTTTTTGATTCTGATTTTTACATTGTGTATATATTCCATGTTCAAGTAGTGGTTTTAAAAAAGGAAAGCAAGAAGAATAAGAGGAGAAAGAAGAGAAAGATGGGGAGGAGAAAGGGAGGAAGGAAGGAAGAAGAAAACAGAGCTCAGATTCCATTGCAGCTCAGCACTGGCCTTTTCTTTTGAGGCCTTTGTTTCTCTGGAGCCTCAAGAGCTGAGAAACTCATGCAGGCTGTGTGCATCCCAGAATTCTAGTTTCAAAGAGCTGAAAGAGACATTTTATGGTGATGTTATCTGCTGAACAGGAAACTCTATATACCTGTATGTGTATGGTTTTTTTCAGTCTTAAAAGTAATGCATTTCTCAAAAGACTGCTCAGGATTTATTCACCTGTATTTTCCAGTTTCTCAACTCTTACATTCATAAGATTTTTACATTGTACTATAACTACTGATGAGTCCAGCTAGCTGTTCATTTAGTTGGTCCCAGATGTTTACAGAGCACCTACAAGGGTTATGTCTTAGTTACTTTTCTTGTTGACACAAAATACCTGACACCTAAGGTCAAAGGAGGAAAGGTTTATTTGGCCCAGTTTGTGGAGGTTTCAGTTCATAGCTGGCTGGCTCCAAGGCAGGGTAGCATGGCAGAGAGGCATCACAAAGAAGAAACAGTTCACAGCAGGTGGAAGACAGCAAAGCAGCAAGTGATGACAGCAGCCTTCTTTCTGTCCCTTATGTTGTATCCAGGCTATATGCCTTTAGGGGATAGTACTCACACTCAGGGTGGGGCACCTTCAATCCTACTCAGGGTTATGCCAATCCAATCAGTAGACTAATTTAGCAATCCCAGCATCTCATACTTAATCCCAGCATCACACCTTTAACCCAATGTCATATACTCTAGATCCAGCCACATCTGCAAAACCCTACCAATGACTACATGAGGCTTTGGGGGGGCATTCAGGCTCAGGTTATAACAGGTTAGCATGTCAGGCTGAGCCTGGGAGTGCTGTTGAGGGACTGCATTCTGGCGAAGAGTGGCAAAGTGACAAATGCCTGGTGAAGGGGAGCAGGGGACAGTGGGACCATGGGATGCAGACACATTGAATATTGCAGTGGGTGGATGAGGACATTGTCTGAGAGGCCTCTGACCAGGGGACATCTAGAAGTGATCCACAGCTGTGGTCTCAGGTGGGACTTGGGCTATCTGTCACCAAGGGGACTCTTTCTCTTTAGGCACAATGCAGAGAGGGAGTGATGGAGGAGGAAGGAAGTTTGTTGGTGACCATGTGGGAGGGAGTTTCTAAATTCAGTGTTTGTCCCAGGGAATCATTTGCCACCTCCAGGGGCTGTTCCAGCAGCCACAAGGTGGAGCTCCCTGCCTCCCAAGGGCATCTGTGCATTCCCTCCAAGTAGTCTTTTCCAGAGGGGCTGGGCTAAGAGGTGGGTGCAAAAGACTTGGAAAGAAAAGTGCTCAGAGGGCCACTCCCCTGCCCCATTTCTGAGGTGGAGGTTGCAGAATCTCGCCTTGAAGGAAATCCTTACTCCCTGACACTCAGCCCAGCCTGCTCCTACCCTGACAATTCAGGAGCAGTTTCCTTCCTTCCCAGGCCCGCAGTTGGAGTGGAGGGGGAGCCCAGTTCTCACAGCCAACCTGGGGCAGATCCAGCTTACAGGCCTGCAGTTTCTCCTAATGTGGATTCTCCCTTGTGTTAGGGTGACTCTGGTGTTCCCTAGTAGGTCATTGCATTCCTTGGTCATATAGGCATCTTCTAGCTCTATGAAATCATGTGAATACGGCAGCTGGTTGCTGTCTCACTGTATGGAGAGTTCTGTGCTGAGTAGGTACGTCAAGCATGTGGAGAGAAAAATCATTGCTATTAAAAAGCCCATCACTTCTTTTTAAAAAGATCATATATGCACAAGAACCAAAACCAGGCAATATGAAAGAGAGTAAGAATAATGAAAAAACTATCTTCCTCTGTGGACCCCAGTTGCCTAGCCATCTTGCCTGGAGACAACGTCTGCTCCCCGACTTTTCAGAAATACAGTAACACCTCAGTTCATGAATGCTTCTGATGCAAACAATTTGGTTTGCAAACAAAAATCTTCAGCAAAATTTTGCTTCTTTTGCAAATAGTGACTAACCTGACTATAGCCATCTTCCCTGCACACATGCAAACACAGCCATTTTCCTCCAAATAGTAAAACAAATTAGGTTGGTAAACTGGGGAACTACTGTTTATGGGCTTGATGGTGCATATGTGTGGGTGATGGTTTTATTTTTTTCCCCAACAAATGGCACCATATTGTGCTGGGAGCAGGGAGCCTTTAGATCTGATGCATGCTATCCTTTGCTGCTCCACATGGTACCCCAGAAACGGTAATGATGGACTTCTTTGGGGGCTTCCTCACTCTCTGATCCCATCAGTGTCAAGCATGGGATGGAGATGGCCAGGTGAAATGCAGTGGGTATTTACTTTTTATCCTCCTCCTTGCTGAATTATCTTTTTTAAAGGCTCCTCCTGTATTCTCTGGGCTTGGTGATCAGGCCCTGCTATGCTGCTTTGGGACTTGATTGCTGACAGCATCCCACTTGTTGCTAATCCCAGGGGATTGTATTATCCTGTTTGATTTTCCTTAATGTTACCTGCATTTTGATCAATTCCCCCATGGGTATGCTGATAAATATTAAATAACTGACTCTCTAGGGAAAGAATCACCACCCTGATTTGGAGCATTTCTGTGTTTCTATGGTGTGAATTTTCTCACCATGGCTGACTGAAAGCTATAGACAATGTCTTAGTTAGTTTTCTCTTGTTGCTGGGACAAAGTACCCGACACCCAAAATGAAGAAAGGAAAGTTTTTTTTTAGCTCACAGTTTGTGGAGGTTTCCATAATCACTGCATAATCAGCTAGCTCCAAGGCAAGGTAGCATGGCACAGGGGCAACACTTCATTATGGCAGAAGACAGCAAAAGCAGCATGAGCAAAAGGGAGGAAGAGAGCAAGCCTCTTTTTTCCCCTATATTGTAAGCAAGCTATCACTCCCTTGGGCAGGTGTAGCACTCACATCATCTCTCTGCCCTCCTGCAAAGGATGAGAATGTTTACAAAGTGAGGACCCTGGTTCCCTGCTGAGTCACTTAGTTAACACTTCTAAACCTCTCAAGTTGACACATTTCAGCCATTATAGACAATTACATAATTGGCTCACAAAATTTTCAGGGGACAGTTTAATTGGCCCCATACCATTCCTGACTTTTTTTTTTTTGGTACTGGGGATCGAACTCACGACTTTGTGTTTGCCAACCAGGCACTTATGCCGCTGAGCTAAATCCCCAGCCCCCATCCCTGACTTTTTGTTTGTTTATCTACTGTTGCCACACTTGAGGATGTCTTGTGTATTTTCTCCTGAACAATTCACCAGATTGCTGCTCCATACCCTGGTGATGTGCCTCAAGGATCTGCCCTATTTTAACAGTCAGGATCTGCCTCATTTTTTAAAGTGGCTAGATGATTTCCCAGTGGATAAATTTACCCAGTGTTTAATCTATTTAACTACTCCCCTATAAGTGTGGATTTAAATATTGTCAATGTTTTGTTATTGTGATTTTATACTAAATATTTTTATTCACATGCCATGTCTAATATGTGCACATAAAATGATAGGATAAATTCCTACAGACAGAATTTCTGGGTTGAGCAGATGTATATATAAAACTGTGGGCATTACTAAACTGCCTTCCATAGATATAGCACCGATATGCCATCAACAGTGAGTGAGAACACCTTTCCCACATCTTCATCAACCTTTCTTAGATGTTTACTATTTAAAACAACCAGCCTAGATGCCAAACCTGACTGAGGCTCTGCCATCCTTATAGGGGACATGGTAGTGTGTCTTATGGGGAGCCTATGCCCACCCATTGCTCCCTCCAACATCCAGAGGCTGAGGAGAAATTGGACCAAAGACTGTCAGGTTAAAAGAAAATCTTCAAGAGTATGAGTCAGTGGTCTTTATTTGACAATATCTGGAAACACTATTGATTGTGATGTTGTGGTCTGCTTGGCAGAGGAAAAAGCAAAGAGAACCAAGCTGGTGAAACAAATGAAGCCAGAGGAATCTTCCAGGGCAGTGCCCAGAGGCCTGGAAGGTAGGAAAGGCAGAGAGAATTGAGGACTCCTTGTTTATTGATCTTGCCCCTCATTGATGCATAATTGCAGTATTTTCTTTATGGCAATAGTGCTGTACTAATGTCCTTGTATGTGCCTGCTTATTCACAGGGCGAATTTTCATTTCTCTGCAGAAGAATTGAGAAGACTTTTTTTTTGTTTGTTTTTTGAGACATGGTCCAGCTATGTAGTTCAGGCTGGCTTTGAACTCATTATGTGGCCCAGGCTGGTTTTGAATTTGTGACAGTCCTCCTGCCTCAGCCAAGTGCTGGAGTTACAGGTGTGCACCATCATGCTGGGCTTGGATGCATTTTTGAAATTTTTGCTCCTAATGAGCCAATCTTGATGCATTCTTACTAACTAAACTCCAAAGTTATTCCCATTTTTTGTTTTTAGTAATGGCCTTTTTCTGTCAGAGTCCCATGTTTTTAATAGTCTGTCTCCTGCCCTACAGAATGACACTGGATTCTCTAGTGTGGTTTTTATGTATAGTTGCCTGGCTGAATGGATTAATAGCAGTGGCATTTTTGCCTGGGGAAATTGGTTGGAGGACTCTTCTTTGGGAGTGGCTGGTTGGCGGAAGTCTTTGGAAGAAGGAGGGACATTTGAGCATTTCCAGAGTGTGGAAAGAGCAGGCAAGAGGATGCTGGAATCAGCACCTTTGGCCTGACCCAGGGCTCTGCCACCTCCTAAATGGCTCTTTAGCGCCTTTAGATTGCAGTTTCCTCATCTACACAGTGGGGATGTGGAGTCCTTATGCCCCAAGTTTGATGGTTTGATGGAATATTGCATCACAGGCCCGCGGCAGGTTTTGGCGCATTCTAGAATTGATAGTTTGGGTTCAGAGAAGGCAAAAAGTCTTTATCTTTAGAAGCAATGTATCCTTCATTGAGCTGAAAATGGTCCATCTGAGACAGGGTATGTGGAGAACCCAGGCATCTAAGCCTGCTTCTGCCTCTGTTTTTGTTGGGGGGGCGGCAGAGGAGGGAAGTGATACTTTTTTAGGATAGGCGCCTTAAGCCAAAGCTTCCGTTTGGCTTTCTTCAGGAAGTTGCTTGGCACCTTACTCTAAGCGATTGAGGCATGACTGCAGTAATTAAATTTCTTTGATTTTCAGGCACTTGAATTTGAAATAATACCTGTAATATAGGGATATATCTAGATATATTTATATATGCACATAAATATATATGAATAATATATGAATATTATATGTATATATAGTTGAGCTTTTGCAAAAATACATGTTTTGGGATTTTGAATGAAAATGGGAACTGTTCAACTACTCATGAAAATTTTCCACCCACAGTTCCTGACACGTAGGAACAGTGTTGCAATGTAGGGGAGAAAAGGGATCCAGCGTTTCTTCCGGGGATTAAAAGTGAGCCCGAAATTGCCAGGCCTTGGGAGAAAAAGGCTCTCATTGAGTTCTTCTTTGAATACCCTTTCTCTCAGAGTGTTCAGTGTTGGGATGCAGCGCACTTATTGCCTAGGAACCCAACAAAGACTGGCTCGGTGGCTGCTTTGAGGTTTTAGTTCCATGTGGAATTTTAACCATGAAAAGGCACAAAGATTGGTTTCTTCCGAGTCTTTAACTGAACACCACAAAGGGGGACAATTAGTGGGGCACTGGGTTGCTGTCTCCCACCAGCTGTGCTTCTGCCGATTAGAAGCTTGGGCCCCCCCCCAGCCAAGTGGGGTACACCACCTCAGCCCCCTCAGACTCTAGTAAATGCACCACAGACTCAATCCTTTAATAGCGGAGTGTGTCAGGCACAGGCAAGCGTGCCTGCTGTGGTGGAGAGAGAAAGGATCTTCGTTTGGTTTGTAGCCTGATTGCTACTTACTTGCTGGATGTCCTCATGTAGAATGGGATAATAGTGCCAAAACTGAAGCCCAGGTGAGGTGGACAGTGTGTACATCTATTTTCTGTTACTATAACAAAATACCTAAGGCTAGGAAATGTATAAAGAAAAGAGGTTTATGTGGCTTACAGTTCCGGAGGTCCTGTGACAGTGTGTACATCTATTTTCTGTTACTATAACAAAATACCTAAGCCTAGGCAATGTATAAAGAAAAGAGGTTTATGTGGCTCACAGTTCTGGAGGTCCAAAAGCATGACACTAGCCTGCCCTAGGATCATGTGAGGGCCACATGGTGGAAGGCATCATCACAGTGGTGCATATGTGCAGGAGTGTATAGAAAAGTGATGGCCTGGCAAGATAGAAAACTAGGGGCCAATCTTGGTCATTGTATAATGACCATTCTTGTGAGAACTAACCAGAGTCTCATGAGAACCACATTGATCTTGTCTGAGTATGATGCCCCAGTGACCCGACTGCCTTCCTTGAGGCCCCACCTCTTACAGATTCCACCACCAACACTGCCTCACTGAGAATCAAACATGTGTCACTGAAGGGAACAAACCACATCCAAATTATAGCAGATGGTGTTGGCGTAGGGTATCAAGGCACTAATGATGGTCATGTATATAGTGTTGTTCTGTTCTTAATTTATATCATCCCCAATTCCCTATCCTGTGCTCTGAGCAAGTCTCCACAGTTCACTTGGGCGTTACTTGATACACAAGTGGGTAAAGGGGCCAAGTCTCTACCTCGAGCAACCTCTTAGTTTTCCTTAGAAGAGGATTGTGTCATCTCTCCCAGAGGATTACTGCAGAAGTAAAAGTAGACAATAGAAACCAAGCAGCTAGCACAAGCCCTGCATTAGGTGCTCAATAAAAGCTCCTTCCTTCACCAGAACATGGGACACCACTTGGAAAAGACATCCAAATGGACAAAGCAGCTTCCATGTGTCACCTGTGTGCAACTCACATCACATGGTTCAGAGTCAACAGAGTGGATGTGTGTGGACTTTGGACTCAGACTACAGTATTCAAATCTTTGCCACTGTCACCAAAAAGTTATAGATCCTTCTAAGCCT
The DNA here is from genome assembly GCA_004027455.1 of Hydrochoerus hydrochaeris. NCBI lineage: Eukaryota > Metazoa > Chordata > Mammalia > Rodentia > Hydrochaeridae > Hydrochoerus > Hydrochoerus hydrochaeris. Next base: position 145,426 of record PVLA01000220.1, read on the forward strand.
TGGTTGACCTATAAAAGTGTCTGTGAAAAGCACTTAATACTCCGGTCATGGGTGGATGACAGTATATTCTAATGTCCCAGGATTAAATGACACGAAGCATGTGAAATAGCCCATGATAAAAATGCATTGAATTATTGATAGCTCTCAACAAATGTTTTCATAAATATTTCCAGTGTTCACAGGGATAGTTAGCCTAGCTATTTAACATACAGCCAATAAAATTGGAATACCATAATACTCAGTTGTATCTCAACATTTTAGCATTCAGTTTGTGTTTATTTCTTTTTATCTATGGTAAATATGCTTCACTGAACATCTCCAAGGACATATCAATTTCCTGGACTGGAATTATTCCCTTAGGATAGAATCCTAGAAATGGAATTACTGGGTTTAAAGGGCTAGGTCAGCAGTTCTTGAAGATTTGGTCCATATTGCCACATAGTTTTCAAGTGGAAAACACCAAGAAAGTGTTTTGCTATGCTCATCAATCACTTTTTTAAAAAAAACTTTTGTGATGGGTCATTTTCTGTGCTAGCTTTTTATTATAAGCAATTAGGCTAAAATTCATGGCTTTAAGCTTTTTTACATTATGTAATCATATCAAAATTAGAGTTCAGTGGAGTTTTCATTCATATTCATTTGCTTTTAAAAGCTTTAATTATAACGTTTATGTAAGATTTATTTTTTGCAACTGAACCTTATTCTCTCTCTCTGTCTCTGTCTCTGTCTCTGTGTGTGTGTGTGTGTGTGTGTCTGTAGCCTCAGTGAATGGGTTTTCAGACAGGGTCTTGCTATTTTTCTCAGGCTGGCCTCAAACTCCTGGGCCCATACAATCCTCCCACCTCTCAGCTAGCAGGAACAGCAGATGTATGCTGCAGTGCCTGCCTCCTTTTTCATCTTTATTGGTTGCATGGTCAGAGTTTTGACTCTAACTTAGGCAGAAACAGGCTAGATTCGGGGCCTAGCTACTGCACATCTCCTTGGCTGTGATTTCCTTTGTGTGTTGGCTTTAATCTCAGGCAGGTTTTCTGAAGGACCCACAGAAGACCTGTGGTGCCCTGAGTCCCAGTCCTTGTTATTCATTGCTGTGCTTTAGATTGATGGTGTCTCCCAAAGGCCCACTGTTATCAGCTCGATTCCCAGCTTGGCACTACTGGAAGGGGGAAGAACATTTAATGGGGAGATTTTAGGTCATGAGGGCAGGGAAATTAGTGGCTTGTGAGATCTTGGGGCTTGATCACCTCTTTTCAAGTATGCTTGCCCAGCCAGATAGCAGCAGGAATAAGCTAACCCTTTTCCTTGGTGCCCGAGGACATGAGTTGTCCAGTGCACTCTCTCCCTTCAAGGATAGAGTGGCAGCCTGTAGGCAACGTGTCATAAACCCGCAGATTTAGTTTAGGGCACCACAGTCTGGGCAACTTGGCTGCTCTGAAGTGCAGCACAATCTGAGATGTAAAGCGATCTTTCTTCCCCTCGTGTTTTAACATCTCCAAAATCAGATTATGCCTTCTGGTAAATGTGTATATTTCAGGTGCTGGATAACCAGCCCTTCCTAATCCCACCCTTGTTCCGATTTATATTAAATTGATGCTACTTCTTATCAATGGTGTCCAAAATTGAGAAATATAAACATCCACATAGTGTGGCTTAGGGACTGCTTAAGGATTTAAATGGGTGATTGAGCTTAGTCTTTCTAAATGCCCTGTGAGTCAGATCCAGTTATCCCCTTTTAAACAATAGAGAAACTGAGTTTTCAATCAGGACTCTTATTTGATCAAAGCTACATGGTTGGTGAGGCTTCAAACTTAGGCAGCTTTGATTCCGGAGCTGTGCTCTTACTTAATAGATTATACAATTCCCTTTTCATTCCCAGGATAGATTTTTGCAGCGAGGACGCATTCTTCTGTGGGGTTTGTGATCAATAACCGAGATGAGAAGGGTGAAGCTCTTTGCTCCAAGTTGCCTCTTCCTCCCGGAGGCATCAACCTCAGGCTGCCCAGGAGCATGCAAGTTACAAAAAGTTACCACAAGGTGGCGCGCTTGACCGTTTTTCTTAGTGCAAGCTCCCGGCCCAGCCTGCCTTTCCCTTCTCTTGTCTTTCTGTTAACCCCACAAATGTTGGTTTTTAGAAAACTTGCCTTTGCGTCCTATAGGAAATGGAATCTGCCTTAGTGGGAGTTTGATACTGAGAGGAGGAGTGTGTGAAAAAGTGGTGGTGTGTGGTGGAATTGGGTTCAATACCCAGACTGTAGTTTAAAGCGGTGGTGGCATAACTCACAGTCAGTTTGTAACACCCAGCTGAACTGAATCACCGGGCTGCTGCTGGGTGTGGAAGACCCACATGAGGACTGCTGCCAACAGCATAAAAAGAGAATTGGAGGGGAAGATGGTGCTGTTGATTCTCCTGGAGAAGGTGGTTGAGCTGGTTTTCCAGATACGAACTCCGCTCTTACCTTTGAGGAGCTCCGGACCTCACTGTTGCTGAGGATGGCTGCAGTTCTCTTTGGGGGAGCTCTGGTCCTTACTTTGAGCACCACTTCTTGGCTCCAGTACAGATCCCTCAGCCTGCTGGCACAGATCCTTCATCCCACTGGCACAGACTTTCTAGCTTCCACCATTGACAGTTGGGCCTTCCCAGTGCAGATCCTTGACACAGACTTGCATGAGACATTGTCATGGGCTCTAAGCCTCCAGCTGGACTTGTATAGGACACTGCCATGGGATCCAGGCCCTTGGCTGGATTCTTTGGGTTTCTAGTGCATGGACAGATCTTCCGTACTCTTTTGCACTTGACTCTTCAGGTGAATTTTTTTTTTGGTACCGGGAATTAAACTTATGACCTCAAGTTTGCCAAGCAGGTACTTACACCGCTGAGCTAAACCCCTGGCCCTTCTTTGGGTGAATATTATAAAATAATTCTACACATTATATGTCTTGTATTAAATCTTTCTCCTTGCAAACCCTGAGTAGAACAGGTAGTGTTTGGTCATGTCATACTAAGCCTCTTTTCCATAGCCAATTCCCCCAGGATAAAAGTTCTATGAATTGGTTTAAGAATATATTTTATAAAAAAGATAGTCAAGATTTTGGGTGTCCCTTCAAATACATCTGTGAAATCTCAAGCCTTCCTGAGCCTTTTCCTCCCATGGACCACACAGTTCCAGTGTGAGGGGCCATGTGGGGGTGGGAGCCTACCCACTGTGCCCAGGGTGGGTCCCAGGTACGGGAAGGGTGCAGTGTTTCCCACCTGAGGAAGAGGGTAAGGACTCAGCTGCTCCTGATGAATGGATGTCATGAACTTAGGGCTGGCATGTCCCAAGGGATGGCAATGCAGAGCCTTCTGGTCATGGGTGGAAGACAGTATATTCTACTGTCCCAGAGGTGAGAATAAATACTCTAAAATAAGGTCCCACATGTCAGAGCTCAGCTCCAAAAAGCAGTCACTCAGCTCACCAGACTAGAGCGACCTCTTTTATTTCTCCTCCAATTGTCATAAAACACTTAACTGTATCTATACCAGACACTGACCAGGAGCTGGAATTCTGAGATAAGCCTGTTTACTGTTGCTTAGCAGGAGAGTCAGATAATACCAGTCTAGAAAAATACCATTCAGTGTGGCAGTGCTTCAGTATCATAAAAGAGGGAGGCTGAGACAGGTGTGCTAGAGATTCTGACACAGGCCACTTGGTACCTAGGGATCTTTTGCAAGTGATAGAATCTCTGTTATATTCATTTAAAAAAACACACCAGTGATCATAGTGTAAATGTTGTATTAGACTCTTTTATGATGCTGTAACAGAACACTTGATGCTAAGTAATGTATAACTTACATTTCTGAGGATTCAGGAGCATAGTACCAGCATTTGCCTAGCTCTGTTCTACTATGAATCATAGTGGATGTATGTAATTGTGAGAGCAGATCTAAAAGAGATTGCATTGTCTGATGGTTAATTTTGGTTGTCAATTTGGTTGAATTGAGAAATACCTGGGAAAATAGTAAAGCACATTTCTAGTGTATCTGCAAGGGTGTTTCCAGAGATGACTGGCATTTGAAACAGCAAATTGGTGGAAGAGACCTGCCTTGAATGTGAGTGATAATACCCAATAGGCTGTGGGCCCAGAAGGAACAAAAGTGGAGAAAGGAGAAAGCCTACCTATGCAGGTTGTTTCTCTCTGGTATCAGCATTCTCTGGCTGCCATGAGGTAAACAGCTTTCCTCTGCTACGTCTTTCAGTCACAGGGTTCTGTCTTGCCACAGCTCCATAAATAATAGGCAAAGTGACCATGAACTGAAACCTTTGAAACCATGAGCCAAGGTAAACCTTTTCTTATTTGTTTTCCTCAGGTATTTTGTCATAGCAACAACAAGCCAACAAACATGGTAAGACCAGAATCGAAAGAGAGTGAGCTGAGATAGCTAGACTCACATGTAACAGCCTCTTCTCATGATCTGAAGGCGGTGCTCTTATGATCTAACCACTTTCATTTGGGTCTTATCTCTTGGAGGCTCCATCACAGAGGCAACCAACCCTTCAGTGCATGAATCTTTGGGGAACACTCTCAAACCACCTCCAAGGCATAGAGTATGCCAATGCCTGTTCCACAGAACTGACATGAAGTAAGAACACTTCGTGTTAAGCCTAATACAGGGAGATGTACCGGTTTCACTCATTTTGTTTTCCCCTGTGGAACCTTTGCAAAGTTCCAAGGCAGAATTAGTACATTAGGTGATAGAAAGAGAATTCCAGACTTTCTCCACAGGTCTGAGAGAAGGGGAAGAAACTGGAGAGACTCCATCTAATTGAGGCAGAGCTGAAATTTCAAAGGACTGACTGCTCACATGCAAGACTGGACTTGGGCATGTGTGGTATGGGACTCTCCCCTTGTCTGATGAGACCTTGTTAAATGTGTACTTGATGGATGAGATCCTGTGGCTAAGAGCCTTAGCATGGAATTGGGTGAGTGAGCAAAAATGTCTGAGGCAGGAAATGAGCTATAACCGCAGTAGAGCTGGTTTAGGGAGGCTGAGCCGGATGGCAGAGGGGAAGGTTGGCTTGGAGGTCACATGTGTCACAGTGTGTCCTCTGCTATGCCACCACCTCAAAGGCTGACACTTGAAAAAGGTACTGCACTGCCCATGTGTGTGCCATGGTAGGTCTCAGGCAGCACCTTTGAGGGTCCTGACTGAAGAAAGCATTTCAACACTGCTCAGCACTGGGAGTAATCTCCTGGGGGGTGCCGCTTCAGTGCTGTGTGGCTTCAGAGAGTGGGCGTACCAGGTAGCCTCTGGCCCCCTCTTTGGCATGGTCCCTGGTAGTATCACCCAATCAGAGCCCAAGGCACCACTGTGGGGACACCCTCAGCAGTCCTTGAGGCTCCTGACAGTATTTGCAGAATATGCTGTGCTTTTTTTAAAACAGAAAAAACACTGTAGACTCCTATGTTTTAAGCATTTTAAAGCATTCAAAAGCAGCATTCAAAAGCATTTTAAAATTTCACAGATTCAAATACATTTTTCTGTTGTATACAAGGTGTGACTTGATTCTAAGGTGTTTTCCAAAGTTTTCTTTGGATTGTTAAATATGTCTTTGTGAAAAAAAATATGTCCTTGTGAGTAGCAAGAATTTGTTATAATTAACTGTGGGTGGGTTATGTCCACTGGATCTCATTTAGTGTCTCAAAAATATTCTTTGAGATTAAGCCTTATGATTATCTGTTTTTCTGGTGATGAAATCAAGGAAGGAAAGTTTGCTGACTGTCAAGGAAGTTTCCTTCTTCTTCTCTTTGTAGCTATGTCTCGAGTTTGTTCTTTTTATGCCCCAATACATGTAAAGTTAGTCTGGGTAGGTCAGCATAGGATGTAGAACTCTGGTCTCCCTTGGAAGTTTTAGAGGCAAGATAGTAACATGAACAAACTCTCACTGACTGAGTGCTTACTTTCTTTCACTGAATCCTCACTGTAGCTATAAAGTTGGAAGGAGGAGAAATTCAGTAACTTGCCCAGGGTCACAAGGTCTTAGGAAGAGAGCCTAGGCTGGCTCTGCTTATACCTGGAGTGGGACATTGATGCAGAGGTCTTGGCTGCCGATGTATGTCTTTGCCATGGAGGGTGCTGGAATAGACTTCCAGGGAAGAGCAGAAGACCCCTTAACATTGGAAGGGACAGCCAGGTGACACCCAGCAGGGCCTGGACATATCCCAGAACCCCTGGGATAGAGGAAACAGCCTGTGATCCTGAAGGTCTCAGTCCCACCCCAGAGCTGCTCTGGTTCCCGGAAGCACTGAAGGCTGTGGCACCAGCAAACCCCCATGTCTTGTGCCTTGAGTGTCTGTCCTCTGTCCCATTCCAGCTTCTTCCAGGCTCCTGGATGGGAATGAGGCAACAGCCTTGCAGATACCTCTGCAGAGTGACCAAGCCATCATGTCCTGGAGTAAAGTGGGCAAGGAGCGTGCTTTGGGTCTCCAAGGATCCCCATGCATCCTGGTGAGCGTCAGCCCTCCCAGGCTCCCTGAGTTGGGATAGGATGTCAGAGCCATATCCCTTTACCACAGCTCTGGGGTAGCTAATCCCCAATCTAAACCTCATGCCAACCAAATCAACAGGAGAGGTCCCCCGCCCCTTGGAAGTGCAGCTGCTTGACTGACTTTTGTTCTTCTAAAACCAGAAACTGATACTTTAATTGTCTTGGAAATCATATGAGGACAGACACATGGAGAGGGGGACACTATTTCTGATTTTGGCTCCACTCAGCAGATGGAACTCCAGAGCACCACATGACTCCTGGGGACCAGAGTGTCACATCAGATCCAATTTTTGTCTAGCAGGAGAGGCAGGCGGAGGTGCAACAGATAGCCAGGGCATTGCCCCTGAAGGGTAGGGCACTCTGCAGAGTTAGAGTGGCCACTGCTTTCCAAAGGCCCTGAATCACACAGGAGCAGGTTGTCTCCAGGGAGAAGTCAGCTGATCATTTCTTAGTGATGGTGAAATCTCACACCTGTGTACCTTCCTGCCAGGTTGCTAAGAATGTGACCATGTTATATATCAACCATACTAGGGCTCTTGGGAGCAGGAAGGAACACTTTGCATAATTGCATTGGGACAATGCACACAAACTTGGACCTGTGATCAGCTTACCTAGTAGTATCCAAAGCAAGATCTTAACATGGCCCAAGACTGTTTGGCCACTATATGACCTTACACAAGTAAACCAGCTTCTCTAAGCCTTAAGGTCTTCATCTGTAAAATGGGACCAATACTGGAATTTGGTAAGAAAGTTGTGGTTTTTACTGTTACTTTTATTAAACTTTGCTGCCTCTCAAAGTCTGTAGAATGAATGGCCCGCTCCCATAATTTGCTTGGTTTATAATATTTTTGCAGCTGAACTAATATGAGTACTTAATTTCAGTCTGTTTTTGTAGGTCATTAGTTCAGGGGAAAATTATTTTTGTGTGAGGAAACAATGATTGGAAGGAAGCATGTAGCATCACCACCCATTATCTCTGGGAATAACTGTGAATATGAGCATGTCATTAGGACGCCTACCAGTCACCCAGAATATCAACCCTGTCCTCTCTGTGCAATGCAGCCAGTTATTCTAAATCTGGCTTTGAATTAATTTTTGAAACCAGTATCTCAGTGGTTTCAACTTGTTTTTAACAGAGATGCTGAGCTGAATTTGGTGACATCATAGTCATTTTGCTGGTTGCATTTATTTGGTGTGAGGAGAGAAACTCCTGACTGTTTCTCCTCATGCAGAATTTGCATCTGTCAAATGCGGTGGGCCAGACCAAGCAGTTCCAGAGTTCTAGGCTCACTCTGCTGAGCAGTGGGGAAAACCCTGCCTGCTGCAGCCACCACCTTTTCCAAGACAAAATGAGGCAGTGGCAAAACACACCTGGCTGGGGCTGCTTGTGTGCGTGTGGTCTTGTTGAGTGGGTGGTTAATCCGCAGATCTGCCTTCCGTGGATAGGGGGTGAGTATGCCCGGGGCTAGGCCCTGCTAGCTGGAGATCAGGATCACAGTGTACTTGAGTGGAACCGTAAGACAGCTCCACACCGGTTACCTGCATGGAGGTGGAAACAGGTACCTTGCAATCCTGTGTCTGCTGCCTATTAGCTGTGTGTATGTGGATAATGTGTTCACCTCACAAAGCCTGCGATTCCTCATCTGTGAAAGAGAGTTATAATAGAACCCTGATGTGCTTGTTACCAGGATTTAATGAGATAATGGCTGTAAGGTTGTCAGCAAAAGGTGCAGCTCAGTCAGTAGTGACCCTAGTCCCTGTTGCTATTGCCTCAGGGAGCTCAGAGAGCGGTTGGCTGAGGCATAAGGCTCTTTTCTGTCCTCTGGTGGTGAAATGTAGAGTGGCAGCCTGGTGTAGGAGGCAGGGAAAGCAAGGAAATTGCTTTTGGGTTTTATTGCTTTCCTGATGACCTCCAAGAAAACCCATTCAGCTTAAAGCAGGAGGGAAAAACCCTGGTGGCTCTGGAAGCATCGTTGTGTTTTCCTTTTACAGAGGGTGAGCAGGAGAGGTTTTGGCAGGCTTCTTTGGCTGTGATGTGAGGTTACTGGCAGAACTGGATGGAAGTGGTGGTCACAGAGATGCAGGCAGCGGGGTGAGACGGGAGTGGGGCTGGGGCTGCTCCCCCTGGATGTTCGTGGCTGGTGTTCCTGGACTTCCTCTGAATCTCCTGGTATTCTCAATTTTTCTGGCTACAGCAGTCTGCCTTTGTCAGTCTGTCTCATCAGCACCACATGGCATGGACCAGCCAAAGCAGAGATGGAAGCAGCAGGTTTTCTGTCACTTGATAAAACTTGAGATTTGCTCTGAGGCCTCTTGGGACTCACAGAGGTCTTGTCAGGGGCCCAGAGTCTGCTATGTTCTAGCACAGTGTTTAGAACAATAGGTAATTTCACACGGTAGCTTTGCCTCCCTTGTAGACTGAATTTCTGTCCCCAAGGATGAGGGACCACAGCTGGCCAAACCTCTGTTCCCCACGGTGCTCAATGAATATAAAGGAAGCATGTTCTCCGGAAGCACCTTAAGATCTTGATATTAATGCATGAATCAGTTGTATTGGAGTACAGTAGTTGTCCTTTAGCCGTGTTTTCACTTCTCTAGTTTCAGGTATTGTGGCAAGTCTCAGTCCAAAAATATGAGGTGGAAAGTTCCAGAAATAAAGAATGTGTAAGTCTTAGATGGTAGGCTTTTTCAGAAGCATGATGAAATCTCACAGCTTCCTTCCTCAGTCCATCTGGGACACTCATCGTCCGTCTGGCCAGTGGGTCCGTGCTGTATCTGTTACCTAACCTCCGGTCAGCAGCCATCTCAGCACGCTGACTGTCATCAGCATGGCACTTCTACTCCTGTAGCTCTTATTTTACTTAACAGTGGCTACCGAGTATAAGACAAGTGATGTTGGCAATTAGTGTATGCCAAAGAGAAGCCATAAAGTGCTTCTTTTAAGTGAGAAGATGATGTAGGTTTAATAGGGAAAGGAAAAATGGTGTGTTGAGATTGCGACAGTAGGAGTCTTAAAATACATTCTCAGATAAAGGGAGCCTCTGTACCTCAGAAGCAATGCTGCAGGTGTTTATAAAGATGGACAAGACCGAGACCATGGCCTCTAAGAACATATCTTGTTAGATGTCCAGGTTAAAATAAATTTGTTAAATAGTAGTGCAAGTCCTGTAATTACTCAGGGCCAAATGAATCAGGTGGGTGTTAGCATTGGTACCAGAAACAGGCCCTCACACTGGGGCTGGGACGCAGGGGTGGCACAGGGCTGGTTTGGACATGACCTCATGCTTGGCTTAATGCTTTGCTGTGCCATCTTGAAATTCTTAATTTTTCTTGCTTTCTGGTTTAAAGGAATTTTGAAAATTGGCTCATAATTGTAACATATTCATGTGGTACAATGCAGTATTTCAGTACAGGCGTAGAATGTGCAGTCATCAAATCACGGTAATTAGCGTACTCATGACCTCCAGCATTTATAGTTTCACTGTGCTGGAAACATGAAAAATCCTCTCTTCTAGCTATTTGAAATATATAACGACTTAATATTAGCTATACACTCAAGTGTTTCAACAGGGGCCCCACATCTTTTCTTTTAGTTTTTTATTAGGAGATAGGTTTTGTTCTGTAGTTTGTTGGCCTCCAATTCACAGCCATCTTCTGTCTTAGTCTCCTGCGTGCTGGGATTACAGGCGTGCACTGCCACGCCTGACCCCATGCATCTTTTCTTTCACACCAGTCCTTGCACATTATGTAGCCAATCCTGACATGAGTTCCACGTGACCAGGAGAAGCTCTGTGGTCGTGGGTCCTGGGGCTGAAGCTTCAGGATGTGTGGTGCACCACTGAGTACCCCTCAGGATGTGTTTGGGGTGTCAGGGACTGGACCTATGAATCCTAACCCCAGCCCACTTATAAAGCAATGGGGCCCCTTGGATGATGGTGCACATGCTGGGTTGCTCTGTTGCCAGAGGAGCCTGTGAGAGCCATGACCCAGGGCCTGCATGGAAAGGCTGCCTGGCCTTGCTCCATGCTCTGGAATTACACTCCTTTCTGGAATGTGCTGGGTGGACACCTCATGGGCCTGCTGGGAAGCCCAGAGGAGAAGAACCCCAGGAAATGGCTTGTAACCGCAGAAAACCACCGCGCCTAGCACATCCCTTGCATCAGAGGTCCTCACTTGGAGTTTGGTGAAGTCCTGGCACTTGGAGCTCATCCTCAGTGGTGTGAGGAGTAGTTGTCTGTTGGAGAAAAGGGTCCGAGGACTCCAGGAAAGCTCTGCACCCCACAAATCTCTACTCCCTCTGCTCATGGACAGATTGTACTTGAATTCCAGGCTTCCACTACTTACCTACACCAATGGCTTCACTTGTGTGTATCCCTGAAGTGTAGCACTGTTGAGAGGGCCAAGTACCAGGGTGGTGACTGGCCCCTGTCAGAGGTGCTGGTACTCTTACTGATGATGCAGAGGGGGACTTGAAAGGTCAGAGAAGGGAGGCACTACCCGGGCTGTCAGATAGGCCAGAGTATGCCAGCATTAGAAAGCCAGGCTGGCAGGGAGCACCCAGCAAGGGCAGAGAGGCAGGAGAGGCTGGTATGTTTAGAATGAGTGGAAGAGCAGAGGTGAGGCTGGACACCTGGAAGAGCATGAACCTCCTGTGCACACGCTGTAGCCCCCATTACTCAGGAGGCTGAGACAGGAGAATCATAAATTCATGGCCAGCCTGGGCAACTTGGTGAGACTGTAGCTGTAAACAAAAATTTAAAAAGGCTGGGGATGTAGCTCAGTGTTCTCTGGGTTCAATTCTCAGTGCCACAGAAAAGCAAAAGCAAAAGCGGGGGGATGAAGGGGCCTTTGCATTGGAGGTGCCCAAGATTTAATGCAGATTGCTTGCCATGTGCCCCTATTCCAGAGGCCCTTCTGGGGCTCTAGACCCACACAGGGTTTGGAGATTTCGGAAGGTGGAGCCTGTTGTCCCCTACCTTGGTATGTGTCATCCATCCAGGACTCTCCTGTTCTGTTCTGTTCTGTTCTGCCTGGTGGTCTCTGGTTCCCCTTTCAGTTCCTCTTCTTTCTCTGTAATGAAGGGAAAGGTCATAGCCTCTGGCCTAGCATGGCCTCAGCCCACCCCGTTCCTCCCTCAGGCCTCTCCGCAGAAAGGCCGCAGGCCCAGCCGTTGGAGAGAATGCTGTGTGATGAGGCACCTTTCTGAACCTCTCTGGTCCTCAGTTTCCTTAGAAATGTATGTGGTATAACTCGGAGTTACCAGGGAGAAAGGAGAGTATGACAAGAGGACCTGCAGGGGACCCTGCCGTGTGTCCTTGTCAATGTGAGCAAGGTCAGGAAACATGCTGCAGACGAGAAGGGGCTATGGCTGAGTGCCCCTGGCTCTGAGTCTCCAGACAGGGCACATTGTACTGCACATTGTACTGCCCTGTGGACTGTTTTAGGGCCTGGCTGGCTTAGGATACAGGGCAGTGGGAAAAGTTTGTGCAAAGTACAAAGTGACTTAGTCATGTGACTATTAAAGTAGCTCTCATTTACCAGGCGCTTGCTGTGCCCTGGTGTCCTCAGTGCCTGATGTGCTTGCTCTGTGAGTCCCTAAACGCACTGTCAGGTGTCTGGTATCAGCATGCCCATCCTGTGGAAGAGGATACAGAGTCAGCATTGCCCACTCATGGGCACCTCCCAGGCAGCCCAGAGTCCCACAGTTTCCTGCTGGGCACTTCCTGCTTCCTCCTGAGACTGTGGGACTGCTGAGCCCATCTGTGTGAGCCTGGGTCCTGTGTGCCTCTACCTGCCTGCTCTCACCATCACCACAGGTGTGGGAAGCTCTGACCTGCAGGCCTGCCTTGGGATGGGTTCAATTCTCAGTCCCACCTATTATTCCACAGAGGTGACAGTGTCTACAAGTGTCACTTTTCCCCCCAATACATTTGTCTCTGTTTATTCAGGACATGACAAACATTTTAATGACATCCAAGTTTAATGGAAAAGATAACAAAGTCAGGAGTCTAGAATGTTGGTACATTTCAAATATATTTTATTACTTTTTGTCTTAGAAAGAATAGGAAATCTGCATGCAACGCTAATGATCTCTGACATTTACATAGCATGTAACACAGCGGGATGGCGTGGCCTCAAGGGAAGAGCAGCCTGTAGGGGGCGCTCTGCAGAAGGTATGTACAAAGGAGAGGGTATTAGGTCACCCCAGCTTTCAGACCAGGACAACTTCCTCCCTGTGAGCTGCTGGGGGGTGGGGTGGTCACAAGTGTGCCCCTGCTTTAGTGCCACATGTTCCACTGTGGGGAGGGAGAGAAACACTTTGAAGGTTTCCCCTTGTCAACAGTGTGTGTGTCCAATTTCACGTTGTGTATGTTTGTTTCAATTTTTGCTAAGCCTTTCACTAACAGTGGTAGGAACTCCACACGCTTTTGAAGGGTCACAGAGTGAAGCCTCGAACCTTTCAGAATTCCTCAGGTTGGAAAAAAGACCCAGCACTTTCTTTAGGGGTCACTTGCCTCACCCCACAGGATCTTGGAAATGTTTCCTAGACTGTAAAAATGAACCGGAGGAATAAAGCACATTTCTCTGGCAGCTACACTGAGTTCCTCCAAGCACAGATGCAGAGAGACCTGCTCCTGCTTGCCCAGCGACAGGGGCCACTGCGCAGTCACACTGAGGCGCCAGGCCCTCTGGGCGGAAGCTTCCCAAGCTAGGATTGGAGCAACGCTGCAGTGAAACATCTTAACCAAGCTCACTGTTCCTCCTGGGCGCTTATAAAGCTCAGATGTGTATCAATGTATGAACAAATACCAAAAAAGTGTTTTTTTTTTTTTTTTTTTAAAGGAAAGGCATGAATTTCCCCCTGTTTTCAGCAAAAAGCCGCCTGCGTTGATGTCTGGAGCGAAGGAGAGCAGGGTCTCACATCTGGAAGCCTTTCGCACACAGCTATAAAATGTAAAAACTGACCCTGGGTAAAAAGTGCTTCATAACAATATATAATTTGTGTCTGATGCTTGTGAGAAAAAAAGGTTTTTATTTTATTTTTTTATTTAACCAGCAATGTCCTTTGCTCAAGTCTTGCAACTGGTCTGGAGTTTTCTGTCAGAGACTTTTCACCCTATTCTTCATAGACCCTGGAAGAGAAAGCATGGGTGTCAGTGGCTCAGGACGGATGCCGGCTGCTTGCAGCTGCTGGCTGAGTGGCTTCATTTAGTCTGCAGGGTGCAGACTTCAGCTGGGGGACATGATTGTGATCACAAGGGTCACAAAAGCTTGCATGTCTGGCTTTGCCCTTTCTAATCAGCTTTCACCTCTACAATCTCATCTTTTCCTCAAGACCCTATGGAGCAAACCCTCTGGTGTGAGGGGAAACAGGCTTATGAGACCTAAGATGAGCCCAGTGACCATGGATGGCCAGTGAAGGGACAGAGTCATCTCTGGCATGGTGCTGCTTCCTGCCTCCATTCATCTGCACCGAGCCCCTCCTCTTAGAGAAAATAGCCAAGGGGCAGGTATGTTCCCTCTAGAGGGGGTTTGGCCTCCTGAAAAATGCCAGCTCTAGAGGCCTGAAGACCAAGGAAGGGCTGGCAGGGCTCGGCTCTGACAGAGGGGTCTGTGTCCCCGAGCATTCCCTCACCTCTGCTAGTTATCAGGCATCACTGGGCACCTGTCCCCTCACCTCCCAAACTCCACTTAGGTTTTTAATTCTTTTCTAGTTCTGGCCCATGGCTGCCCCAGGTCTGACAGCCCACAATTCCCTCTCCTTGCCCTTGATTTCTAAGACCACCAGATTATGTATTCAAGTATAAAGATGAGGCTGCCTCCTGTGGCAGCCAGAAGCCCTGGTCTCTGAGATGCTCTGAACTCCCTCGTCTGACCCCACAGGACTGACCCCCCCCACCCCCAAGAGGAAGAGGATTTCTGACAATTCCTTTGTCTCCACTCTACATTCACTGAGACATTTTTATCTTTCTGCAGGGGAGGGGTAGAGGGAGCAAGGGCATGCTCCTTCCTCTCAGCACGGCTCAGCACCCAAGCAAGAAGGAGGAACCCCTGGCATGATGAAGTGCGGGCAGGTCTGGTGACCACGAGGTCTCACTGCAGAAGTGGAAAGGCCGGGCTGCATTTGGACTCCTGGGTGCCTCCTTGTGTTCTGAGCCACACTGCAGGTGCAGGCGAGCGGGGAGCAAAGTAGACACAGGTTTGAGTGTCTCGCTTAGCTGGCTCTGGGTCAGTTCATTCCATTTTTGATGACACAGGGCTTAGAAGGTGGCAGAGAGCAGAAGGGGCGGGGCCTGCTTTTGTCACGTGACCTCTGTCCTGACCGGAAAGAGGGTGCCATTCCCATCAGATATATAGAAAATAGTCTCTCACCCTCATTGCTTTCTATTTCAGGCAACTGCAAACAAGACAGTTTTGGAAGCAGCAAAACCAGGCTCAGGTGCAGGAGCTGTGGGAAATTTGGTCACAAGCTGACCCTGAGGGGGTGGTGTCTGTCCAGGTGGCTGGAAGGGTAGCCCCATTACCCATGCAGCTGATCCTCACTCCTGGGAGTCTGGCTTCCTGCCCTAGCTTTGTCCTGTGCTCCCAGGGACTTTCTCTCCTTCCCAGTCTCACCCTGGTGTAGCCCCTCGTGTAGGATGTGGTGCTAGCACCACAGGATTGTCCTGAGTCTCCTGAGTGTGCCTGTTTCCCTGGCCATGGTGACAGGCCCTGCATGCTGAAGGAAGGGCTGTTTCCAGGCAGCTCACTTTTACATGGTACAGGCAACCAGAAAGAGGTCCCTCTCCCAAGTCCGGACCTGGACTCCAGGGGATCAGAGCTAGGGTTTCTGGCTACGGAGAAACAGAACCCCAGGCGCACTGAGGTTTGGTCCAAGGCACTGGTAGTCTCAACCTTACTCTCTGCATTGAGTAAGGGTGGTGTTGGTTTAAAGGGTCAAATCCAAGGTCCCTTCTAGCACCTGTATGGAAAGGAACTTCTGAACTATCTGAGAATCATGGGGCATCCCAGAGAGGATGGGTTTGCAGAGTTACCCTCATCATCTTGTGAGTGCACCCAAAGTTTTAGTCAATTAAGGGGTCACATTTCACCCTGAAGTATCCACAAGGGATAGGCAGGCCAGGGGCTCACCCAGCCATTTGACAGCTTTTGTGACTTTTTAAAAAAACAGCAAGTAAGGCTATGGTATGAAAGTTATAATGAAAGAGTCTTTAGGTCACTCACAGAGAGATAAATCTTTAATATGTGTAGCTGTCCAAGAGAGCATCAGCCTGCTTTGTCAGGTGTTGAGCTCCCCCTTGCCGGGGGGGGGGGTCTGTCTGAAGACAGTGTCTGGTTAGCTGCTAGCTGGGGCTCTTGTGGGGGGCATTTGCATATTAACTGGGGCTAGGTGACCTGATGTGGGGGTCCCTTCCCATCTGGGAGCTGCCTGCTCTGGAGGGAGGGAGGGAAGGGGGAGAAGGGTGGGAGGAAGTGGGGTACCTGCGCTTCTCGTTCCAGGCATTGTACCACTTGATGAAGCGCTTGGTGCTCTGCAGCTTGGGGTGCAGGCAGTGCTCCTGGCCACGGTACCTGGACATACTCTTGGTGGTGATGCTGAAATGGAGGAGATGAGTTCAGGGTTGAAGTGTAGAAAAACAGCCCCCCACCGCCTCCCCCTCCATCAGGGCAGCTGCTCCACGTGCTTCCCCCATGGCTATCTTTGCAGAAGGCCCACTGTCCCCTAATCTCTGATTCCATAATGAGACCTGACCCTCTATGGAGCAAGTGGCCTCCCTTTCTCCCTTAGAGCCATCAGTGTCTGGGACAGAGTCCCCTAGGCCTACTGTACCCCCAGCAGTGTTGTTGCAGGGCTTAGGGATCTTAGGGGATTCTTTTGGGGATCCAGGTATGTGTGTGTGTGTCAAGGGCTCTGCCCTTGGTTTTCAGAAGCTCCACCATGGGAGTAAGATGCACCCTACAGACACTGAGCCCTCAACCCTAGCTCCCCCCACATGCCGATTGTCCCAGGGTTGGGCATTTGCTGATCCCAAAGCAAAATCTTGGCCTTGAAGCCTGTGTTGATGCTTGGGTGTGAAGTTATCTCACCTCTAGGCAGTTTCTTCTTCATGGCTCAAAGATCTCAGGCATCTATCAGCCTGTTCCAATACCATGTAGTTTCCTAGCTGTGCAGTAGGTAAGTGTGATCACCTTGTACAGAGTGCAGGGGCCTGGGTTTGAACACCATGTTTGGCTGGGGCCTCAAATAACCTCTCTCATTCTGCCTGCCCATCTGTAAAATGGGTATAATAAAACTTACTTCAAAGGATTATTGAGATGATGAAAGAATACAATCTATGCAAAGTACATAGATTATGTACAGTACCCAGAAGAGGCCCAGTGAATGGTTATTGTTATTCCTCATTGATCATGGAAGATGAGATAACTGAGGAGAAAGATAAACCTTAGTGTGTGAGTTCTAGCCTGGAGGAGAGCTGAACTGATCATAAGCGCTGCTGCCTCTCTCTTTGGCAGGAGTGAGGAGACAGGACGGTATGCAAGATGGAGGACCACCTATAGCACAGGTGGGAAGTGCCAAGTTAGAGGTAAAGATGGCATCTCCTGAGGTGCTTAGAAGAGCAGATGGAGGTGAGGGGGAAGGAGTGGAAAGTGGGAGGTCACTTAGTCCCTCAGGCTACCATACATGAAGTGTCAGAGCTCATGGGTCAAGTTCTAGCTAGAAGGGGGTCGGGTTGTCATGAACACAGTGTCCCAATCCATGGGGAGATAAAGTGAGATCTTGCCACCAGAATGGGAGTAGAATGTTTCTGGGTGACCTGTTCTCTTCTCATTATGCTCAGAGTTTTTGGGGTCCCCACCAGAGCCTGAGCAACCTGGGAAAGGGATGGATCTTCACTGCCTTCCCTGGATCTCTCCTGGAGCCATGGCTCTTTCTAGAGCTTGGATGTGGAGCCAACTTCAGAGTGAAATCTAGCTCTTTCCTCCCCAAGGTACCCAGTCACCCTCAGACATTCACTTCATGGACTTCTCTCTGGCCCTGCAATGGTGCTCTTGCATTTTGAGAAAAAGGACATGGCAAAGCCTGATAAAAAGCCCCTTCTCAGTAGGTCAACGTGCAGGCTGAATATCCCAAATCCTGAAGATCAGGGAGAGCAGGAAAGCATGCTCAGCTTTCCAACCATGGTGCTTAAATTTTGCATCACAAAACTGAGATTATGAAGATTCAGGAACATATGACACAAATTGCCCTTTCTAGAATTTGGACCCTTCTGGATTCTTTGGGGTGCAAGGCCTCCTACTTGCAAAGATACTCTGCTGCCCCCACCCCCAGCTGCAGCAGAGATGTCTGGGTGACTCAGGGTGAGCTGGAAAACTTGCTTTTGTTCAGCTTTTGTGGCTGAAAACCTGCTTTGGCAAAAAGTGCTGGCCCCCTTGTCTGATCTCGAAAGTCTGAGGAACACAGGAAGGGAGAGGAGCCTCCAGCTTTTGGGGGTGGGATGGGGTGTGAGGGGGGTACTCAGTGAGTGGGGGAGAGGCAGGAGAGGGTGACTGGGCACAGAGCTCACAAGGCTGCCTGCACCCTGCTTATGCATTTGTTTAGCTATTGTTTCCCTCTGTAACCAGAGAGGTTTAGCTAGAAGTTTCTGCTGAGGGATTCTGTCCTTTTGAGATGCCACTACACCCCATACCCTGCCTGCTTTTGTCCCCTGCATGGCCTCAGAAACAATTTCCTATGTTCCCTGCTATTTTAAATCCCCAAGCACTGAGGGGCTCATGGCTCCTCTAGATCTCTTGACTCCCAGATTTTAGGGCAGTTTTTGTGGACTTGTTCTGCAAAGCAAGAGACAAAGGTGAGGGGTGAATTAAGATGCCTCTGAAGGATGAGTGTTGCGCAGCTCAGGTCTGGAGGCTTTTTGAATTTCACTCGCCTCCGCCTGCAGCCCTGGGTGGTAGAGGGGTATGGGGAGCAGGGTACTGGTGCACCCCACCTTTGCAGATGGTGTGTGGAGGCCTTTAGACAGCAGGGCCGGCCTGTGGAAGGCACTTGCCCAGGCTGAGAATAAAATGTGTCCTGTATGTGGGGGGGAGGGGAAGTGGGGCCAATGGTCCATGGCAAATATTTGGGAGCTGCTTTGCCAAGGGCTCGTGTCCCAGCCAAGAGAGTATTGCTGGGGAAACAGTGGTGCTGGCCTCAACTGGTTAATTGGGAAGGCAAAGGAGCAAGGAAACTCAGTGTTCTCTCACTCTGCCCCAGTTTTTAAAACATTGCCCACATCACCACTAGCAGGGCTAAGGTCGAATGGTGCATTAACCCCAGTAGAGCACTTTCTGCAGGACTGTAGGGGCTCAGGAGCCCGCAAGGAGTCCAGCTGCTGAAGGAAGAGCCAGGAGTTCTCACAGAAAAATCCCTAAAAGCCAAAAACTGGCCATCCGGGCGGACAGCCCCTGATTACACAAACGCTCTGAGAGGAAAGTCAGAATTTAAAGTTTGTGTTACTGCTCCTTGGCACAGGAAGGCAGCATTCCCACTGCTTGGAGGTGAGTGTGCTTTGAATCCTTTCAATCTAGGTGTTCTGGCAATTGATCCTTGATTGCCCTAACACCCTGGGCAGCCCAAGGAGCAAATACTGAGGCTGCCTGTTGGAGTTCTAGCCAGAGGAGACTTGGAGATACTGTTCCTGGGGAGCCCAGACAGACCCCCCTTTGGCAGCTGTCGCGCTAGCGTCCTAAGGACTTGATGGGCAATTACAAAACTCTGTCAAGGATTTAATAAAGGTGAAGAGAAGTATTAGCCTGACCCAAGCCCAGGCTGTCCCTCCAAATGGGACACCCTCGCGGTGAGGCGCAAGAACTCACATAACCATCTTTTCTTCGCAGTGTGGGTACTTTGGCTTCATTTCCAGCTTTTTCACATCACTGTAGCGGATCTTAGGGCCCTTCCGGGAGCACTTGCATTTGGATCCTGTAGGAAAGGACACCAGGGCTGCTTGGTTGTGCCGGGGTCTCCTGCTCCACGTCCGCCTTCGGAGCCCACCCAGACCTCCCCTGGACCCCAGGATGGCTAAGAGCTGGTGTTCGGGTTCTCCGGGATGGGATCAGACGGCACAAAGGAACCTCCCAGCACTCACCCTCCAGGCGCGAGGCGCACAGCGCCAGGAGCAGCAGGAGCAGCGCGGCCGCCAGGAGCCTCATGCTGGTCAGAGGGGTGCAGCTCAGGAACGGGGACACGGGGACTGCGCGCTGTGGCGTCCGGAGACGCCGCCCGGGTCGGATCGGTCAGCTCAGAGCACGCCTCCTGCCTCAGCTCTGCAGCGGCGCCGTCGGTGGGTGTCGGCGCTGTCTGTCGCCGCGCGCTGCGCTTTGCGCCCTGCTCTGCGATCACTCCACAACTTCCCTCCGCCAGCCCTGGCCTCTTTTAAATCAGCTCCTGCCCTCGCGGCGAGCGAGCTCATTAATATGCAGAACCTCTCGGTGACTCACTGAGATTTCTCAATGTGGTGGGGGAGGAGACCTTCCCAGCCCGCCTGCCGCCGGCCTCGGGACTGGATCGAGATCGTAGCGCCTCACATTTAGAGCCACGCGCGCGCCACATACTCACGCGCTCACATCTGCTACTCTCTCGCGCGCCTCAGTCTCCTGCATACGCTTGCACACGCAACCCACAGCCCGCACACTCTTCTAGGGGATCTGCTCTGCTCTGATTTGGGGAGGTCGGGAAGGGCGAGAAGCTGCCCAAAAGTATTGCTGCTCTGATTCTGGTAGATCCCACTCCGGCCAGACAAGACTATTGTTCTGAGACCCGGGAGACCCAGGCAGGGGCCCAAATCCTTGAGAGAAAACCTGAAAGAATTTTGGAGCAAGTGCCAAGTGTGACTGCCAGCAGACCTGACCCCTAGGCCTGCCTGTTAGGTCAGCAGCGCTGGTGGCCAGAACATAGGCCAGGTCTGGCTAGGCGATTGCCATAGGCCGTGCAGCAGGAAAGCCATTGCCTGCAGTCACTGAACTGACACAGAATGCGGTGGGGGGCACTCCTGGAGAAGGCTCCCTCGAAGTGAGTCAGTGGCCCTCTAGAGGTTGAGAGAATATAGGCACTTCTCACTTTCCCACCATTCTCCCAAGCCACGCAGGACCCCCTTAGGGCGCCATGACAATGGTAACTGTCTGAATGAAGGCCCTCCTGTGTTCCAGAGCTGGTGTGGGCTGCAGAGTGTGGTGGTGTCAGGCCAGCCAGGGGGCCAGATGTTCCTACCCCATTCCTCACTAGCACAAGTGACTTCACCACTTGAAGTCTGCCTTTCATTAGCTGTGAAGTCTAGGCAGTCACAGTGCCTGTTGCAGTGTGGGCGTGGGAAGTCCAAATTAGTACATGTAGAAAGTACCACAGTTAATGGGGTGTCTGATGCATAGTGCCCAGGAAATATTAGTGATTGGCATCACTGGCATAGATTTTACATAGAGAGCATTAGAATGCTGCTTCCAAGTTGTTGCATTTAATCTTTTTAACAGGTGCAGAAGCAAGCTTAGAGAGAAGCAGCAACTTGCCAAGGTCATGGAGGCTGGAAACAAGGGACTAGGCCCAGTGGGTCCCTGTGCATGTGGCTCCAGAACTGGGACCCCTGCTCATAGTCCAGTCTCTGGCCTTCCTGCCTGTTGGGCTTTCACTTAGCAGTGAAGTAAGACTTAGAGCCTCTATGAGAGACAGGAGACAGCAGCAGGCAGAAGCAGTTCAGGGTTGAAGGGGGCTGGGCTTGGTTTCCAGGCTGGAGCTTGCCCCGCTCTGTGCTGTGAGCCTGGCAGTGTTCTGGGGGTGCAAGTGTCTATGTGTGTGTGTGGGAGCTTCTGGCGGGAAGGGGAACAGTTTGCTGAGATACCAGCTGTGAATATCTGTGCTGTCTCCTCCCAGCATGAGCACGTTTGCTGCCACGGGCAGGAGAAGCTGATCTCTGAGGAGCAAGCAGAGCCCACACCCATGGTTAGGTTTGTTCTCGGACCAGGCTGGCAGCTGGACGTTTGCATTCAGCAGGAGAAGAGCGCAAAGGAATGATGTTTTAGGCATTTATGGTAACTTTCAAATTAGAAGTTAATTTCTCTTAATGCCAAACAGCATATCTGTTACATAAATATAAGAAAATATGAGAAGAAAGGAACATAAGGTATGCAAACACTCAGAGGTCTAAACCACGGTGACAGCAGTGGTAACCTTCCAAACCCCTCCCTCCTGGCTTTGTCTGCACAGATCAGATCAGGCTACATGTGCTGTTTATTAACCCGCTTATTATACCAACCAGTGTGCTACAGGCATCCTCTCAGTGGCCGGTCTTGCTCCTGCCATTTCTCTCTTAGCAGCATCTTTTTAAGCCATATGGTATAATGGCCAAGAGATGGGGGCTGGGCTCAGATTGTGTAGGTGTGAATCTTAGCTATTAGTAGTGTGGCTTTGGGCTTATAGTTCTTTTAGGCCTTTCTGTTTTCATCTGTGAGATGGGTGTGATTAATGTTCCCTCAGGCAAAGGGGGTATTAAATGAGATGGCTCATGTCAAGGTGGGTAGCGGAGTAGAGTAAGTGTTCAGTAAGTGCTGACTATGGCTATGATGATTTGTATCCCATTGTACGGATTACCATAGTTAATTTAACTAATTACTCTCTGCTGGACATTTGGGTTATTTTCAACAGTGCTGTGGGACAGATGTTCTTGTGTTTCGGTTTTAGGGTAGCAAAATACTGGATTAAATATTGGATATGGTCTTAGAATCCCTAGGCTATATCTATTGTAGGACATTTAATACTAATTGCTAAACTATCCTCCAGAAGGTTTCCCAAGCATGTGAAATATTTTTTAATGAAATTTTATTTTTAACATACTTGTTTCAATAATATGTTGTTTAATTAAGTGAGATCCAATAAGACTAGGGAACCTGGGTGCTGAGTGTGTATTTGAAATAGTAGGTTCTAAAAACAGGGACCAAAGTTTCCTGTTTCATGGGCTGGACCAGAGGTTAGAGATGCCAGTTTTATTCCTCAGTCAGTCTTTGTGCGCTGATCTTTGCTTTACAAAACACAGATTTTGTATCTTGGCAAACAGCTGCCCCTGGTCATGTGAGCGCTTCCAAAGGCAGAGTAGAGGAAAAGACAGGGTTCCCTGCTGCCAGCAGGTCCGTAAGTGGTGCTGCCCAGCTGGGCAAGGGAGGGTGCTTGTCCCTATTGTGCCTTCAGGGTGCAGACTCTACTGAGCCCAAGCCTGGGGGCCTGAGCAGGTGTAAAGACAGGGTTAGGTGGGAACGGGGAAGCAGTTCTCTGCACACTAGCACTGCCTGCCTCAAGGAGGTCTTCAGGGTACTGTGAAGGACAACAGAGATGGCCACCTCCTGGAGGGCAGCCTGCTATGTGTGTGCATGCAGGGGTCCACAGCCTGACACAGGTGTGGGGGTGCAAGGGAAGGAGGAAGGAGAAACAGGGCCCATCAACAGGGAAACTGGGCTAAGCTACTGGGTGCTTGCTTATCTATTCTGTCCATACTCAGTGAGCACCTGCTGAATGCCAGGTGCTTTGCAAGTTGCAGGGAATTCAGGTAAGCAGAGGCAGATATATGCCTGTTCTCCAGAGTAGTGAAATTGGCATCAACCCACAACTGTGAGGATAATTGTGGAAGTCCCACTGAGGTAAGTGTGATAGAGGAAACTGGTCCCCTGAGGCTCAGGAGGGGATTTGGCAGGACAGATTGAGGACAGCTTCCTGGAGGGAGTGACCACTGGGTTGACTATAAAAGGTGAAAAGCAGTTAATGGGATGACCATCTGGCAGGGAGGCCACTACTGCTCTTTATAACCCCTGCTGCTCACCCAGTGATCACCTGTGAGGATTCCCCTGCTCAGCTCTTCCTTTGATCTCAGCTGGAGTCCAAAGCAAGTCCCCAGCAGTGCCTACCCTTGGCTGGTACCTGTCATCTTCCCCATTGCCTGTGCTTGACCACACTGCCTCATCTTATGCCTTAGATCTGCAAATTGTTGCTATCTCAGGAGCTCTGAGCTCCTCAGTCCCTCTGCCAGCACTGCTCTGCTCCATGTCCACAGGAAGCCCTCTCTTTACTGAGCCTCAATACCTGTATCCACTTTTCAGACCCAAGCATTCTAGCTGCCTCCAATAGCTGTCACCCCCAAACTGGGACTGAACCTAGGGCCTCAGGCATGCCAGGCAAGAGCTCCACCACTGAGCTAAATCCCCAAGCCTGGGTCTCCTTAAATTGCCCAGGCTGGCCTTGAACTTGTGATCTTACTACTGCCATGCCTGGCAACACTCACTCTCTCTATGCCTTAATCTATTTCACTTCATTCATTTAACACACAACCACCTCAGACTGTGCTGCTTTCACATTTATTTGGGGGGTGTATCTTGAGGGATTCTCTGCTCTGTAGGGTCCTCACCCCCCAGTGCCTACAGCCATGCATTTTCCTATCTGTTGGGTAAGTAGGACATGTTTCAGGCAAAAGTCCAGTGACATGAAAGAACCATGCTGAACCCAGGCTGTGCAGACTGTATGGACACAGACTGTATAAGGTCGTGTGTGAGAATATGTTTATATGCATGAGTGTGGCCATGGGAAGGGATAGCCTTGTCAGACCATCTTCCCAGAGAAGCAGTTCCCCTGTAAAGCACAGCATTTGCTTTAGCAAAACAGTGGTGGGAGGAGGAATCAGAAGGTGCCTTTCCAGAAAATCCCACAGGTGTCTGTTTACTATTTAATCTGCTGGGTGCTGGGGTTTAACTGGTCATGGTTGGTTTCCTGCCCCGAAAACTCAGAGACACTTACCACCCAGTTCTCTGCATTACTGATATTCTCAGAAAGAGTCATTCCTTCCCTGATGGGACAGGAATTGTAGTGTCCAGAACTGATAGGGGCTGAGGCCCCAACTAATTTTCATTGTACATATAAGGAAACTGAGGCTCAGGAATCAGGTAGGCTTTCACATGAAGTCACCCAGGGCATTAATGTCACTCAGGCCTCCTATCTTATGCTTCATCCCTGCATGCTTAGGCCAGAGAGAATTCTTGCACTCTGGCAACTTGTCTGGCTTTGTCTGTCTTGTCTCACTACTCGTGACATAGTGGACCCTCCAAAACACCTACCTGCACCTACCTACTCTGTTGGCTCAGAGTCCAGGCCTAGGGGCACCTTTCAGTCTCTAATCCTTCCATCTGCCAGGAGGTCTGTGTAGCTGGAATCTCCTCTGCTGGCTGTCTTCTACCACAGCCCTGACCCTGACCCTTTCCCAGGGCCTTGCTCTGCACCAGATGGGGAAGAAGGACCAATGTTCCCAAGGACAACTGCTGTTTTGTTCTTTATACTGGGAATATTTGGGAACTCTGAGCAACTGACACCCAGAGGAAATGGTACAGGAGGCAGCCAGGTGGCAAGGGATTAAGCCTAAGGTAATAGAGAGGCCCCTCCACCCAAATGGGTAAAAGAGAGTGCAAGGGGGGAGGTGTTTCTCAAACATGGGCAAAGATGCTAGCAGCAAAAAGAGACCAACAGGTAGGATTTTTTCTACCATTTGTTCACTCAACAATACCTCCTTGAATCTTTACTATATGAAGAGCACAACCCAAAACACTTTTCAGAAAGGACAGCTGAGGGGAAAATGTGAAGAAAAATCATTATTAAATAATGCACAAAAAGAATGTGCATCTTTATTGGCAATCGAAGAAAAGCACACTAATACTGAAGCAGCATCACAGTAGTTTGGTTTTGGTCCTATCCCAATAAGGAACTATTTAAATAGTAATAATCAAAGTGATAATGAAGAAGAACCATTTGAACATCATGTTGGGATCATCAATCAGTACAAGCTTTTGGGAAATTATATGTTCAACTTGTCTGAAGTAGGCCATTTCACCCCATTAGTTAACTTCAGGAAATCTATTTAAAGTTATATAACAGAGAAATGCAGTAATCAGATATTCCTTGTTAAAAGTAAAGCACTACTATATATGTAAACAACAGGGGATTAAATAGACAATGAAAAAAATAAATGAAATACTATGTTGGTATGAAGACTGGTAGTGATAGTGGAATACTGTTCAATCAGTGCTTGTAAAGCAATAACTAAGAGAACAATGATTACAAGTATGCCATTCAGTAACCTCTGTGTAAAACGTAGCTAAGTGAAAGGGGTACGAATATTTTCCTAGGGTAAAACACTGAGCGTCATTGAAAAGACTCTGTCCTGACTTTTCAATTTATGAGAATGTTCTTACAATAGAAACTCAGGAGCATTCAGTTGAGTGAAGCCTTGGGCAGACTTCAGCCTTGGTGATGGCTGATAGGTGCTTGAGGCAGACGTCCACCGTGGTGGTTCAAGTAAGCCCCAGGCTAGGGGCCCAGGCCCTGTCTTGAGAGTTATCCCCCTTTACACAGCTGATTAGTTTAACCTTGGTGGTTGCTCTCTGCCTCACTGTGTCTCCTTGGGCCTTGCTCTGCCTCCTACCTCCACATACAGCTTGATGTGGTCACGCCACGAAGGCCCCACCAGATGCTGCCTCTTGCTGATTTTCACTAAGGGCACTCCTCATCCTGTCTCTAGCCACATTTTCTGTCCTTCAGCTTCTTGAAAATGCAAGCTGGTTACCAACTCAAGGCTTTTGCTGGCTGTCTGTGCTGCTGGGAAGGCTCTTCCTTGCTTCTTGGTCAAACCGGTTGCTCCAATTTATCTTCCTGAATCTCTGTAAAGATGTCATTTCACAGCCAGGCGTGGTGGCGCACTCCTGTAATCCCAGCACTTGGGAGGCTGAGGCAGGTGGATCGTTGCTAGTTCGAGACTAGCCTGGGCTACAAAGTGAGCCCAAGGTCAGCCTGAACTGCATAGTGAGACCCTGTCTCAAAAAGACAAAAAAAAAAAAAAAAAAAAAGATGTCACTTCACAGGGAAGCTTCCCTGACAGTGTGCATTTTGCCTTCCGTCCCTTCCTAGCCCCTGCTGTTCACCCTCCTGGTTCCTTTCCCTCTCAGCACTTCTCCTCCATCTTGCAAATGCTCAGGTGGGGTTTTCTGCACCAGGCCATGAGCTCCAGGCTTGCTCTGTGTCATTATTGGTTAGTCCAGTGCTCCAGTATGGGCACAGGGCAGCCATACTTGGTGACCAGAGGAAGAATAAATGGATGAGTGAGAATGAATTAAAGTGGATCTCACTGTACTGTTGTCTGATCTGGGAGTTATGGAATTAGATTTAAGTAAGTAGAGGGCAGAGGATAGTATTAAATAAAGAAGCTGGCTGTGATGAAAATTAAATGAGTCAATATGGGACAGGCATGAAGTACAAAGCCTTGCCATGTGGTAAGTGCCCCATAAATGTTCGCTCTTATGTTATTTTGTGAATATTAAAACTCTTAGACTTTTTCCCCTCCCACCCTGGGTTTGCTTGGTATTTCCTTTTGCTTTATGTTATGAAATGTTTAGATAGCACTTATTATACGTTAAGAACTGTTCCAGTGCTATACAAATAATAACACTTAATTCTCATAACAACCTCATGAAGTATGTTAACTCCATTTTTTAGATGGGGAAAATGAAGGTAGAGAAGGTAAGTGTCCTGGCGCAAGTGGTCAGCTGGAGATTTAGATCCAAGCAATCCGGCTCTAGAGTCCTGCTCTGCCACTCACACATCACCTTCCAGAAGGAGGGCAAGGACGCGCCCTGCTGTCCTGCCTCACCTCTCCTCTTCTCTCCCTGTGCCTCAGCTCTTCCCCCTGCAGTTCCAAAGTTCTCACCTGGAGCTGCCAGGGTTAGCAAAGAGAGATAGATACAGGATGTCCCTGAAATATTTGGGGGCACATCTATACTAAAAATCCATTTATTGTTTCTGAAATTCAAATTTAACTGGGTGTCCTGTATGTTAACTTCCAGCTCTCCATTCAGTACCAGAGGGTGGCAACATGTTTTTGGGGCACCCTTCCTTCAAGGGGTGTCTGACCTCTTCTTCAGTGATTTCAGATGCACAGACTCCAGGTATCTGATGTGGGCAGGCTGAGAGAGGAAGAGCAGACACACTGTTAACTTGTGAGATTCCTGCTGTGATGGAGAGGGAGGAGTCATTCCAAATGCAGGCAGCAGCTAACATGAGCCAGATGGTCAAGGGTGCTCTGAGCTGTCACCAGAGCACTGCAAGTATAGGGCAGGACTCACAGAGGGGTGTGAGGCTGAATAAGTAGGTTAGAGCCACTGGACAATGGGCTGCTGAGGAACTTAGATGGCTTCCCTATATTTTAAGGGTCTATAAGAGAATTTTGGGAAGCAGGGTTTTGTGATTAGCTTTTACCTTGTAGGAAGATCACTGTGGCTGTTAGGTAAAGGAGGGATGGCAGAGAGGGGTTTGGGGGGCAACAAAAACCTTGGTCAAGGGATATTCTTGTCAAAGGTCAGAGAATAGGTATTCTATCATCTTGTTTCTGGAATCTTTGCTTACTCCTAAAAAACAATGCAGAGATGCAACACTCATTTCTAAGGAGAAGGTACTTGGGATGGTGGTGTTTGTAGAACTTTCTGTCAGTGGGGTCTCTGGCAGCCAGAGGTACGAGCACAGCAGGAGAGAGGAAGCAACTGGCTTTGGAGTGAGGGGTGGTGAGTCAGTTTCTTTGAAATCAGTGTTTCAGGCAGACCAGGTACACATTGTGCAGAGGATTTACCTGCCAGGTGAATGCTATCCTTGATTAGTCGTGCATGAAGAAAGTTTCTCAAGCAACTTTTTTGTTGTTGTAGTATCTAGTCATTGCTTCTGAACATGACCAGGTTTTTAACGGTAATCGACTTAAGGCCATAAAAGAATCGTCATAAACAGCTCTCTGGAGCCAAGACTGCAGCCCAGATTTTAAGCGTATGATCAAAAGCAAGGCAGGGCAGCAGGAGCCATAAATCCTCAAAGTGCAAAATCTGTCCATTGTGAAACTTATGCTGAAGAGAAACCAGATGTGAATGCTAGAGAGAGAGGGCAGGAGGGAGAGATGCTAAGAAAGGGCCCCTGTGCAAAGGTAGATGCCTCCCACCACGCAACGGCTGAGACAGAGTCCAGGCCTCCTGGCTCAAGCTGTCTCCCGTGTGCGTGGCTGGATCTCCAGTGTCAAAGGGGAGAGGCAGAGGCCAAAGGCTGGCATGTGCTGGCTACTGCTTCTTCAACTATGCTACTACGTTTCCCAGGATTTTCCTGCATTTTTGTTTTTGAAGACTCACGATTTAAGCAGTTCTTCAAAAATGTATTTGAACTATCACAAAGACACTAATTATGTTTTCCTGCAAAAAGAAGAATGTAAGGGATGCATGTGGAAATTCATTTGGAAGGGTAAAGAAATGCAGTGGCCCTGGTCATTCTCCTCAGCCTGCCATGGGGAGTAGGTTGTATTTACATGCACTCAGTGAACTCCCCCTTGGTGCCAGACCTCTCCCAGGGCTGCAGGAGCTACAGGGCCGGGTGGAGAGACCAAAGGCCAGCAGGAAACATGAGTCAGAGAGTGGCTGGGAGGCAGTTGCTATTCTGAAGCAGGTTTGAGATAGACCTTGAAGGGTGAGTGATTATTTCCACAGGTGAAGGAGCAGGAGTGAGGGGAGCCCTTGGGAAAGAGTGGCAGAGCTGAAAGTTGGGGGTGATGGGAAGGCAGGGTATGTTGAGAGTGGGGGCGACAAAGGGCTCTTGGCAAGAACCTTGAGAGCCGATGCCAGGAGCTTGTAATTAATTGTACTGGAAAATTGAATTTAGTGCCTAGGTCTGCTTAAGGCCATTTTGACTCTCACTTCCTAAACAAAAGAAAATTGAGCCAAAATTAAACAAAGAACCAAATGCACCTCACCATGTTGAAAAGGGCACAGCAACACCAAAACAGGGCCTGTGGGAGCTTCCAGCCTTTGGCTCCAGCCCTGCCACACTGCACTGCTCGGCCATGATGGTCCGGCGTGTGCCCACCTTCCTTTGGTGCATGCTATTTCATAAACACGCCCACTCCCATTTCCTCCTCAATTTAAGTACCCAGGGAGGCTTCAAAGGACCCTGGGTGAAATGTGCAGAAGTCCCAGTTTAGGAGTTTTAAATTGGGGATTTGCAAAATGTTTCTCTAGCACAGACCTGCAGCGGTTCGGGAAGCTCTCAAAGCCCTGCTACCACTTCACCTAACCACAGACCCCCAGGCACTAAGACAAGCGAGCTGTGTCACCTCGCAGTCTGCTCTGTCCCCAGTGGGAGTCTGGGCTGATGGCAGGCACTGGGCTCTGTGCCCTTGGGCTCCAGGTGAGTGCTCTAAATGTCAACATGCCAAAGGCTAGGACTCTCAATTACTGGCTTATTAAAATGTGGTTTTCTGTAACTCCAGGGGAGACAGTGGACCTCTGGGTCTTGCCTGGGTGCCCATTTTCAGTGTGTTTTGTGGTTGGCTAGTTCTTGGGTCCTTTGAATTTTGGAGAGCCTGTGTGCTCCACCATGGAAGATCTTATGGATTCATTTTCAATCCAGTCTGCTGCCTTCCCAGATACCATAAGTTCCCAGATTTGTCATCTTCAGAGGCAAAGAAAGGGGCTGCCTTTCTAAGGGGTGCCTGGAGAGCAGAGACTTCGGGCTCCCATGTTCCCATCCTTCATCCTGCAGAGGGTAAAGCACTTTTTGGGGAAAGGCTGGCCTCTATCAGGGGACTCCAGGTGTTCTGGATCTTTGAATTCTCGTCCTGCCTGTCACCATGTTACCAAGCAGAGTATCACCTTCTGCAGTGAGGCTGCAGGGCTGCAGGTGGAGAGGGCGAGGTCTGAGGAAGGGCCTTTCCCATCCTGTCGCTGACTGTGGGCCCCTGACTGTCTGGCAGCCTGTGGGGCTGGGGAAGGTTGCATGGCCCTGGGTTCCTTTGCTGTTTCTGGGCCTGTGAAACTGCCTGGAGCCTCCAGGAACACCCCATACTCCTCTTGTAAAATTGCTCTTTATTTGTTGATTTTTTTCTTCTTCTTCTTTTAATGAAGGCACCTGGTTCTCTTAACCTCCAGGCTCTCAAAAGGCTGAGGCCCGAGCTAGTAGAAGAGAACAGAGATGTGCTGGGGAACTGTAAAGTTTGAGTATTTCCAGGGCTGCTGTTGGCTCACCCTCTCCCCAGCACCTGGGCCAGGAGCTGCACTGCTGTCCTTGAAGGATAGGAGGCTTTGTAGGAAAGACAATAACCTGGCTGTGCAAGTCCTCAGATGGGGACTGTCCTTGGCCCTCTTGCAGGACAGCCCACAGTGGGTATTCTCCAGCCTAGGGGGGCTCCCATTGCCATTGCTTAGACCCAGCCCAGAGATGGGGGGCCAGGGGGGCCAGGGTGTGTTGCTAGGGTAGATCCCAGACATGGGAGCCAGAGGGTAAATACCCTGTCCCAGCCTTTCAAGGGTAATTCTGGAAGATGCCAGCAGAATGGGGCCCTCATTGCTTACACTCATGATCTTGACAGCCACTGATTTTCCTTCTAATCTCTCCCTACTTCCTCACTCCTGACTCTATCAGGTCCTCTGCATCATCTTTCCTAAGGGCAAGGCAGAGTTCTGCAGGGGCCACAGGGTTAAACATAGCAGGCTCTCTGTAGGACACTGGCTTACTGTGGGAACCTGCTTGCTTTGACCCCAGAGAGGCTCTTCCACTGCTGGGTTTCTATGCATGACTCAGAGTCCACGTTAGTCACAGCCTAGGTGCCTCCCCCAGGTTCTCTCTCTGGGCATTTAGTCCTGTAACCTCTGTCAGCTTTAATAGGCAATGAAAGGGTCTTTCATGGGTCTGGGGCAGGGGCTTCTTTGAGTGAAGCAGCCCTTGCAGTTGTTGAAGCAGCACACGGAGGAGTTCCCAGCAGCGAGGCAGCTTGCCCAGGGCTTCCCCTGGAGGCATGTGGAGGACAGTGTTTGTGAGGCCGAGAAACAGTGACCCATTTCTTTAGGAACCTGGGCCATGGAGAAGTTGTCCCCACTCAGATATTTAATCCTTTCATTAGATCTTGGCTCAGATTTTGGGTCTTAGAGATAGGGTTAAATCTACCTTTGGGGTCTGATCATAGTGTTATTATAAGCACAAATTAAACAATGAACAAATGTTCTTGAAATGGGGGAATACATTGATGTTCTTTTTGGAATCAGGGTTGGAAGAAATATTGGGGTCAAGACTTTATAAGTCTGGTAACAGCCAGTTGTGGGGGAGCATGCCTGTAATCCTAGCCCTTGGGAGGCTGAGACAGGAGGATGGCTATTTATTTGAGGCCAGCCTGGGTTACAAAGTAAGTTCAAGGCCAGCATGAATTACACAGTGAAACCTTGTGTCAAAAAGACAAGAAAGACATAAGCAAAGACATCAGGAAAGAAAGAAAGAAAGAAAGAAAGAAAGAAAGAAAGAAAGAAAGAAAGAAAGAAAATAAGTAAGTCTGGGACCAGCCTCCTGGCCACATGCTTTCTGATCACATTGACTGAGTCATCTCATTACCTGGCCTGGCATCTGATATCCCACTGGGACTCCTCTGATAAGAGAGAGTGAGGGATGCTTCCCTGGAGTGTCACTCTGGGTGAGGGTGACCAGGCTCTGAAGAAGCGGAAGAGATGTACTCAAACACCATGACTTCAGTGAGACTGACAGTTACTTTATCTGTGATGCCAGAGGACCAAACCTTAAAAAACAGCTCTTGCTAAGTGCTGGTGCCAAATGGGATAGACTTCTGTTTAGTCATAAAGCTGCTGTCTTTTTAAACTTCACCTGGGACAAAGTGGCTTCTGTAGGGGATACTTCGATCAGAGTTGGTGAAATGGCAATCTGGTCCCCAAGTACCTTTGTAGTATAGAGTGCAGTGAGAGGTGGTAGGATGGAATAGAAAATCTGGGTGCAAATCCTACTGCTCTAGCTGTGTGACTTTGGCAGGGTCACTTACTGTCTTTAACCTCAGTTTCCTGATGTGTAAAATGGGGGCAGTTCAGTTCCCTCATAGGATGATGGTGAAGACTGCTTGAGATATGCTGAGAGCTCTAACTGAAGTCTGGGCTGGGGGTGGGTAGGGGAGGGGACGGGGTCATGGCTGAACTACACTCAATTGCTCTACACCCTGTAGTGGGTCTCAATAGTGGCATCATTGCCAGAGGGATCAGTGATAGACAGTGAGGGGTTGCAAAGCCTGGTCAAGCCTCAATTCATTTCTCCATGGCACTGCTGCCTAGAGAGGTCCCAGACACCTCATTTGGACAGCCCTTAACAGGACATTAGCATGTGGTCTGACATGGGCCTTTGCCCATCTGTTAGGCAAGAGGCCCAATGATTGGTAAAAGCAGCTTACAGATCAGTAAGCAAAGTGCAGAGAGGGGAACAGTATTGGGATCAGAACCCTGGACTCTCAATTTATAGTCCAGAGCATGAGGCCTTAGCCTTGTGGATCTGCAGACCTTTAGGTCCACTGTTTTTGTTTGGTTTTGAGACAAGTTCTTGCTATGGGCTTGAACTCACTGAGTAGCCCAGACTGGCTTTGAAATGGTGATCCTCCTGCCTCAGACTCCCCAGTGCTGGGATTACAGGTGTATACCACCATGCCCAGTTCAGGTCCTACTTCTGGGCAGTCCCTGTGGAAGCAGACAGAGCCTCCATTGTAGGTTGTGTCATTCTCCTTGCTCCCTCACCCAGCTCCATCCCTGGATGGCTCCTGTTACCTGCTCTAGCTGGAAATAGATTTTATGGGCAGGGCTGTGGTGTTGCATAAGCCTACTTGGCATTGTCATTCCCATGCTATGGCACTAGAGTTGTACGACGTGGTGACTCCACATGGCCTCAAGGTCTTGCAGGTCAGAGCTGCCGCAGGTCTTCATGCAGTGGGAAATCTGTCAGAGGACAGACACTGCTGCCTCGGAATACAGAGCTACCAGTGAGCAGGCGTCTCTTCCCAGGCAAGCAGAGCTATCAATAAATGGACACCACTAGCCAGGACCTTGGGTTATGCAACAGGAGAGCACCTTCTTGGTAGGTTAGAGAGGAAGTGAAGGCCCTCACCTTGAAAACTTCAGATCTTTGGGGGCAGACTGACATTCACTGTTGTGAGACAGTTGAGTGGTGGCACCAGAAGAGAGGCGGGGAGCACAAGTGCTTTCAGTCGAGATGGGTTTTGGCATAAATCTCAGCTCTCTCTTTCCATAGGTGCATGAGCGTCCAGAATCTCTGCTTCCTCATTTGTAATGGGTGTTCATTATATCTACTTCATAGGCAAAGATTCCACAAGAAACGCTGACCTGGTGACTAGCCTGTCACCACACTCCATGTGTTAGCTTTCCTTATCATCAATTGGAGTTGTCTGTTCACACAGGTATCTCTGTGGGGCTTGTGATGGGACAGTTGACTACCACAGCCACTAAATGATCACTTACTACACTGGTGCTTTTGAGTGCTGTTTCTTCCACTTGAGTCTCCCCAGAGTGAACCTTGCCAGGTGCTGACACTGCTTTCTGGGTGGTCCTGCCTATCACTCAGCCAACCACTTATCCCACCCAGACCTGCCTCATTTAGGAGACCCAGTGGAGCCTAGCACTGAAAAGCAAGCCTGAACAATCTTGAGTTGTTAGAGCTAATCGTTACCTGGTTTCATCTATTTTTATGTGAAGAGTCCTTTCATATAAAAATTTTAAAAGATTCTGTTAATGTTCTGTATAGGTGATTTCCATGATTAGAATTCTTGGGGTATTTTTCAAGAGTATTTTATGAAAAAGAGACAAGGAATAACTGTTTATACTTGACTGGTAACCATAGAGATGAAATTCCACCAGATCAAAGTATGAAGGTAATTAACTCACTGCAAATTACAGTTGTTGAACTTAAGCACAAAGACACATGACTTCACTCATGGTTAAGCAGCCAAGGAAAAATCTCTGGGGGAAGTAAAAGGATTAGCAAGGACTTAACAGCAAAGCCATGGCCCCTGTCCCTATCTGTAGGAGAGGTGCAGAGGGCCTTGGTTTGGCCTAAGGGCTTCTTCACCTGTGAGCTCTCAAACTCAAATGTGCCTTGACTCTTCTCCTTACTTCCACTGTTTCAATGTTTTCTTTCCCTACCAATTGAGTCAGAGTTTATGGACATGACTGCTGACATGATCAGACATGCCCAGCTCCATGGATCCAACAAGGATGGACAGGCCATCAGCTCTTCTTTACCTGTAATCTCCATTTACCACCCCCCCCACCCCCCACCCCCCGCTTAATGTGGACAAGGGGAGTTTCCTTATTCCTCGTGAACTGCTAAGTGTGAAGAACTTTTTTTTTGGTACCGGGGATCGAACTCAAGACCTCATGCTTGCCTGGCAGGCACTTAAGCCACTGAGCTAAAATCCCCAGCCCCAATATGTGAAGAACTTTGTGCTGCACTTTTAACTACACTGACCCCTCCTGAGTGTCCTCTCATATCTATTGTGCAATCATTTTGGCAGAGCAATGATTCCAGCAGGGATACCGTCCCTCTTCTCCATCCAGCGGCGCCCTCTACCTCTGGATGCTGCGAGATTTCAGCCCTGTGACAGCCTTGGGAGCCCATACCCTTCGGATGTAGTGCAATGTAGTGCAGTGCTTCGGGTGCACTTGGCAGTGGGCTGAAATCCTTCTCTGTCGCTTACTAGCTGTGTGACTTGGGTGAGTTGCTTACTATTTGTATGACTCAGTCTGTGTTTGAAAAGAAGATTTAACATTAGGTTGGTTGTGAGGAGAGAATGCATGTAGAAGTCTGGCATGCTGGGCCAGGACTACCATTAACCTCAGTCTGAAGACGGGAAGCAGAGCGTGACTTGCCCAAGGTCATGCTTAATCTTACAAGGCTGTTTTGGGGATTAAAGGAGTTAGTGTGCTAAGTGACTTGGCTTTGGCAGGAGAAGAGAGGGCTCTGGGTTTTTTGGAAGGTGGGGAGGTACGGAAATAGATAGGACGGTACCGTCTTACTTTGTTTTTTGAACATTGAGCAAGACCTGGATGTGTTTAAGGGAATGAGGTAGAGGAAGGATGGAGAGTTGGAAGAATTACAGCTTCCTTCCTTCCTTCCTTCCTTCCTTCCTTCCTTCCTTCCTTCCTTCTCCCCCTCCCTCTTTCCTTCCCTCTCTTCCCTTGTTCACTCCATCCAGCACGTATACCTGGATGCCCATTTTGGCCTGATTCTGTGCAAAGAACTGGAATTGGGGGAGCAGCCTCAGTCAGGTTCCTGAACCTCCAGGCTTGGGATGGAGCAGCCTCCCTGGGAACTTTGTAGAACTTCAGAAACAGAAAGTCTCTGAAGTACACAGCAATGACCTTGGGAAGAGAAGTCTATTCCTGTCTGTCCTTGCCATAACATAACTGAGGGGGGAGAATCCACTTATATTCCCACACACTCCTCTCTCCCTTAGCCAAGTCCCCTGGGGCTCAATATATCACTCATCACTGTGCTGTGTTTGAGTTGTCAGGGAAACCTCTGTTGGCCTTGTTGCAGCTTCTGATGCTGGGAACTGTGCCTTCAGGTATGGTTTTTGATTGATTAGAAGTAGGTTAAAGTAAGAAGGTGGAGGAGGCAATTCCAGGTGCTGCATTGGTGGTAGCTGGGGTATTCTAAAAGGGACAGGTTAGGGCCTAACTGACTAACATGGTCCTGCTGTGACTGGGCAGGGTCCATGCCCACGACCTCTGCAGCTCATGCCCAGCCCAAGGCTGAAGTTTGTGGATATGAGGCCCCATGGATCAGGAGCAGTGGTACTGGATTCTTCTGCGGACTTGGTCTGCAGGAGATGCAGAGGGGTCCACTTCTCCTTCATTGCCTGATGCCTACAGAATTGATCCCCTATGCTATCTCTGAACTCATATTTCACTTCTGTAGTCCTCACTCTCTACTCCTCATTCCTCTTGCCTGGAATGCCTTTCCCCTGTAGGGACTGCATCTACTTTTTCCATGATTGCGTCCCTAGCACCATGTACAATGCCTGGCACATGGAAAGCACTCGAGTATTTATTGATTAGCTGATTGACTGAATGCTTGAATAAACTCATTAACACATTCTTTGGCTTCACAGAGTTGGTTACATAGGTGGGAAGTGAAAGAAACTGATCAACAAAAGAAGACCCTGAAGACTGCAGGGCTGACCACTGGAGCAGCAAGTGATCTGGGAAACTTCTGACAGCCAGTGTCACCCGGGTTAGGTAAGTCATTTAATGGCTCTGTATGCCAAGGTGTTCATTTGGGATAATAACCTGAGCTGCCTCTGTTTTTGCGAGGATCTAGTAGGGTCGTGTAAGAACTCTGGCGGGGGGTCTCCTGTGCAGGTGGAGGCTGTCACCCCATAGGTACCCCTTACTACTGTAGAGGAACCTGGCTTGTCCTCAGTTTTCCCCCTTCCTTAAACTGTCAGGGACATCTTCTGATGTCCCCCTGAGCTGGTCCTGTGTAGTTAAAGAATGTATCTTTGCATCATCTACCCTCGTAAGAGACACCTCTCTTGCCTGTCCCTATCTTGTTAGGAATCCAGGGTTTATACCCAAGCCTTTAGCATCCTTGCAGATCTCTGCAGTAGGTGGCCATTCCCCATCACCCAGCGAGCTGCCCAGACACGCTTCTTTCCCCGCTGCCACTGCCCTCTCCAACTACTCGTCCCACACGGCTGTTGAGTGAAAGCCGCACCAGGTGAGAGGGAGCTGCGTCCTCTAATTCCTGGGGATGCCCTGGAAGAGTAGAAGACCAGATTCTAATCTGGCAATACCCCCTCACTCCATGACCCTGGGTGCTCACTTAACGTTTCTAGGCTTCAGTTTCTGCCTTTCACAAAGTATGGTCATCCGTGTCTACACCACAGGTTTACCATAAGGAGTGACTTCAGTACCAGTTGCTTGCATAGTGCCAGACCCTTAGTGGGGCTCAGAGAGGAGCACACAGTCAGTGTGAACGCTCTTTCCAGCAGAGGGCGGGCACGGATCCTCGACTTCCTGTCCCTCAGCCGTGAACAGTGTATACTGAGCTGGAGCCTACTGGCAACAAAGTGAGCCTCTGTCCTGGAAGGGTCAGCTCTGTGAACACAGCGGAATAACTTATGTTTCTATCCTTATGCACTGATGTGTGCTGCTATAAGATTTGGGAAGATGCAGTGAAGCTGAACACTTCCCCACTTTTGTGTTAATGGCACAACTTCCCCAAACCGTTATGAAGGAAAAATACAGACATTTCACATCAGTGGGATATTGTGACAGTGAGCTTATGCAGGCTGAGGATAGAATCAGCCCTCAAGATCTCCCATAGCCTCAATCACCTTGAAAGGGTTTGTGCACAGTGATTTGATCATCTGTACCCCTGGAGCTAGTTATGATGTTTAGTTATTAAATAGAATACATGTTTGTTCCTTATTGCAAAGAATTATTCATTCCCAGCTGGGTTTTGTAGACATCAAACCCTTCCATGCAGTTTTCTGAGTGAGAAGCCAGTCCACTCAGGGGGATATATATCTGCCTGTCTGTCTGTTTATCTGTCTGTCTATCTAAATGCCACTGTCTGTCTGTTCAGCACTGGCTGCTAAAGGCCTCACTAACCAGAGTGCCAGAGCCAAATGAGAACCTGCAGGGACCTATGGGACCTACTCATTATCACTTCTCTTGGTCAGGTCTCCACTGACTAAGTTAAACAGGCTCAGAGGAAAAACAAAAAAGGCACCGCAGTCCCCATGTCCAGCCCCATATCCCAGCTTGGGACTAATTGTGGAAAAGCCCCCCTTTGCCTGTCTCCACCATGGACTTCAGGAGCCTTCTCTGCCTGCAAGGATCCTGAGGCTGGGCTACAGTCCTCTGAGGAATTTAGGAATTCCAGACACCAGCTCAGGAGCCTCCACCTGTACCTGCCTGCTTCCCAGCTGCTCTGGGGTTGTTTTCGGAAGGTGCTTTTAAAAGGTGGAAGGTGAATGACTTCAGGCAGATCATGAGCCTAATTAAGCTTAATGCCTCCTACAATTACCCATGCAGGCTTTGAGGAGTGTCCCAAGCCTCGCTTTCAGCTCCAGGGCAGAATGGAAATCCTGACGAGGCAGGTCAGCCTTAAGCAGGCCCAGCCCTGCCTCTGGTCACATCACTCGATCGCCCCTCCCTGGGTCTCTGGGGAGCGATCTCTTGACACAAGCAGGCTGGGGTAGTGATGGCCAGCTTCCTGTGGGCCTTACCTAAGACCTAAGAAGGTGTGGGTGTCTCAGGCTCAATGGCAGGACACAGCTTCCCAGTTCCCTTAGGAATAAGAAGCTAATGATTTTGGGAGTCTCAACATTATTGTGTGGCTGTGGCTGTGGCCTTGGCCAAGTCCCACTCTGTCACCTCAGCTGTGAAGCAGACAGGGGCAGGAGAGAGATCTGATGCCATTGGCTCAGACCAGGTTGGTGTCCCTGCTACCTGCCCATGTCCACCCCCATGGAGAGGCAAGCACACAGCCTGGGGAAAAGCAGAGGAGATGGAAAGGAACAGAGAAGTGAGGCAACCAGCCACAACTTATTGAACTCATGTGAGATGCTCCATTCTTGTATCTGAACTACCTCATTTAACTCATACAGGAACTCCGTGTGGTGGATTTGGCTTTTATGTTCCTGCTACAGAAATGGAGG
Organism: Hydrochoerus hydrochaeris; assembly: GCA_004027455.1. Taxonomy (NCBI): domain Eukaryota; kingdom Metazoa; phylum Chordata; class Mammalia; order Rodentia; family Hydrochaeridae; genus Hydrochoerus; species Hydrochoerus hydrochaeris. The sequence goes on from PVLA01000220.1 coordinate 184,529, forward strand.
TCCAGCACAGTTAAGAAACTTTCCCAGATTCCCATAAATTTGGGAATAAATCCCAATCTGACTCCAGAATCTGACCTTTCCATCCCATGGGTGAGGCACGCACATAGATACTCAACTGAATGAACAAGTACCCTATAAACAGAAACAAACACCACCAAACAAAAAGGCAGCCTGTGCTTTTCCCAGCCCTGGGCCAGTGTTGGCGAGGTGCCTGATACGCACCTATCTCTGCCATCTGGCATCCTGGCAGCAGGTGTAGGTGCATGTGTTGGCACAGGAAATGAAACTCAGATAACAGCCTTTTCCATGTGAGTAATGGAGTCAGCTGGTCCCTGGGCACAAGGCACAGAGAGGCCAGGGTCAGAAGAACTTGCAACTGACAATGCCTTTCTCTTTACCATGGACATTTCTGAGGCAGTATTTTCCTGTTTGTTATGAAAAGCCTGTCTCAAGGGTTCCGCTTCTACCTGGTAGACAATAGTTTAGGTGACTGATGCTTGGGAAGGAATTTTTCCTACAAGTGATCAAAGGGTAACTCCAAGATCAGGGGAACTTGGGCTGGGTGGGTCCTTAATGTGGCATTTCCCAAATCAAAGGAGACCAAATTGGAGGATTGTAGACCGAGAAAGAGTCAGGTTTTCCCTATCCATCAAGGCATCTAGCATGAAGTCAAAACCTGCCTTGGGGGTCAGGCAGCTAAGTGAGAACTCCGGCTCCCCCTAGACTGCCCTGGGACCCTCAGTGTCCCCAGATGCAGCTGGGACAATAGTAACACTTACCTCATAGGCCTGCCGTGAGGGATTCGTGCCTGTGGAGCTCTTGTACCAGTTTCTGGTACAGAGTAAGTGGTGTGTGGGTGTTCATGAAATATAAACGTTGGGCATCACTGAAAAATGCTTTTAAGTAATTTTTAGTGAGAGCTGAAGGATGAAAAGTTATGTACATTATGCTTCTAATTTTATTTCTCTCTATGCACTTATATAAATGGGAATAATGACTATTTCTATGTTATAAAAATTTGGATTTTTTCTCTTTAAAATATTCTATATTTTCTGATTCTATAGCCAGCATGAATTACTTTATGATTTTAAAAAATCATATTTTAAAATATAAAACAGACTATTACTTCATGCCAGGCTGCAACCCCATTATGGTTACAAACTCTGAGTATTGTGTCCCTCTGTGAGGTCGCTTGGCCTTGTTTGGAGACACTGAAAGGTACTGTATGCCTGCATGGGAGAATCTGGTGGGGAGAGTTAGGGTTGTGCCTGTTTGACTGCTTCATCCATGGCCAGCATGCCCAGGGAGAAAGGCTGGGCATGGCCTGTGCTTTTCAGGGTCTCAATTCTCCTGAAGGCCCCTACTCACTGCAGAAATGTTGCAGGTACCCCTGTAAAGAATGGATATTCTTGACTGGGCTTACCTTGAGTACTTGCTTTTCATTTTTACTGATTTTTACTGATGTCACCTGTCTTCCTTGCTGAGAACTGGATCACTTTAAAGTTCATGTCTCTGAAGATGCCTGTGAACTTGAAACTTGTCCTGAGTTCAGAGTCATTATGAAGTCTCTAACTGGGTAAAACACTTCTGCCCTGTCTTGGCTCTGCAGGAAAACAGCAATTTTTTCACAGAAAATGCAGATTTGAGGAGGCAATCTTCTGGCTTCGAAGAGTATTTTCAAAGAGAAGTTTGTTGGTGGGTGTCAACATTTCACAGATCACCATATTATTTTCAGATTTAAGATTCAATTCATGTATTGAGGATCTAAACGGGCTGGGATTTTTCCTCAACAGTGCCACTTGAGAGGACTTGGAGGACAATCACAGCCTATGAGGAAAAGAAAAAACAAAACAAAACAAAACAAAACAAACAAACAAACAAACAAACAAAAAAACCCATCCAGATTTTAGCAAGGATGGACTGGCTCAAAAATGCCTAAACTAGATTTGCACTGACATGCATTCATGTCAGGACTGAACCTGAAACAAAGACCAGTTGTACTGGCTCACACTGCAAATTTTCTATTTTCTTTCATGCAAAATACCCTTATTTTCAGAGAAATGATCAGAGTTTTGGGTCTATCTTGATAAGGCAAAAGGATGTGCTCATTTGGGTTTAACTCAAAGTTAATTTGAGATTCCAGAAATGATCATGGTTGGCTAAGACTTGATTCCATTTTAAACTCATTATTTTAAATATTTGAGAAGGATTAAACTCTCAGTAGATGGATGACACCACTGTGGGTCTGCAGAGGACTTCAGGGTCACAGTTTGGAGGTCTGCAGAGGACTTCAGGGTCACAGTGTGGAGGTCTGTGCTGTATTGCAGCCTCTTTGCATCCTCATCACTGCCCCGAGCCATCATATTGTCAAGTTTGTTTAGCACGTGAGAAACCCAGGCTCAAAAGAGTTAACAGGCTTGGCTGAGGGCTCCTATCTAATGAATGGCAGACCTAGCTTTTTTGCCTCCCAAATACCAAGATCCACTGTCTTCTCTGGTGCACAGTGCCTACTCCTTGCCAGGGCCAGAAAAATTGGCTGGGGCATGTGCTTGCAGAAGACCAGCAAGGGAGTTACTTGGAAAAATAGCATCACAGTCTCAGGTGCCTTTGTTTTTGTGGCCTCTGAATAAACCTCCTAACCATAAAGGAGAGGTTTTCCAGGCCTGCAGAAGCTGCTTTGAATGTGTATTTGGTTTGGTTTTACAGTTCAGAGGAACAATAAAATGGATAAAATTACCATGATGACTTGTGAGAGAGTAATTTAGAATTCTTTGTTGGTGAAGCCCATAATTCTCTCCTATTTCCCTCTTCTCCATGTTCACTGTGTGTTCTGCTGTGACCACTCCTGGACTAGTCTTGTCCTCAGGAAATCTTGCCCAGTGAGCATAGCCTAGGTCCTAAGACCTCAAATTGCCACTGGAGTCAGCTTGCTTCCCCCTGATGCTGTCTTCCAAAGGCACTGCTTCTTGGATGCTTGGGTTCCTGTACTCAACGTAATCACTGATTTGAGAGAGAATGTTCTTCAGCCATTTTTCTTTTCCCATTGTCCTTGAATTATCAATAGTGAAAATACGATTAAGGGTCAAATGTAATGGTGACCTACTTATTAAGTTCTATCTAGATCTATGAGCATAAATGTTTCTCATTGATTATGGTTTGGATCCTAAATGGCTCCCAAAGGCCCATATGCCAAAGGCTTGGTCACTGGCCTGTGGTACTACTGGTTAGTTCCTAGGAAATTTGTGTGGAGATTTCATAAGGGGATGTTTTTACTTTGAATAGTTACATAAATCATGATAATGGAGGAAAGAGGCAGAATTGGTTTATTTACTGAAGTCAGGAAATTTGAATTCTAATATATGCTCTACTATTAATTTCTGTGAAATCTTGAGTAAATGTCATTTTTAATGTGGAGATTCTACTTGTTTTCATAATTCACAAGAATACTATGCATCTGTGAATGTGCTTCAGATTTTAAAAAAAATAAATGCAAGGCAGTGGGAGATGTGCAGTTGAGTGAGTCTTTGGGCAAGCAGACCGAGCTTGGAGACACCTTCAGGGCTTAGGGTGCTTTAGGAAGGGTGACACATCCTTGGTTTGTCTGGGACAGTTCTGAGTCATGGTTGAAATCCTGGTGTAACTATAAAGATTATTCCCTTTTTTCTCAAAACTCTCTTGGTTTAGAAGATAAATTGCACAACCATTATGTTTTAGGTTCACTATGTGAAGGTTGGAGCAGGACTGGGCTCAGTCATAAAGATTAATGCTCAAGTCTACAAAGCTCAATCACAGGTGAGCAACTGCTGTCTCAAATGAGGGAGGACTCTGCTATTGGCCTGGAATGTCTCCAAGTGGGCCAGCTAATGAGGTGGTTTCCAGAAAGGAAGGGATAGTTGAAGAGGGGCAGGATTCTACATGGGGCCACACTCCTCCTCCCCTTCCTGCTTGACTGGGCACCTCCAGGGCTCGTGCTGGTGCATGCAAGATGGTGGTGCCTGGAGGTGCTGTCACAAGCCGGGATTGCTTCACTGTAGCTGGCTCTAAATTGCTATCGGTGGGTGGGCTGGTAGGACATGGAAGGTACCTTCTTCCACCCCCACCCTAGTCTCCTCAAACTGTCCAAGCTGGAGCAGGAAGAGGAGACTGAATTCTCCCCAGTGTCTAAGACCCCTGACTTCTATTAAAAGAAGATAGTTTGTGTCTTTCAAGAGATGTGCTGCTTCCTGGAACGGCCGGGGACACATCCTCAGCTCTGAATTGCAGAAAGTAACATGAGAGGATCGTGTCCTTTTAATAGGGTGTTTTCATCAATTGAGGATTTTATTTAAAAACAAGGGCTGACAGTCTGGAAGCTGAGATTCAGTGGACACAAGTTGGTGTCTCCTGAAGGTGGAAGGGGCGCGGTCTTAGAATCATTCCATCTGAGCTGTGACTTTGGCTTTGCTGTTGTGCTTCCTCCAAAACCTGTTTGTGTTTTTTTTTTTTAATCTATAAATAAGGGTCCTTACCCCAGTGACCCCAATGACCTCACACCACCTGACCTGCCCTTCACTCAGGAAGTGAGGAAGCTTTGTAAAGTCATGCTTATTTTGTGTACTCACCAAAAAACACTTAGCACTTGTCATATGACAACATCATAGAGTGGGTGCCAGGAATACGATGGTGACTGAAATGGCCTCCTAGAGCTCTTGGATCCCTAGATCTACTGTTTCATGAGAAGAGACTTCTGTGAGTCAGTAAATACATGGGCAGATGAAATGATCGGTTACCATGTTGCATGGTATGAAGAAAACATGCAAAGTTCTGAAATAGAGCAGAAGGTACCCGGGAAAGGGGAGAGGGGGCTTCTTAAATAGCGTGATCAGGGAAGACACATCTAAGCTGTGAGCAAGAGGAGGCAGTGCTGCGGAGCTACAGAGCCATGTCCCAGGTAGAGGGACACACACTGAGTCCCGTTACCAGCCCTGGCACATGGTCTGCAGATTTTCCTTACAAAAATCAGGGAAGTAGACTGACCCCATTTGGTTAACTTCTCCTTCAGGGATAGTGAGTTAAGTGGAAAACAGAAGGTGTAGAAGAGTGTATAGCTACCTATCATCAACACAGAAAAGGGGATTTGTATATATTTATATACACAGATATCTCTAGAATATCAACAGAAATTGATGGTTATACAGAGAAGATTGTCTGGTGGGCCAGGGTAAAAGAGATTTACTTTTAACTGCATGTCTATTTTTACAGTTTTTTTTAAAATTATGTGCATAAATTACAATGAAAAACTCTGTTTTAAAAGTCAGCTATAAATGTGTACTTATTTAAAGTAAATGTCTGTAAGCCATTTGGTAACACAAGTTGAGGGAGGAGTATATGGATTCTTTCATTTGCCTAGAAAACAAGCTTGGTCTGGAACCAAGGCTGGGCCCAAGGCCAGCTCTGACACAGAGAGCACAGGTACAGGGCTGTGACCCAGGGGAACCATCTCTATATTTCTGTGGCCTTCTCCCTGCACACAGCATGATGCCAATTTCCCCCTTCTGACATGTACACCTGATTGACTACATTGCTTTGGGTCTGAAAAATCACAGCCCCCTCACACGTATGCTGATTTTCATTATAATTGTTTGTGTGCTATTCCTTTAAAGTTCCTCATTCTTCATTAAGTATGGAATGTATCTATTCAGGTTCATTTATCCTTATGAATTATTTATCATCCCCCTTCTGTACTTTTTCTAGGGTAGTGAGGCCATTGGTAACAATTTCTTTCATCATATACAGTATTAGAATGAAAACTTCTAATAAGCTTAAAGAAATCCAACTGAATGATTAAAGAATGTATTGAAATTAGTTTAGTTTTCCATTTTAATGTGTGGTTTACTCCTTTGTTATTGGTCAAGCTCCTAAACTGCTTATGTTTACCATTTTACTCAACACTTCTTTACATGGGATCCTCTGCTCTCCAGATCAGAGCTAGTAACTACTGAACAGTGTTTACTGAACAGTCCAAATGGTCCAAGGTATATTATATAATAGTACTTCCACTTTTATTCCCACAAATTACATTCATAGAGCTTATTTTCATCCTATACGTAATTTTAGTCAGAGTTTTCAACTCACATGTCTGAAAATTATTAGAAGAGTAAAAAGAGAGAGAGAGGTAAAAACAGATACTTTGACACCAGCAACAAATGATAGCCTGATAACATAAGAAAAAAATACAAAAGGTAGTGTCTTGATTTCAAAAAAACATAATATTGGGGAATGAATTAATACGAGGACAAGTTTTTCAAATGTTATAGTAATGGATGCACAATCAATTGTTCTGCATATTCAGTGTAAATTATGTTCTAAATTTTCTGTTTAAGGAAAGTAGCAGCTAAAATGACAAATTTTTAAAGATTTTTAAAAAAGAAATAGTTAAAAATTTAAAATCTTATGATCCCTTTGAATATATTTTTAACATGAAGAAGCATATTTATCTAAACAGTCAACATTGTAGAAAATAGGAAGAAAAGAGAGACATCCTTTTTAAAATTCATAATATTAGAAAAAACACCTTGCAATATTATAAGAATGTCTCTGCCCATCTCTACAACTTAATATCACTCCTTTTTCCATGAAACTCAAAACAAAAGGCATAGTTACTGAAAGAAGAAACAATAATGTCACCACTTTAAAATTGTGCAATTATGTTTCAAGAAAATTTAAAAGCATCAGTAGATATACCCATGTTTATAGCACCACAATTCATACTAGCTAAATCTGAGTCTATGTGTCCATCTACAGGGTACTGGATAGAGAAAACATGGTAATTATACACAGTGAAGTAATACTGTTTCATAAAGATAAACTTGAGTCATTTGTAGGAAAATGGATGCACCTTGAAACCCTAATGTTAAGTGAAATAAATCAGACACATGAGCTTAAGTATTGCATAGTTTCGCTTACATGAGAAGCCCAAAACATAAATAAAGAGCAAAATAAATGATAGATAGTAAGAAGTAGGGAGATAGATCTTTCTTGAGTGGAAAGGAGACCAAGAGATGGAATGAGCAGTAAAGAGGGGAAGAGAAGTGGATAAAAAAGAACTAGAATGTGTTATATACATGTATTAACTCTCTATGAGGGGTGTAATCATTATGCACTGCAAACATGTACTAATAAAAATAAAAAGACAAATAATATTAGCATTAATAAGAGAACCCAGTAAGGTGGCCAGGCAACATAAATGCTTTACATGGTATAGTTTTCCTGAGTTTCGATAAAAGCCACTTGGAAGGATTTAATACAAAAAATGTTTTCTTAATTGTCTAACATAAAATAATTAGAGATTAAACTGAATAAGAAATAGAATGAATACTCATAAAATTATGAGACATTTCCAAAAGTCATTAAAGGTGATTTGAATAGGTGGAAAAGCATACCATGTTCATGAATCAGAAGACTGTTGTGAAGAATGTTAAGACCATAGAGCATGTAGGCTGAAAGGAAGAGTACTGCAATTAAATTAATTGTACCCAAGTGTCAGTTTTGCTGCTTACTGGGTATGTAATTGTTTTGCCTTATATGTGCATGTCCCCTAGAGCCTCATGCCCTCGTAGGTGGGACTTTTGGGAATGACTGGATCATGTTATGATACTGGATCATGGGTATGATACTGGATTAGCCCACTGATTGGTTTACTGTAGTTCTGGATGTGACTGAATGGATTTACTGAAGATGAAAAACCCATCCTGTGTGTAAGCAACATCAACCAATAGGCTTGTAGCCTGAATAGAATAAAAAGGGAAAAAAGCAGAAAGGCTTCCTGTTTTCTCCCTGTCCCATAATGGACTGTTTCTCCTCTGCCAAACCCCTCTGTCATGCTGACGTGCTTTGAACCAACTGACTATGTACTGAAACTTCTACAAACTGTAAGCTAAATTAAACTTTTCTCCTTTAACTTGTGGGTGTTATGTATTTTGTCTCAACAGCAAGAAAGTAACTAGGACAGTAATCTCAGTACAATTACTTAATAACTCTGGGTCTCAATTTTCCCATCTATAAAATGGAGACAATAATAATAACACTGTTATAGTTGATACATTGTGTCAACTTGAGAAGTGTAGAAATTTAACTATGAGACTCAGCAAGGAGCCAGGGTCCTTACTTTGTAAATATGTTGAGCCTGTGCAAGAGGAGGGCATGGTGGCCATGTGAGTGCTACACCTGCTCTGGAGTGAGGGTGGCCTATGTGCAATATAAGGAAGGAAAGACTTACTCTCCCCTCTTTTGCTCATGTTGCTTTCTGTCTTCTGCTGTCTGAAAGTGTTATTCCTGTGCTGTGCCACTCTGCCTCGGAGCCAGCTGATTATGAACTGAAACCTCCACAAACTGAGCTAAATAAACCTTTCCTTCCTTAATTTTGAGTATTGGGTATTTTGTCTCAGCAGTGAGAGAAAAGTAAGCATGACAAATATCTAGCTCACACAGTTATTTAAAATGTATAAGATGCTTAGAGCAGTGCTTGCAATGTAGAAATGGCTAAATAGGTACTGCTGTTATTTTAATAGTAATTTCTCTAAATTAAGATTTCATTTATAGGAATTCCAAGGAGATACCTTACAAAGGTTGTCTGGCTAATGAGTTGGCAAGAATAGTCAAGAAAACTGAAAAAATAAGAGTTTTCGGGGAATTTTGATGTAGAAATATTTATATATATATCAAGATCTTTGTAATAAAAATTATAGTTCTTATATAGGAATTGAAATAAATCAACAGAAGAGAAAAAACCTTAAGACTAGGTCCAAATGTATAGTAGAATGTAGCTCATAGCTTATTATTCAGCATTTCATAGTGATTGAAAGAGTTTTCAAGCTCTCTCTCTCTCTCTCTCTCTCTCTCTATATATATATATATGGACAATTTATCAATTACAAAAAAATTAATTTCTCATTTTGTCTTAGTATTTATTAGACACATGCCCACAGGGATGAGAATTACTGGGAGCAGTTCTTAAACTGTGGACCCTCAAGCTCTGCTTTAGAGTATGTGTGTAAGGCGGATATAGTGCACCTAATTCCCATCATACAGTGGGAGTTGAAGCCCTGCACCATGTATCCAAATGCTTTCCAGATGACTGGAAGGGGTAAATGTCAAGATTACCAGCCTCAAGCTAGAAGACAATATTTACATTCCCTTTCATATTTCTTATAGTTCAAAAAGAAAAATATGAATGTATAATAAAAAAGGTCAAAGGACATTAATCACCAAATCATAAAAGAAAAAACTAAAGGCCAATAAACATATGGGAAGATGCAAAATTTCACTGACAGTCAGAAATTCACATTAAAGAAATATATCTTTTTTCATATTTCATAAGGGAAAGTACTTAAAATATTATAGGATCTAGCAATGCTGAGATGGCCACTTTGATATTCAGGTGATGAGTGGAGCACACTAAAGAAGTTTGCTGAAGTGCTTTATTTTCTCTCAAGAGCCAAAAAATATCCATAATGAGGGACCAAGCCATTGAAATTCCAGGAATTTATCTTGAGAAAGAGTCAGAGATTCACATATAGTCTTATGTATGCAGGTATTTCTTGTAGCATTGTTTTAATAGAAAAAAAATGGAAATAGCTAAAACATCCAACAATATGGTAACAGTTAATGAAATCATGGCCCATTCACATGATGAATACTCTGTGGTCATTAGAAACCTTTTTTTTTTTTAAAGAATGTTGTCATTCAGTGACAAGAGAGAATGCTCACCATGTACTAAGTGGAAACAGCAGAGTATAAGCCATATGTAACATGACTTCTTTTTTTATTAAAAATTATCAAAGACATTGAAAAAAATGGAAACAAGGGAGGAAGCTACAACATTTTAATAGAGATTTATGTCTGAGTGGTTGGATTTCAGCATTTTTCATGTTTTTCTTTATGCTTTTTAGATTTTCCAATTTTGTGCAATTTACAGGTATTATATTTGTAAAAAGAAAAATGTTAGTGAGAAAATGCTAGTGAAAAGAATAAAAAATGATGAGATTGGGCAAGAGATTTTGATATAACTTTCACTACAAAATGATAATAATGAAAAAGACTGCAGTCCTGGACTTAATAAGATCAATGATGTCTAAGTAGATACATCAGAATCAGATTAGAGAAGCAGTGGATATTAGGGTGGATGCGCAGACTGGGAACAGTGTGTGTGGGGGCGGGGGCTTCACAGGGTAGCAGAGTTTCTCAGAGAGGCCAGAACCTTTTCTTCTGAGTCTGTCACTGTGGACTCCCCATATCCAGCACAAAGGAGAGCTACATTGTAAGGCATCTTGCCGTACTATTTTATCTGCCTGTCAACATGCTGCCAAGGCCAATAGGTATGGTGCATGGGCAACCCCTTCTGGTTCTGTTGCTTTGAAAGAAAAAGATCTTTGGTATCCACTTTGCTCTTGGGAAACCCTGAAGTTGCTGACATAATTCTCTAGCTGAGCATTCTTTCCTCTCACTCCAGTCTCAGCCCTCAGCCTTGTGTGCCAAGGTTCTTGTTGCTTGCTGACCTAGAATGGGAAATTCTGAAGCCAGGATGCTTCTCCAGTGACATGGTGCTCATGACCTGACAAAATGCAGCCTCTCTTTATCACTCCAAAAAACAACAGTGTCTCTCTGAGGACACCAGTTAAGTTGGGGGAAGCTGGTGTTATGGTTTGTGTCTAGATGTCCCCAGAAAGCCTCATGTGGTCAAAGGACTTTTTCAGAGGCGGGTGAATCTAGTGTCTGTGGTGCTGGGGTAAGGGTGCTGGAATTAAAGATAGGCGATTACTGGATCAGTCCACTGATCAGATTAGCACTACCCTAATCTGGATAAGATAAAAAGGGTTGGAAAGAGGCTTGTTTCCTCTTTTTCGTTCTTGTTGCTTTTGCTGTCTTCTGCCTCCATGAACTGTTGCCCCTCTGCCATGTGCCACTCTGTTTTGGAGCTAGCAGATTATGGACTGAAACCTCTAAAAACTGTGAGGTAAATAAAGCCCTCCATCCTTAACTTTGGGAGTTGGGTGTTTTGTCTCAGCCACAAGAGAAAAATAACTAAAGCATTTGGTCTCAGGATTGGAAAAGCAGCAAAAGGCTCAGAGATGTTAGAGACATATAGACTGGGTGTGGACTCTTCCTCCTGCTGTTTTACTATGAAGTAGTCATGTGACCCTTCCATTCAGCATGCTGAGCCTCACCTTAGGTCTTCTTTCTATAAACAAATTTCCCTGCATATTGAACATGTTGAGGAGCCAATTGAGTCTTAACTGAATGGATGGAAAGTGTTTCTCCCAACTGGACATAGAGGGGGCATCTGCAAATCAGAGTTACAGTTGTCATAGTCCTCCTGTTCTCCCCAGCCTAGAAGGTTAGCCATCACTCAGCAGAGGGACCTAACACAAAGCCTTCTGGGAATGTAGATTGTCGGGACAGTGGCTGCTGCTGTGGTGTTTGCCAGGGCTTTTGTCCTTGGCCTCGTGAAGAGGCGTCAGGTCTCTCCAGCCCACCTTCCTTAGGGCCTTCAGCTCCAGGAAGTGTGCGTGTGTGTGTGTGTGTGTGTGTGTGTGAAAGGACTTTGGGTGCCAATTCTTGGATCTGCAGGAGTGCTCTGGGAGTGGGGAGTTTAGTGGGTGGGAGCCTGGGATGAGTGTGGTTATTCTCTCAAATGAGCACAAAGCCTGGCTTTGACTTTCTGGCCCTTGCCTTCCAGCATTTGCAAATTCTACTCACAGTTACTTCCTTGACTGGGCCCTGGAGAGCTGCTGGACCCATGAGTCATCCTGAGAGCCAAAGAGCCAGGCACCATGACCACTGTGTCTGATCCCTCCCTGATTGAAGAGAGCCGAGTGTTGACATTTTATTTCCTAATGTCAAGAAGCTGACAAAACAAACCAGGGCTACCTCTAAGTGGGATAAGCACGACCTGGTAGAGACAGAAAGATTTTGGGTTATACAGTCTTTTTGAGTTGTTCATAGTTCTGTTTGGTTTTGTGGCTATTTTGAAACAAAATGCATTGAATGACTAAAGTTAAGTTTAAATAGAAGAGTTATCCTAACATTAGTATGAAAAATTATAAAGTAAATCATAGCACAGATAGTGCGTAGATGCTGCTGCTATTGTGAAAATGTGTGGGAATGGCCATTTGGGAAACACTGAACCAAGGGAAATGGAATTCTATGGCAGGCTCTTGTGGGGTGAGCACACCTTTCTGATTTGTCCATTTTTGTGGGGTTTATTGAGTAGTAGGGGATCTTTTAAATTGATGCAAACCTGAAAGAGACTTTATCAGATTTTTTCCAACTTGATGCTTGTTTGAGTGTGCGAATATATGGAAACCACAGTATGCATTTTTGGCTGGCATGACTACTACTTGTGTCAGATGAAAACGTGGGGATTACTGTACTCCAATGCCAGTAGGTCAGGTAATGAAGTATTGCTAGGATGATGATGTGGAGATGTAATGTTTCCTTGTTGTAAAATGAATCCTAGAATGTAAGTGTGCCTGGCCCTGGCTTGGTGACATATCCTGATCCCTGTTCCTGCAAGGCTTTCCATCCACTGGGGAAGATAAGCCATGAGCTTCAAAGTCCCTACTGTCTTGTATTCTAGACAAGGTCCAAGGCAGCCATGGTAGTCAGAGGGAGGAAATACTGCCCCCATTTGGGCCAGGGCAGGGCACCCATAGGTAAGAGTGAGATCAGTGAAGGCCTGACAGAGTGACAGTTCTGGTCCTTGAAGGCAAGGGTTTTTCAGGTTGAGAAGAGCCTTTCAGGAGGACAAAAGACAAGAACAGGGGCATTGAGATTTTTAGCCTGGGAGCCCAAGGTGTATCCTAAAACAGAGGAACCTTGAGAACCTGGTGAGGGTGTGTGCTGGGGATGGCAGGAAATAAACTTGGCGATGCTACTGGCACTAGGTCACAAATTCCCCACTGACTGGGGCTCTGACTGGTGAGGGTCCTTCTTGCACATTATCACTGCTCTTCTGGGGCTTCGATGCATCTTAGGGTCCTGTAGGCAGAACAGGAGATTCTCTGAAGGGTAGGTCATGGAGTTACAGAGCTCTACCATGGACCATCTGGTCCTGCACTCTCAACTGGGGAGTTTACTCTAGAGCTTATAGCTTGGTTTATGTCATCCAATCCCAAGATGCCTGACATCGGCTTAATGAGGTGTAGTGGTTTAAGGCATTTAAAAGACTTTTCCATGTAGAACAGGGGGATGAAAGTCATTGAAGGGAGGCAGGAATATGGAAGGAAAAAACCTTTTGCCAGTGCTTGCTGTGACAACTGCTAGAAAGGGGACCCCTGAATTCACACGGGATCACCTAGTGAGCCACAACTGCTGGCCTTGTGTTTCTGCTGCCCCATCTCCTGTGAGTTTGGGCACCCCTTAGCCTCTCCATCACCAATGGAAACCATAAAACCAAGGCTGAGCTTTGATGCAGAAATCCTCCAGTGAGGAGGAGGTATAGGCCAGTCCACTCCAAGGGTCAGGGGCTGAGCCAGTCATCTTCCCCTTCTCATTTCTTTTATAAAAGTTTGAGCCAGGTGGGTGGCAATGAATTTATTTAACATGTCAAATTCCTGAGGCAGATGCTCAAGTATAAACAAAGCTTTTAAACACCCAGCTGTTTCTCTGCAGAGTGGGATTTCTTCCATATCATCCTATAAACATTCACAGCACGTGAGTTCTGCTGAAATGTCAGAGTTGGCTGTTTCAGCATTACTGGTCACTGACTTCCAGATTTTGATGTGTCTTTCTGGTGAACAGTGGCTTTTAAATGCTAGAACCTTGGACTCTGAAGCCAAAGCCTTGGATTATCAAAGGGGAAGAAAAAGATCAGTTTAAGAAGAACTTGGGAAAATATACAGAGAGGTCTAGAGTGTGTGTGCACGAATCACGCATGGGCGTATGTGCTTGTGCTTCTGCAGAGGCTTCCTGGTGCTACCCTTTTGTGGACCAGGCCACTGCACTACCTTCATCAGAATAAATGAGAGGGTGGTGGTGGATGTGGTGCACTAAGTGTAAGCATCCTAACAAGCCCTGAGTGACCAGATCAACTGTATGACTGTGGGAGTTGACTCTATGGTTCCTTGGAATATGTGTGTGAGGGGAGGAAGGGGGCATGTGGCACTCCTTAGATCTCCCGGGTCAGCTGCTAAGCTTGAGTGAATGCCTTTTACTGCACTGCCCTCAGTCCTAGGCTGACCATACCAGACCTGCCCTGCCAGGGTTCTGATCACACCAGGTTCTGCAAACTACCTTGCCTGCCTGGCTCGTTCTTGGAACAGGCTTATCACCCCCACTAATGGCCTGGCTTGGCAAAGGGGTGTGAGACACACAGGGAGAAAAGAGGCTGCCTGGGACAACTTATGACATGGGAGAGAGCAGAGATAGTTTTTGTGAGAGAAATGAAGCAGTCTTGGTCCAAGGACTGTTGCCCTCAGCCCTCTCCTCCTGCTGCCTTGTAGAGTAGCTTGTAGCTACACTTCTCAGATGCCCCTATCTTCTGGCTCTGTTTGGCCAGTGGGAGGCACTGGCAGGATCCTGGAAGGCATCAGGAAGCAAGATGGCACGGGATTCTTCCTCTGTTCAGGGCAGTGTCTGGGGGTATGTCCATTGCATTCACAGCTTCCACTGACAGCCTCTCTGTGGGCCCGGCTGCTGGCTGCCAGCCTTAGCTCTTGTAATGCCAACTCTCCCCTTCTGTGCTTCAGCCTAGGGTTGGTAGCAGATTCCTGCCAGTGCAGAGCTCTACGTTGTTCTGTCTTTCCCTGTTTGGCCTTTCTGCTCTTTCATGACCCCAGTAACTCATCCCTTGTAAGAAACCTTTCTATTCACATTCTTCACTTTTTCTTGGCTGGAACGTGACTGATTCCCTCCTCCTCCTCATTACTCTTCCTTTCTTTTTCAGTTCCCATTTTGCTGAGGAGTCACCATCTGCAGCAGTAAGCTGGCTGCAGTATGGGCGGGGTGTGGTGGCCCACCCGGTTCCATCAGTAGCACATTGTGCACAGATGGTACGTTTTGGTGTGCATGTTAGGGACGGAGGGAATCATGAAATGCTCTCCTGTTGTCACTTCTGTCATGATTGGACCTGAAAAGTTGCTCCTTTACCTATCTCTCTTCTTTAACATTCCTGGAGCATTTCTTCTCATGAAGAAGACTCAGTGCTGATGTGGGGAGCGGGAAGTGGGGATGAGGGCTGAGGTGGGGGAACAGGCCCTGCTGCCAGAACCCCCTGTACTTGGAGAAGGCTGGAGCGTGCACACGGGAGGGGGATGTGTGGAGCACAAGAAGCCTCCTTGAGTGTAGGAAATTAAGAAGGGATTTCTAAGAGGACAGCATTTGACTGGGTTTTGAAGGATGGCTAGGATATGGAGGATATTATTCATGAAAAACATTTAGAAATTATTGGTGGAATTTGAGGCTTCAGGTCTCTCAGAATTAACTGTCAATTTCTCAGTTGCTGACCTGTGCCTAAGAAAAGCCTTTCCATGAAAATACTATGATTTCCGAAGTCCATATTCCTAGGAGCCTGGGAATAATCCCTAGGGAGTCTCAGACAAGGGTAATCCCTAAGGAGTCTTAAATGTCCCTGCTTGGGGCTGGGTTGTCCTCTAATGAACCCCACTTGGAAGTTAGGTTGCTTCCCTTACATCCATTTGGGAAGAAGGACAAAAGTTAGCCGAGAAGGGGAGAATGGAAGAGAAGTCAGACTGGGTGTGGACCACTGGCCAGTGGGCTTAGGACCTCAGGCTCAAGGCAGCCTGAGGACCTAGGACCAAGGGAGGTGGAATTGTGCAGACTTACATCTGTCAGTGGGTAACAGTCCATTTCATCATCCTTCTTGGAGCAGGGAGGGTTGCAGGAAGAAAATCATCTCCCAGGAATAAACCTGTTCACTGTTCCAGGAATATGGCAGAAAGCAGTCTGGTGGGCATGGGACAGACACCTGGGGAACCTCTTTCCCTCTTTTGTTCTAACAATCCTCTCTGTCTCTTGTTTAGAATGATGTCAGAGGTGTCATTACCAAGGTGGAGGGCTGGATTTGAAATATCTCATGGATTTAATAATGGAGATTTGTGGGATTTCATCTTGTGTGCCTCAGCCCCCTGAGGCCACCCCATGTCCAGATGAGCATATGTGTGAAGACAAGGATATATGTCCACAACACTGGGGCCAGGAAGCTGCAGCTGGTGGTAGGTTAATTTCCAAAATTAGACTGTGGTCTCTTTTCATAAAGTCCTCAATAATTAGACATTAAACTGTGACTTTTGCTGGGGGTGGATTTCACTAAATTTCCTCTTCTGCTTTGGGCTGTGTGGGTCATTTCACAGAAATCCAAGGCTGAAATAGACCTAAAAGGGTGTCCATTGTCAGAATCTCTACCATTATGACCTTTATAAAGTAGTCCAGCTTAAAGAAAGAAACAAAAACCTCCTGGGTTTAGATATATAACCAAACACCTGGGTTGGAATCTGAATGAAGAAAACAGGCATGGAATGCCAAGAATTCAGCACCTGTGCATGAGCTGTTATCTCAGAGACCAATGTGGGCCCCCAAAACAGGATTCAGTGGTGCCTTGCAACACTGTCTACCTCTGAGGAGTGGTGGTTGGATTCATAGGAACTAGGAGCATTGTCAGACTAGTGCTGTGGGAAGATTTGAGGTTTGACATCCGTCTTAGCTATTTTGCTCATTGCTGAGATAAAATACCCAATACCCCAGGTTAAAAGAAGAAAGGTTTAATTGGCTCAAAGTTTGTAAAGGTTTCAGTTCATTGGTGCCTGGCTCCAAGGCAGGGTGCCATGAGGAACATTACTGATAGAAACAGTTCATGGTAGGCAGAAGGCAGCAAAGCAGTGAAGCAGCAAGCAGCAGCAAACAACGCGAGACCTCTTTTTGTACCTTATATTTTATCTAGGCTACCTGCCCTTGGAGGTAGCACTCATACCCATGTTGGGGTCAAAGCAATCAGTGGACTAATTTAGTAATCATGCACCTTTAATCCCAGCATTACACAATTCCAGCACCACAATTCTAGATCCAGCCACCTCTGAAAAACCCACCTATGACTGAATGAGGCTTTTGGGGGAACATCTAGGCATAAACCATAACAAAGTCATATAGACCTGACTTTTAATCCCAAGAGACACAGGGGAAAGGAGTAGGAGAGAGAAAGTAAGAGAGATAAAGAAACCAATAAATTAGGCTAACTCTGTGGGTAACTGAGGATAGATTAGGCTTGAGAATTCTGGGATACATGATGGAATATACTTAGTTATTATAACCAGGAGCAAGGGAGCTGGGGTATTGACATCTCACTTCCTTAATTGTCACAGGTCAAGAGCTTCTCCCAGTGTGGACACTCTAACTGCCTAGTTCCATGGACTGCTCTGTGCATGCATGGAGCAGGTCTGAGTGGGCAGGGAAAATCCCACAGTAAAGGTTTCAAGAAATTGTAGTTGGAAGTCATTGGGTTGACATGAGAATGATGGATCAAAGGGGATGGTGAAATGGGCAAGGTACCAACTAAGCCCCCCAAAATTGGTACTAAGCTCCCCAAAATTGATGATTTGATCAAAATTCCCCTGCATAAACCTTCTGGAAACCCAAAGCATGATCCTGTCCACCTCCACTAAGGGTATTAGTTCTTATCCTGGGCTTGGAAAAAGATCATGGTTGTCCCAAGGAATGAATGACTCAGGTAGAATGTGACAGGTTGCCAAGAGTCTGGAGAGGGAGACCCTAGTCACCTTTCTGTAGAGTGATATTTCAGCTTGTCTGAAGTCTGCCTGGATTAGAGGGTGTTCTTGTGCCCAGCCAGTTCCCTCAGACACATGGGCTTGATTGGCTTCCTCCTGACTCTGCTGTAATCTCACCAGGCTCCTTGAAAGGCTTCTTCTGATACTCTTTCTAATTAAAAGAAAATCTCTTTCTCAGCTTTGAGAATTGAGCAGCCAGCACCATGAGGGACTCTTGGAGAAAAATCCCAGCTATGTTCGTTCCCATGGAGAGGATGAAGTCAACGCTCTAGGCAGCACTGGGCAGAGTCTTGAATTAAGCATACAGAGCCAAGGATCTCCGAATGGAGCAAGCTGATGGGATGTCGGAAGTTAAATCTCTTTTTCCGTTTTGGGGCTGAAAATAGAAGTGTAAGAGGTGAAGAGGGCAAGACTGAAGCTGAGTACCATTCAACTCCTGCACCCCAGATACTTAGCAACATTGCTCCCAGCTGGGGCCGGCCTGAAGGTGGCAGCACCATCTCTTCCCTGTTCCTTGGTGTGTCCACAGTGGACAGGCCAGGCTAGAAGACAGAATGTGTGAGGGCTGTGTGTCTTCCCCCAGGACTGACCTTGAATTTCCAGCATGAAGCCTCCAATCAGAGGCATGTGTGGTTTTCTTTTGGAATAATGGGCAATTTTGTGACTGGCTCCTGATGATCACAGACCTGCTGTGCTAAGCATGGGTTTCTCCAGGTAGCTTGGGGATGGTGGTGGACAGCTTGCTTAGAGGAGAAGGAGGAGAAGTGAGGAAATGGAGGACCATTTAGAGTGTTGACTGGTACTCACTCTTCACAGTGAGTCTCTCTCAATGGAAGAATGAGTTTCATGGGAAGGAGCTCAAAGTACCCAGAGAATGCTCTGCCTTTCCTGCCCAAGATGTGGAAGTTCAGCTATGGCTTGTGCTTTTGCATTACTGTATCCTTTGATCTTTCACAGTTCCTATCTGTTTGGATTTCAAGAGTTGCTCTCTGCAACCTGCAATATAATAGTTCTCATTTTAGAAAGATTTCAGACCTACTTAATACTCCAGGAGGCCAAATTCAAAGCTGAAAACTCCAGGGTGACACAGCAAATGCCTAATTTTCCAGCACTAACCTGTCTTGCTTGACTTGTCCCTTTTCCTCTCCCTGGATCAACATAACTGTCAAAGTTATTCTCTTGGTGTACAAGATGACAGCTCTGATTGTAGATGAATGGGATGGAAGTACCCTGGAGAAAAAAAAATCTGTTTTGAGAATGACTCATTTAAAATATCATTCTATAAGGTTGCTTTCATCTTTTCTCTATATGAAGGGCAGCCACATGACTTAAGAAATTTCTTAATCCAATCATTAATGTGAATTTAAGTAGATGCAGTTTACATGGAATATTTTTGCTCTTTATCTAAGATGCTATTTGGAAAATGAACTACTTTGAAGTCAAACTCAGAGGAAGGGAGGCCTTTGGGACATGTCAGCTGCATCTCTGCTGTGGTTTAGGCACCTCCTGACTAAAGAGAAGAGACTATGAGTTCAGATTTACCGGTGTGAGTCCTGGCCTCTTGAGGATTAGGATCAAGCCCCTTTGCATGACATCTCATGTGTCTTGATTATCTTTTGTGAGTATCCTCCCAAAGCCTAGTCCATGGTGACATCATTAGTTATCAGGGTGGTCAGGCCACACAAGGCCTTGTCTCTTGTGCTGCAATGGGTAGGCTTTTATTTTGAGGATTCTAAGGAACTGCTGAAAGGTTTCATTTGGGAAAGTAGTGGGAAGCTTGGCATTTTAGGAGGATGACTCAGGATTTCATGAGAAGAATGTAGTATGGAAGAGAACCTGCAGGCACAGACGCTTATGAGGAGGCAGGTGTGTTTCCCTAAGTGAGAGGCGTAGTAGCCTGCACTGGAGAAGGGGTATATGGACCACAGAAGACAAGTACATTCGAGAAATCACAAGGAGGTAAACTTCAGAGAGCTTAGGGACTAATGATGAAGCTCAGAAGAGGAAACAGTTGAGTTTCTGGCTTGAAAACAATAGATACACAAAGCCAAAGCTGACTTTGTCCTGTCCTGTCCTAGAGTCTTGGGTACATGCCATGGAACACAAGGGTCTCCAAACCACCAGGACAGGGAGATTATGAAAGACAGAGGTAGGCGCCTGAGAAAAACAGTGGGAAGAAAATGCAAACCAATATTTTGAACTCTTTTTATCATCATTTCCCAGATAATGTTGTTATCCTAGTGAAAGAGAGAAATCCAATTCATTTTCTGTTTGTGGTTGCCAGCCCCATGAATACCTAATGGTTTCAGATTACAAAGCTTCCAGCATGGCTCTCACACTGCCAAAATGATTGGAGGGTGAGTCAAGGCCAGTTTGGAGGTATTGATAGGCTCTGTACCTCCTCATGTGTCTCCTGCTTCAATAGTATCTATTTTGAGCTGAGTTCTTTCTGAAGCTCTAGCAGGGTAAGGAAAATGAGCATTCTTTCTGCTCCCAGGGCTGGTTGTCAGAGTTCAAGAAATGATCTTTTGTGACAAATGGCAATGGCTTCAGGTTATGTGGGAGGACTGCAGGCCTCGATGGGTAATTATCGCTGTGGTTTAATAATGATTGCAGGTTAGCGGGGCACTGCTCTGAGCAACAGGAAAAAGACAGCTTGTAGATAGGAGATTATTTTTACAGGTTTCTTGTGAGAAAGTGGGTTGCATAGACTAATCATAGACATCCTTCCATACTGCACAGAAAGACATCCGGACTGGAAGAACTTTGAATCTGAGGCACGGTGACACTCATCAGAGGTACTACCATGGAATGAATTATGTGTATCGCCCTTCACACAAATGCAAATGTTGAAGTCCTAACCCTCTATATGAATATATCTGGAGATGGGGTTTTCAGAAAGTAAGCATAATGGAGGTCATATAGGGAGATCCTTACTCACTAGTTTGGTGGCCTTATAAAAACAGACAGATTTGTCTCTCTTTCCCTCTCTGTCTCCCTTTCCTTTCTCTTCCCCCTCCCTGTGCACATGGTGAGTAGCCATCTGCAAGGCAGAAAGAACCCTCTCCAGGCTATGCTGGCTTCTGAGTTTGAACTTCCAGCCTCCATAACTGTGAAAAAGCAAATGTCAGTTATTTTGTGATCTATCTATGGTGCTTTGTTATGGACTGACTAAGGGAGACATGTAAATGAGAGGATGATCTAATAACAGTGTTTCATTTGAACAAATAGCTCTCATGGTGCCAAGTTTGGAATCTGCAATGAATAGGAATTCTGGATTTAGATTTTTTTTTTCTGGTACTGGGCATTAAACCCAGGGCCTTCACACTGTGCTATATCTCTAGCCTTTTTCATTATTTTTGTTTCGAGATTTGAGACTGGGTCTTACTATGTTGCTAAATTGCCCAGGCTGGGGCCAGGGATATTGCTCAGTGGCACAGCACCTGCTCGGTAAGTGTGAGTTCAATTCCAGGTACAAACAAAACAAAACAAAACAAAAACCCACCCAAAAAATAAAACAAAAATAAATAAATTGCCCAGGCTGGGCTTGAACTTGTGATTCTCCTGACTCTGCCTCCCAGAGTGATGGGATTATAGGCATGCACTACCATGCTTGGCTGAGGATTTAGACTTCTAATCAAAGTGAAGAGAAATCTTATCCTCTTCTTGCTACAATCAAGTGGCAAATATTTTGTTTGCTTAGTTGTAGAATCTGCATAGACACCATGAGCTCTAAAAGAAATTTAAAATATAGTTTTTTAAGTCCTAAATTGGTATGTGCCTGGCATATTCCCCATGTGACTTCTAAATTTTCTCAGAAACAAGGAGAAAACACACATTAATCCCAAGAGTTTAACTATTTTCTGAGACCATGTTAGATCTGGGGAAGGCCAGGTGCTTTATTTCTGCTCCTTCCATTGCTGATCTCTGGGGATACCTTGCCTATGGCTCTGTGTTTTCCCACTAAGACACACTAAAAAATAAAATAAAAGTGGGGGACAATTCCATCCTCATCAGTTTGAGCTTCATCTATGGGCAAAGTTACTTCCTTATTATGGATGTGTTTGCCACTTCTGTTAACCTCTGGGGAGACGATGCTGATGTATGGTCCACTCAGCAACCCAGTGCATCTTGCCAAAGGCAAAAAACAAGCTTACCTTCCCAAATCATTCAGAAGATGCAATTCAGAAGGCAGGGGCAAAATTGTTTCTGGTACTGACCCAGCACATGGAAATCTTGGCCAATGACCAATCATCGTAAGATAATGCGCTAGATGCCATGGGAGGACACTATAGAGAGAAAACATTAGCCCTCAAGGAACTTGTGACCTTCTTAAAGAAACAAGATAAGCCCAGTAGAGTATAAGTTCAAGTTAACTTGTGTTGAGAGATTTTTGACAAATAACAGAGCTTGGGAGTCAGTTGGTGGGTCAGCATATGGGTTGGTGACCTATTTGACACCTGGGTTTAGAAAGTCTTCCTGGAGGAGATGGACTTGTTTGGGTCCTCACAGGGACATGAAATCTGAGAGACCCAAGGCAGAGCTCCAATGTTGTTTCATTTGTTTGCTCACTCAGCAAATGCTTTCTGTCTTCTGCATGCCAAGCCTGGTCTGTGCACTGTGGAAAAGAGGAAATGAGTAGCCAGAACTTCATGAGGGAAGAGTCATTCCTCCAGGCCTGCTGGGGTTCTGAAGAACCGGAAAACCAAAGCCAGATGAATTCCTAGTGCATGTGAGGAAACCAAGTGTCCCCCAGGTAGAGTGCTGCTATTGTTGCAGCTTCATCTTGTGATAACTGGTATTTGCCTTCTGCTCTATCTTCTCTGACTCTATCTACTTTTTCTCCCTTCCCAGTGGCCCTGTGCACTTCCCTCCACTTGGGATCAGGATCCCCTGGGCTGGTGTAAGAAGGCACCTCTGCCTGCAGGAAAACTTCAGTGACTGTGACCCTCTGGCTTCTGCTGGGGCACAAGCATGAGGAACGCAGGGCTGCTGCACATGTGTAGCATGTGGGAAGTCCTCATGCTAGGGGGCAGGAAGTGATCTCAAGAAGCCTGCCAACTTGAAGCTCTGAGTAGGATCGCCTGCCAGATGCCAGAGCTATATTTACTGAGCTGGGATCTGGTGGGAATGAGAGTGGTGGGGACCCAGAACTTTAACAAAGTCTATAAATAAGTTTCAGCAGGCAAGGTAGCCAGTCCTGCAAACCTGGTGGTGATACCAGCAACAGCAGCAAAAATCTCAGCCTTGGGTTGGAGGGGGGGTCTCTCTAAGAGACAAGAGACGTTTTATAGCCTTAGTGCTGGAGGGGACTGAGGGGTTATCTTGCCAGCTGATGTTTCACTGCAGGATCTTTTCTACAATTTCCCTGAATACTGGTCATTTGAACTTTTTAATCAGTGATGTGCTGGCAAATGTTTTACAATTGGCTCCCTGGAGAAAATATAAAAATACTGTTTGTACTTTGCCAGCTTCTGTAATGTAAATAGTCCCACCTCAGTGATTTTGAGCTATCAATATGACATCCCTCTATGCAGGGAAAAGAGATACAGCCAGCTCTCAGGGTCCCAAGAATCTGCTCATGTTTCAGTGACAAGCTAGAGATTTAACACCACCTTTGTTTATCTGATCAATAACTCAGCATATGGAATAGAACAAGCCCATAGTTCCTGTGGTAGAAATATCCTCTATAGCAACTGCATGCACAGTAGCCAAAGTTTCAGATGTGGACTCTGGTACCAATTTTCAATGTCCATTACCCCTGCGGTTGAGCAATACCATATTCACACACCAAGAAACATGTGGGCTGTTTCCAGCCAAGTCAGGCCATGTTGTACAGCTGTTTGAAGTGTGGTCTGCTTTCCTTATGAGTCCAGAAGAATGGTCCAAGTTCTACATTGCCTCAATACATGTGGGTAAAAGGAGAATTAGCATCTATTAGCAGTAGGGAGAATAGCATAGAAGGTGTCCTTAAAAAGCAAGTTTCTATTAACAGTTACTCAACAATTCAAAAAAAAAAGACCCCCCCTAAAAACTAAAAGACCCAGTCAAAAAATGGATAAGTGAAATTGTTGTTGGATAGTCCTTTTAAAAATGGATTACCAGAGAAGACAAGATGGCCAATCAGTGAGCAACAAAATACAGAGTCTCCCCAGGAGAAACAACTCATAGGCTAGAATAAAACACCCTGGAGAGACCCAGACAGAGGGAGATGGATCCTCTTGACACAGGAAGAAATTAAAATGTAAAAAGCTCATCAAATACATCGGGACTACAACTGGAACAGCTAGAAATTATAGGACACAGCGTTTTTGTTTATGGCGACTGGTCAAGTTTGCAACGGCTTGACTCTGCGGCGGCTGGCAGAGCCACTCAAACTCGTTCCTGCTGCCACTCACGGGAAGCACAGCAGTGCTGAAGTTGGGGGTTGGTGAGCCCAATGGAGAGCAGAGCCAGCTGCTCTCATTAATCCACAGTCAGTGCTGGGAATGAGACCCTCCCCACGGGAAGGGCGCGATCAAATGGGTGACATGTTGGAATCTGGCAGGAGGAACCTGAACTGGGAGTGACAGTGACTTCAGTTGGTTCCTCCCTCCCCAAAGCAGATTCGTGGGATTTGCTTGGACTGGGCTGGCCCCTGGCTGGGACCCAGTGAGCCGTCCCAAATCGATTCCCTGCGCCTAGCAAGCACTAACCGGGGGAAGGCCTCTGCAGTTTGGTTGGCCCAGTTGGGAGGGGCAGGCATAGACAGCCGCTGCTTGTGCCACAGTGATAAGAGCAGTCAAAAGAGGGCAGAGGTCCCTTGCCAGCATGCTTCAGAGGAAACGTGGCCAACAGGGAAGGGGGCTGGAACCTGCACTGTAACCTGTGTGGAGGAAGCCAGGACCATGACAGGAGAGAGAGGCAGGAGGAGGCCCCCAGCCCAGAACCCTGAGAGCCCTGATCCAGGAGAAGGAAAAACAAGGGAAACAGGGTAGCAAACATGCAACAGCAGACATGGCTTCAATGGACATTAAAAGATATCTTTGGGACCTTGTAGACAAGCTCAAAACTGAAATATTAAATCAGGTAAAGCAAGATATGAGTAGAGTAATAAAAGAAATGCTCTCAGGGAGCATCTCTCAGGAAGATACAGACGGAAGAAGGGAGGAACACAAAAAAAGGAGAGAAACATTCGATAAAGAATATAAAGAAAATATAGAATACATGAAGCAGATTCAAAGAGACTACCAGGAAATTAAAAACTCCGTTGAAAGCTGGCAAAACGCCTTAAAAGAAACAAAGGATAGACTATCAAAACTTGAAGACAAGTTTGCAATATGTGATCATGAAAGGAAAGATCTCTTAAAAATAACAAGGAAACAGGCAGTAGCAATACAAAGGCTAGAAGATGACAAGAGAATCTACAATTTAAGAATAAGAAATGTGAATGAAGAATCAGGAACACATACAGGCGAATTACAAAGGCTATTCACGGAAATAATTAAGGAAAACTTTCCAAGCATGGGAAAAGAAAATGGCATTCGGTTATGTGAGGCATACAGAACTCCAGCCACCTACAACCAAAACAGATCTACACCCAGACATATAATAATCAAGATACCAGAAATTCAATATAAAAACAGAATATTAAAAGCCATTAGAGAAAAGAAGCAGATTACCTATAAAGATAAGCCTATCAGGATCATGGCTGACTTCTCGACACAGACCATCAGATCAAGAAGAGCTTGGAGTGAAATATTCCAAGCCCTGAAAGAGAATAACCTCCAGCCCAGAATGATGTACCCTGCAAAACTGTCACTAGAAATTAATGGAGAAACAAGATGCTTCCATGACAAAGATGATCTGGGTGAGTTTGTGACCACCAATCCAACCCTACAGAGAATACTGAAGGACATTCTAGAGAGAGAAAAAAATACCAGGATTTTAGGAACAGTGGCAGAAAGGTCTCAATGAGTGCGGCAGGCAGTAGAATGAAGGAGAAAAGTAGACAAACAGAAAAATAGCATAGCAGAAATGAGGCAGAGAAGGATAACTAGAAACTCTAACATAGATGGCCTTGATACACTATATTGTTAATAGTGCACCAGGATTTAAAACCCATATTACTCACACTACTCTGCTTAGATGTATTATATTCTGTTCCAGTCATTCCACCTGTACTAGATTTGAGGGCATAGACAGTAATCCTGAAAATAACAGGATATAGTATGGTAATCATCCTTAACTTCCTATTATGTCAATCTAAAGCTCGGTAAAACCTACACTGTTTTACTGTGACTGACTGTAATCGAATCTGGTTTGTTGGATCGCTGTTTTATATTGATAGATTTTATTCAAAGCTGTTATGATTGATAGTATCAAGTCTGAGAGTATAGGCAACTGCACTTAAGATGACAAGATTCACTAGAATATCCATTCTGATTTGATTATTACCTGCCTTTGAAGTTTTATACTGTCTACAATATTTTATTTTTATTAATATTGTTATGTACTTCTATATTCAATTATACTGCTATATTCATTTATGCCTGATGATATAGGCAATTTTATTGAAGATAATAAGAAACAACACAGCAATCATTGTAGATCACCTTGTACTGTGGTTTTATATGACTTTTTGGTTTCAGGTTTTTATAGGAATTTGTTTTGTTTTGTCTTGCTAAGTTTTGTTATTCCCTCTAATACAGAAAAAATAGAAACCCATGTAGAGACTCATGTATGCATAGCTGTTTACACTCTCACTGTTTGACTATCTACTTTATATGCTTTAATTTTGTAACTTGAACAACTATTTCTAAGAGGACAATATGTAATTTATCAACTAGTGATTTCTTATTGTTTATCTTTTTTCTGAAATTCTGTATTATCTCTACCCTTTACATGCTTTTTTTCTCTTTAAATAAAAATTAAAAAAAATAAAAATGGGTTACCAATTAAAATATTCCAGGTTCTGCTTGCCTCAAACAAAGAATTGGATGAGATGAGCCAAAAATAGTGCTGATAGTTTATTTGAAAAATGAGAGGTGAAGGACTAAGGGAAGAACTGACTCTCTAGAGTGAATTTGGCCTAAACAAAAGAAGGAATAAAAGCAAAATTAAAAATGTACTCTGCATCTGGGTGCAGAGTGGGTTACAGTGAAGGGTTATCAGGCGCATTGTGGTATCTGGCGTCCTTTATGCTATCTGCATCTCATAGGAGCCTGCAAGAAGTTCCACATAAATACAGGGTCCTGAAAATCATCTGGCACTACCCTGACATCTCAGAACAGACAGGTCCTCTATTTTTCTCCTGCTAGCTCTGCCATGCCCTACCTCCTGTGTCATCCCCCACTGAGAGAACTTTCTAAATCCCATCAATCTGGATGAAGTGCTGATGGAGTGGAAGTCTCTGTCTTCTATAGCTTCTTCCAGCTGGAAGGGGCCATAGACCCTATGCACTAGGGATTGTGTGCTCTCCAACTACCTTGGGGGTATTGTGGCTTGTGGCGGGGTTGAGGAAAGAAAAACCTGTCAGAAAATAATGAGAAAGGAGTTAGTGACCCTCGAGCTGCCTGTTTGATGGGAGAAAGGAACTTTATTATTAGCTCAAATGGGAGGAACAGGTCAGATTTCCATGTTTCCTATAGAGAAGAATGCATAGTAGAGAGGTATGTCAGATAAATTATCTATCTGAGACCATGACCTTAGTAGTATCCTGTTTACTTATTTATAGCATCACCAGAGCCTTGCTTTTTGAAGAGAAATCTCAAGTCTTCCAGGGTCTCATAGAGTGGCTTTTTCCTTTTGGGTCATCTTGTTCTTTAGATGGTTGAGGTGGGACCAGTTTTAATTTATTTTTTTCTTTGCCATTGTTCACTGTTTTGATAATTTTTTTATTTTAGAACACAAAACAAAAAAGGGGTACAAATGATACAGAATTTCAAAAAAAGAAAAAAGTAGGGAATTAACACTAGCTAATATATTGCATATTGTTCTCTCAGAACTAGTTGTTCAGGTTACAAAATCTAGACACAAAAGTGATCAGTCAAACAATGACAGCACAAGCTCTCCTTTTTTGATGAACTAAGAGAGATTAGTAGAATAGTTATCTATCTAGCATACACACACACACACACTTTTATATATGTTCCAGTTTTAATTTAGAAAGGTGAATCCAAATATCTATCTTAGCCACCTTCACTACAGTGGGTGTTACAAAGATCACTGAGAAAGGGCCTTTCCATTTTGGCTTTAACTGGTCTGCTGATGTCCCCTCTCCAGGTTTTTACAAGCACTCAGTCTCCAGGGCAGACACTAGGAGGTCCCCCTGGGCCAGGAGCTGGCGGGACTCTGTTTCCATACCTCTGGATAGCTTGTTGTACTTAGCCTAGGTTGATGAGCTATTGTAAGAATGTTGTAGTCTCTGGGTCTACTACTATATCAGAGGATAGAAGTGACCTTCTATAACACATCTCGACTGGGCTCAAACTTTGCCCCATTTGAGCATGGGTACTGTTATTGGTACTCATCAGTGCCAAGATTCAAATATCTCTTGACAAAGTTTTGCCAGATCTCACTTTGGGGTCTGATTGTTCTTTCTCCTTTTCCAAAAAATTGAGGTCGCCAAGTGGAATAAATGTGGTATTTTAGTCTTAAAGCCTTTACTCCCTGAGTTATTTAGGAGTAAAACAGGTCCACTGTCACTTTGGAGAGACTGGGGAAATACAAAGCTGAGGATGATTTTTTTTTTTTTAAAGAAGTGCCTTGAATACTTCAGTAGCCTTTTCTGAATGGGTAGGATAGGCTTCAATTCAGCCCATAAAGGTAACACTTAGGACCAGCATCTATTAAGACAGTGATGTTTATGGATGGAGTGTTGCATGTTCCCCTGGCCTCTTCAGTTGTCAGAGCAGAAAATGAGAGTTTTGGCTGGCCTCGTCCCACTTTGAGAGATGTTGTACTTGTGGGGTCCTGAGTCATCTTACAGCATCCTGGGATCTTGCAATTGACAGGTCCTGCCCATTCTTTCAGCCAGCTTTGCCATGCCCTACCTCCTATATCAAAATGAATGGATGCTTCTCAGAAGAAGAACAAGTAGCCAATACATGAAGAAAAGCTCAGCATCACTGGCCATTAGATTAATGCAAATTAAAACAACA
Organism: Hydrochoerus hydrochaeris; assembly: GCA_004027455.1. NCBI lineage: Eukaryota > Metazoa > Chordata > Mammalia > Rodentia > Hydrochaeridae > Hydrochoerus > Hydrochoerus hydrochaeris. The sequence goes on from PVLA01000220.1 coordinate 213,447, forward strand.
CCAAGATTCTATCTTACCCCAGAAAGAATGGCCATCATCAAGAAATCAAGTAATAATAAATATTGGTAAGGCTATAAGTAAACAGGAATATACCACTAATGAAAATGTAAACTAGTACATCCACTATGGAAATCAATATGAAGATTCCTCAAAAATCTATCCTCATGTTTGGCATTTATTTAATAGTCATTTGGGAGTGGAGTTGTTACTGGGTGAGTTAAACTGATTCTGCCTGTGATCATCACAATTTATAATTTCTCGTCAATGTGGTCAACACGAATAACCCACAAGTACACTTTCTACCATGTACCAGTTTTGAAAATGATAGATGATCACACTAACACAACAAAACCATATTCTAATGCTTGCATTGAACCAGGGAAGGAAAGCTGCAGAGGCAGATGCTGCAGATTATTTAGTCAGGGAACTTCTGGGATTAAATAATCTACATGTCTACATGTCTGGGAAAAGAACGTTCAACAAAAACTTCCAAGCACGCAAGACTCAAAGAAAAGCTCGGTGCTACCAGTTTTAAAGAGCTCCTTTCTCTAAAACCACTCAGGAAAAATGGGATGAAAAAATTGTTGAAAGGTTCATTTGTTCATAGCTTATAAATTGAAAGTTTTTTCATGCCAAGGATGAAGGTGAGGATTATGTCAGTTTTATTTACTTGAGCAGAAGTCTTTTTTGACATATGTGTTTTTCCATTGGGGGTGAAATACAAGCACACAGACAACTCTGGTATGCAGCAGACAACTCTGGTATGCAACAGAGTAAAGGAAATACTATTCTCAAGCAACAGAGAATTAGAGTAGCTATGAGTGGTTGGAGGTCCCAATCTCTGTTTCTAGTCAAGACAGCACTCTCAACTTCCTGTCAAGGAACTTCAATCAGCACTGAGCAGCACAGGGACTCAAAGAAAAGCAGAGCATGAGCAACTTCAAGGAAATCCAGCTCTGAAACCACTCAGGGAAGCTTGGAATTGGAGCCTCTCTATGAGGTAGATCACATAAACAAAGCCCGCTTTGGATCTTTGGATTGTATTTGTTATAGTTGTAACTAAGCACCTTGATTCCTAGTGCCAGAAATTCTCAAATCTAGATCAAGCTTTAGATGGCTTATTCTGTTTCATCAACTTTAAGATGAATATTTTTCTCATTCTAACATCTATGAAATTAATGACACTGCACAGTTACCATCAGTCATGAAGCAGTCCTGATAGAGATGTCACCATGTACACATGTCAAAACTTACTCTTAGTTGTTTATATTGTCCCTTCAATTTTGAAGGCGCATGCATTTGGATTATACATGCTAACTTCAACTGCAATTTATAATGTTTTAAAAAGATTACACTAAGCCTTGACATTGACTCAACATCCAAAAAGCAAAAAAACTGATATTAGGGAAGCAAATATTGTCATTTGGATAGATGATCAACATCCTCTATTTTCTTGAAAAACGACCAAGCACTTAATGAAAATACTGCACAATCTTCAAAGTTCAAACAAATAAAATCACATGAGAATTCTGTTAAAATTAATTGGCGAGGTGATAAGTGGCAGCCTGAGACTCTTCACTTATAACAACTCAGACATGATCAGTACCAACCTTAACATGAGTAAGGGGGTTTCAGAAGACCTAATTAAAAATATTGGTCTTATAGTACTCTGAAAAAGGAGGTCAAAAAGGATATCAGAAAGTGAAAAACTATCTCTTGTTCTTGGATAGTCAGAACCAACATAGTGAAAATAGCTATAGTTTCAAAACTGTTATACAGATTTAATGCAATCTTGATCAAAATACTGACAGTACACCTCACAGAACTAGAGAAAATAATCTTAAAATTTATATGGAACCAGAAGAGACCTAGAATAGTAAAAGCAATTCTAGGCAACAAAAGCAAGGAAGGGAGCATCACTATCCTTGACTTGAAATTATACTACAAAGCTACTGTGATAAAAAAATGTTATGGTACTGGCAAAAACAAACAAACAAACAAACAAACAAAAAACAGACCTGAGAATCAATGGAAACATCAACCTTAAATCCCAGAAGACCAGGAAACTCTAAAAGGATTTATTTGAACAACCTCCTGCCAAGATACACCATAGTCAAGCTGTTGAAAACAAAAGAAAAAGAAAAACAAACTTATCCTGATAAAACTAAAATCTGACAAAAATATAAAATGAGACTAAAAACCAGTATCACTATGAACACAAGGTAAAATCCTTAATATAAGGAAATTAAATCAACAAAAAAGTATCATACACTATGACCGACTGAGATTTATCTCAGGATTGTAGATTTGGTTTATCATTATCAAATTAATCATAACCCTCTAAAAAATAAGAAAGCTGCATGATCACTTCAATAAAACATGGGAAAATCATTTGATAAGAATGCAGCACTTAATTATACTCAAAATTTTCCAAAAACTAGGAATAGAAGGGAGCATTCTGAACTTCATAAAGGACGTTTACCAAAAAGCTACAGCTAGCTTCATACTTAATCATTAAAGATTGAATACTCTTCCTCCAAGGTCAGGAACAAGACAAAGATAACTATTCTCACCATTTCTATTCGCACTGAATAAATTCTAGCCAGTGAGAGAAAGCAAGGAAAAGAAATTACGGGCATATAAATTAGAATGAAATGGAATATGTATATGCTCAGGCAGCATGATCTCTTACATTAAAAAAATCCTAATGAATCAGCTGGAAGAAGTATTAGAAGTAATAAAAGAATCTAGGAATGTCACAAGTCACTTGATCAGAAGTTTGTTTCAGGACATGCTAAGTTTGAGATGCCAAGTTGGCAGCTGTATTTGAAATCAAGGGCTTGAGGAGGCCTGTCATGGAGATATAAATGTAGAAATGTAGTTTTCAAGATATTTAAAACCTTTGGATGAATGGAATCTTCTAAGGAATAAGGAGAGAGGAAAGAGGGAAGAAAAAGTGGTCCAAGGACTGAGGCTAATTTCATACAGAAACTCTTATAAGTTTCATAGAATTGGTTCTCCCAGATTGCAGAGAAGAGAGTTAGGGGGCTATGCTATGCTGCAGATTCAGCAGAAAGTGACTGTGGTGGATTAACTGATGGTCAAATAGTAACACCTAACTGAGCTGAGTCAGTATGGTGCTGGGTGTGGAAAACCCGCCTGAGGATTGTTGCCAACGTCATAAAATCAGAACAGGAAGGGAAGGTGGTGTGCTGTTGATTCTCCTGGAGAAGACTGTCATGCAGCTTTCCTGATATGAAATTGGATGTTCTCATTGTCAGAGGAGCTTGGGTTCTCGCTGTCACTGAGGATGGCCGCAGTTCTCTTTGGGGGATCTCTGGTCCCTGTCTTGAGCATTGGTTCCTGGCTCCCCTGCAGATCCCTCAGCCTGCTGGCACAGATCCTTCATCCCAGTGGCGCAGACTTTCCAGCTTCCACCACTGACCTTTGGGCCTTCCCAGTGCAGGTACTTAATACAAACTCACATGAGACGTTGTTGTGGACTCTGGGCCTCCAGTTGGTCTCGCGGAGGACATTGCTATGTGCTGTAGGTGTTCGACTGGACTTGTGCAGGACATTGCCTTGGGATCCAGGCCTCAGTTGGGTTCTTTGGGTCTCTAGTGTGTGGATAGATCTCTTGCATGCTTCTGAATTTGATGTTTTGGGTGAATATTGTAAAATAATCCTATAAGTCATGTGTCCTATATTAAATCTATTCTCTTGTAAGCCCTGCCTACAGCAGTGACATTTCCACCAGGGCTCTCATTTGCCTGGCAATGATAGGAACCTAGTGGGTGTTGGAACTCACTGGTCTCCAAGGTAGACCATCATTAATATTGAGTCTTTATTCTGGGATAGTGATAACCTCATTGGGTAGATAATGGGGCATTCAGAGACCAGAGAAAATTGGTCCTGGCCTGGGGGAGTATGTGTCATAAAGAGTATAAATCTTCCCTTCACTAGTTGCCCAACAGGGAATATTTCTGTGATGAACTTCAAAACTGTCTCCCTTTGGCTTGTTATGCTTCAGTGTCTCATCTAGCCCAGTGCAATGAGTATTTGCCTGTAGGGCTCTGTAGAGATAGGAATGCTCCAATACATCACCATCATCACACTGCTGCCAACTTCAGAGCGTGTGTGTTGATGTCTTGCTTCTGTTCCACCCCAGACTGAGGAAAATGAAAACTCTGGGCATTTCACATGGCCTCAGGCTATTGATGTCTACTCTAAAATATGGAGCCAGGTGGATTTACATTTTTTCCTGAAGTCAAAGCATAGCTCGTCTCTGCTGAGATCTTATCTATTTAATGAGCAGAGGCAGTATAATTAAGGCCTTTCTCCAATGCTGTGGACGTACCAAACCTACTGGAAGGTTTGCTTAGTTTTCATAAATCAAATTGATTTGGACCTTTATGTACTTGGGGGCTGGTTCTGACATCCATTAATGGAGCCTGTCACGGTGATGTTTGGTTTTTTTCTGCTAGTGGAGAAGTTGCCTTTGTTTACAGGGAATCTTCTTGGATGCTACTGCTGCTGACTATGGCCAGATGGCGGCTCTGAGGCAAAGGCAGAACACAGATGGAGGAGTCCAGCTTTGTAGGGGGAGGTATGAGAGATAGCAGGACAGAGCCCTCCTGCCCCAGAAAAACCCAGAGTTGCCCTTGTTAGGCAGCCCCTGGCCAGTGAGAAGGTCCCGTATCCTTTGGTGGCTTTCTTGGCTCTGCTTGCCAAAAGAAATCTTTAGCATGGTTCCCCAAAGAGTCCAGTGGAATTGGATATATCTTCAATTTGCATTCTAAACAAGCTGTTTGGAATAAATATGCTGGCTACATGTTTTTCTGGCTCCTATTCATTGGTTATTAATGTGTTATTGTTTTGGAAATAGCTATTTCTCTATTGGCTTGGAAGAGGAAACCAGGGGAAATGTTTGTTGGATTCTGTGCTAATCTTTCAAAACAACACGTGTGCTAGAGTGGTTTGGTCAATCAAGGGCACAGGCTCATAGAGACCCAAAGCCCGTGCATCCAGACAAACGAGGGTATGAGGATGGGCAGCTGAACTTGTAATTAGGTCAGTAGAACCTAATTCACATATGAATTCTGATGAGCACTGTCCAAGAGTTGAGAGAAAGAGGAGGAGGTGCAGATGGTACTCACAGACCTGAGCATATCCCTATGCCTTCTGCAAGGGAATGGAGAAACCATACAATGTACGTGCTTGAGGGAGGGGACAGGCCAGTGGGAACCAGTGTAGATAGCACAGAAAGTTCCGAGCCCATGACACACGTGTAGGGCAGCAGTCAACGAACAGTTTAAAAGGCTTGGAGTGTGCTGAGACAACGCCACCCCATCACATGTGTTAGCTCCCCTGTCACCATCACTGGGACTGCAGTGACACACTTGCTGGACACAGCATATTGTTATGAAGCTAGTTCTTTTTGCAGCGCAGCTGCTCAATTATGTTTCGAAATTGTTTCCTGACGGGCAGTGGGGAAAAGCGCGGAACAGCTGTGGCTTCAGTGAGAGTGAGGTCCAGGTCCTCCTACATTGGTGGCCCTGCCCACTGCAGGCTGAACATGAGGCCCTGTTAAGAGGTGACAAAGGGGAGTTTCTAGGTTCTTTTGTGGTGATCTTCTTAGATATCTCAGAGCTATTCTTGTACTAAGAACCTTGGGGCTGAGGGCAGGACAGGAACTGATTCCTCCAGGTGGGAGAAAGTAGAAAGGGAGGCTTGGGGGACCATTCAGGGCTTTGGTGGTGTTGAAATGGCCCTGTCACTGCACAGGAGAGCTTGCTCTCCTGCAATGCTGAGGGAGGGGTGATTTGCTATGTGCCACCACTTGGTGCTGTTCAGCAAAGTCAGGATGACACCATCTCGCCTGCAGAGGGTTCCGTGTCTCAAAGGAAAGTCCAGTCCTATCAGCCACTATCTGTGGAACATTTGGTAATGCCAAGAACCATTTCCTTCTATGGGGACAGTCTTGCTCTTAGCCTTAGAAGCTTCCTTCAAAGGGGCCGGCAACTCTTCACAAATTCTCAGAGCAGTGACCCAGGTCTATTTACTGGACTAATGTGAGGAGGACATTTTTATACACATGATCACATTTAATCTTCACCACACCTTTGTGTGTTTGGCACTGTGATTATCATCCCATTATACAGATGAGGAGACAAAGGCTCAGAGGTTAAGTAACTTGTCCAAGGCTATTCACTAGGAAATGAAAGAACCAAATTAAGACCAGACTTCATACTGTTGGTTGGAGTCAGCTGGTTGATCTTAGAGAAAAGAGGAGATATTCTAATTTCGTGCTTATAATCAGCAATTGATGTTATACACAACTGTGTTCTGAGGGTCAAGGTGTTATTCTGATAAAGGGCTTAAGGAAGGCCCATCTGAAGAGATGATTCATGAGCCAGACTTTGGAAGACAAATGGAATTTCACCAAGTTCCCAGCAGGAGCCTGCCTGGTGTTGTAGGGTCAGAAGTGAGGAGGGCGTGTTCAGAGGGAAGACTGATGTAGCACCTGTGACCCGTGGGTGAGGTGGTACAGGATGAGATAGCTGAGCACCTGGAGCCTGGTTTTGTGAAACAGTGATGTGTCAGACTGGAGTGCCATTGTGATGGGTGGAGATGTCCGAGGAACCCTGGGCCCTCAGGTCCCTATCTTCCCTGGCCAGTGCCACATGCTAATATTTGTGGAAATGGCCGGCATTTGTTCTATGTGTCTGCATCACTGCTGCCATTCCAGAGGCTTGTGTTCATTCTTTTGCAGCAAAGTAGATAAGGAAACTAAAGCTCAGAGAGCTCAAGTCACCAGCTCCAGGACTCCTAGCTAATGAATGATGGAGCTCGGGGCCATACCCAGGTCTGTGATTCTAAAGCCATGCACTTTTTGCAACTTTTGGGGCATTTTATAGGATACTGGAGATGAAATGCACAGTGGTTTTTACCCATCCTTGTTCTGGGATGCCTCTGTCTCAGGGGGGAGTTGATGACGAGGCTGTTACCTACCTAGTGCTGATTTCACCTTCTGCCTGAGCCTTCATTGCTGTGGCTGTTGACTTCAGTCTGGAGTTCTGTGCAGGGGCAGCACTGGCCAGGGTACAGCCTTTGAAAGGACACTTTATGGAGAACCTCTGTGTCCCAGGAAATGGGGGATATGCTTTCCTTTCCCCTCTGCCATTTGTCACATTCTAAAATGGACACAGTCTCAGCAAGGCCACTTCTGCCTGCCAGTTTGAAATGAAACTGATTTTCAGCGAGTAAATGGCATATGGGTGTGTGGATATAATTCTGAGACTTAGGACAGTTTCTCCTTTGGTAGTTTCACTTCTTTTATGTTATGTCTGGGCTTTACAGATGTGAAACCACAGCTGGTTTCCTCCTTTCTATGAGAACCTTTTCATAGCCAATCGACTGAGTTTCCCGTTGTTATTTTTCACAGGTCTAATAGCTGTTGGCAACCATTTTGTGTTGCTTTTGTTCACATAATTATTCACTGAGCATAAAATGCCCCCAGCAGCCTTCAGGGCTTTAGCTGTGGCTTCGCTCTCTGGTGTCACCAGTAGGAAGTAGTTAAAACCTTGAGGACAAAATGAGAACTATTATTATTTTTTAAAATGAAGTTCATTCATCACTAGAAGAAAAGCTTGACATTTGTGTTGATTCCAACTTACCCTGAACTGCCATGGTATGTACTCTGAGTTCTGATTAGTTTGGGATTATAACTTTTCTTGGGGAAGAGTTGTTGGGGAATCCAGTCTGGCCTGGGTTCCCCTGCTCATGATTAAGATCGATGGCAGAGACCATGTAACCACATAAGGAAAACTCCTTTTTACTGCCATGGATTTATCTGTCTCTCAGCAGCTCATCTTTGGCGAGTAGCTGCCAAGAATTCCTTGTTTCTGTACCTACCACAGCAGAGATACTTTAAAAAAAGAACTCAAAATCTCTCTGCCTAAGTAGCTGAATGGCTGGTGGGGAGGCAGGGCATGGAATTTCTGCTTCTTCCTTCCTCTTAGAACTGAACACAAGTCCCGACTCTTTGCAGAGAAGCCTAGCACCCAGGAAGTGCCAAGGAGAGTCCTGCTGTTACGGGGCTGTACAGATGAGCGTGGCCTGGCGGCATGAAGGACGCACTCAGCAAGGGGCTCGGTGAGAGCTGCAGCAAAGAACCCTTGGAAGTGGTTTGAGTCTTGGAAAGGCAGGCTTGTAATTAAAGGAAAAACCATTTTTCCTTAGTAAACGTTCAAGGACTATGCTCCATGGCCCTTGTGGAATTTTATTTTCTCTGGAAGGATTTGCAGGCTGCGCGGTGGTGTTCCTTCCCAGGTAGCAGCACGTAGACGGAGCTCGGAAGGCCCTCAGGGTTTTGGAAGTCTCGGGGTGAAGCACTCATCTTTACTTGGACTTGGACTTCCACTGGGCAAGACCATCTGGTGGTCCTTCCAGTAGCACTTTTGCTTGTCTGTGCAGCTGCCTGCTCTCTGCTCCTGTGAGCTGCCCCTGCTGCCTAACTCAGGATGCTTGCAGCTCTGGTTTCAGTTTTTGGGCTTAAAGAAGGTCACATTTGCAGACTCCATAATGTTTGGGGGAGAATTAAATGATGTACCTAAGTATTTGGTCCAGTGATTGACTTAGTGACTGTACCATCAGTCGTTACTTTCTGAAATAAATGTTTTATTTTTGAATAATTTAATATTTACAGGGCAGTTTCAAGGAGAGGATAGAGGGTTCCCATATGCTCTGTATTCAGTTACCCTAATGTTAACTTTCTATATGACTCTGGTACTTTTGTTAAGACTTAGAAACCTCAGTGTCTTGGAGAGAGACATGAATTACCATATTCTCTGTAGTTACCATAACCAAGGTTTATAAACAACCCACTTGTTCATTTATGAATGAGTGGATAAAGAAAATGTGATAATAATCCCAGCTCCTCAAAATGCTGAAGCAAGAGGATCACAAGTTCAAACCTAACTTGGGCAACTTAGCAAGACCCTTTCTCACAATGAAAATAAATTAAAGGCTAGGGTTGTACTTCAGAGGTAGAGCACATGGATATGAAGTAAAACCTGGCTTTATGAGCATCATTGGTTCCAGAATTATGCTTATAATCCAAAGCTCTTGTATATTGAAGCAAATCTCCCCATAGGAAATAATGGAAGCCCAGATGATTTGTTCTTCAACCCCAAAATACTTTTATAAAAATGAGCACAATACTGCAATATAATACCAAATAATAAAAAATTAAAAATATAAGGAAAAATAAATAAAGTAACCTGCACTTACCTTTGCAAACTATTGTGGCCCGGTGTGAGGGAGACAAGAGAGAGGAGGGTTATTGTGTACAAATGACTTTCACTATCACTAATGGAATCACTGCTAACTAATGGCTCAGTGGGATCTCTTTCTTTTTGTACAGATTTAATAAGGAATCTATCCAATGACACTTGCTTTTGTCATCTTTTGAGGATTTCATGAAAATGGGACACTGCATTGTCATTGACCAGAGTCATCACTTGCCTTATCAAGTGGTATTTTCATACAAAATTTTGTACCATTTTCCATATTTTGCACATCTCCATAATCTCTTTTCAAGTGAGGAATTTGTCTGCCTTTTTCTCCTCATCCTCTGCAGATGAGATTTCCTCCATAACCTCTTGCTGTTGGGAGCTACTCACTCACAATCCTGCAGAGAGGAAGGGAGAGAGATGGGGAAAGAGAGAGGGAATGAAGGAGAGAGAGAGAGAGAGAGAGAGAGAGAGAGAGAGAAATCATTCCACTCACTGCTTCTATGAGTTTAACTTTTTATAAAGTCCACATATAAGATCATGTAGTGGTTGTCTTTCTGTCTCCTTGAACATGGCTTATTTCAGTCAGCATAATGTCTAACAGGTTTCTCCATGTTGTAGCATATATTAGGATTTCCTTCTTCTTTAAAATTAAATAATTTCCTTAGACACACACACAGACAGTTTAAACTATGTGAGGTGATGGGTATGTTAATTAACTTGATTTTGATAATCATTTCACTATATATATGTATATGTATATATATATATATATATATATATATATATATATCAAGACATCACAGTATTCACCTTAAATATACACAAATTTTGTTAACTATACTTCAGTACATCTGGAAATAAGTAAATAAATGCAGAAAGAATGTTTTGCAACTTAGAAAAAAAGACTAAGAAACAAAGAGTGGTACATTATATTAATCAAACCCAATACTTTATTTGGATTTTTCTGGTGTTTCTACTGCTGGCCTTCTTCTATTCCATTATCCAGTCCAGGTCCCCAAATTACATGTAGATTTATTTTTATTGCACTTCTTTTTTTTTTAATTTTAAAGAGGATAAAACCAAAGAAAATAAAACAGAATAAAACCAATCAAAATAAACCAGTATAAGTGATACAGGACTTTAAAACCGTACAAAATCAACAATAGTTACCATAATGCCCTTTGTTGTCCTCAAAATAGCTGCAGATACCATCAAACATAGTAAAAATCAAACAGCACAGAATAGAATAGAAACAATAAAACCAAAACAATGAATGCAATAAAGGACTTTGAAACAAGCCAATAGTAAATCCAAAATGACTACCATTCTATGTCTTGCTGTCTTTTAAATAGCTTCTCCTGCCATCAGATTTAACATAATCAAACAAAACAAAAAAGAATAAAACCTAACCCAACAAAACAATGAAAATGATAATTTCTAAGTGGGGATCACTTCCTGCTGAGGCCTTGTTCTCTCCCTGAGTCTGCAAATGGTGCTGACTTATGGAGAGAAGCTTGGGTCTGGCTGTCCCCACTCTGGCAGTGGCCTGCACATGGTGCTGGTTTCCAGGCAGGGATCACCTCCTGGTGAGGCCTGGTTCATATCCCCCACAGTCTTTGAATGGTGCTGACTCATGGAGAGAGGCTTAGGTCTTTTTTTATACTTCTGTTAGTCTACAAGACCCTGATGTTTTGACAGAAAACAAAATCTCTTACCTGAAGCACTAGGCCAGGGACAAGCAGAGCTTAGGGATGCTATCCATGGCTTTGCTCTAAAATCTCACCCGAATTATCCATGACTGGGAGAGGTTAAGGCCTGAGGTGACAGTCCTCCTTTTTCAACCATCAGCTTCTCAGTCTTGTGGAGGTCACCACTCTATAATCTGGTTAGCGGGGACCTCTTGGACTTTGGAGCATGGGGGTAGGAGAGAGGCCATACAATTTTTGCTCCTTGAGGATACCAAATCAGCCTTTGCCATCCCTGGCTAGTACAGGTAAACAGTATACTCTGCAGAACGGGCCCTGAGGTGAAACCCTAAGACCTGTAGCTTTTGTTGAAATATGCACAGGCCCCTGGGATCCCTGCTCAGAAACCCCTTTGTGGAGGTATAGAAAGAACTTTGCTTGATTTCCTTCCGGGACGTGTGGTGATAGATGGGAAGGTAATGGCCTACAGGGCTTATGGTCTGGATGGCATCTTCTTGCCTCATTCCAAACCCTTCCTTTCTGGGCTCAGGCCTGCAGGGTCTTCTGAGAAACAGTTATATAACTTAGATGAGAGTTTCAGCAGCGACCCCTACTCCAGGGTCCACCAAGAGTCTTTTAAAGAGGAAGTAGTCTCTAACCTCTCTATAAAAACAGACCCTTGTGGAGAGTTTGACATGAAAACCCTAAGCCCTTCCTCTGCTAGAGGGGACATGGAGTCACACTGCAGTCTGCTGGCTTTGGGACCTGTGCCTTGGAGCTGCATAGCACACACTCCCCACACTGAGTTCCAGGGCTTTCCCATTAGGCAGCCAGCCTTCCTGGCGCTGGGGCATGGCTGCTAACCAAGAATGTGCACTTAACACACATTCCTTTGCCAAATCCTCAGCACATTAATATTTTGAAACCTCAAATCAGTTTGTTCTTTTGAAAACTAGAACCACATGCCCACAGAGGCAATGTGCTGATGGGCTCCAACATTTTACAGCAGAAGTGGGAATTGTAGGCTGTGGAGGCAGGAGCACAGTGCTAACCCCCATGTGAGCCTGGGCAGGTCCTGCCCTCCTGGCCTCTGATTATCTTCCCATAAAACAAAGATGCTGGACGAGAAGATCTTCAAGATTCTACCAGCTCTCAGGGTTTATGATCCTCTGGGGATGGAGACTCTAAAGTTGACTGGTTTATAGGAAAGTTTATTTGAAATCCATGAGGGCCTATGATTGCTTGTAAATGTTTAAGATGTGTTTTTTTAGTACATCTAAACACAGGCAAAAATGGCAAGAATGTAAACAGGGCTCTAAGAGGCCCTTTTTGCTGGTGTCTGAATGAGGACTATGATTAAAGGGAGGCTGAAAAGGGCAAGGACACAAGCTGGCCCATGTCAGTAGGCTAGAGGATTCATCTCTGGATACCCAGGCTGGGTTGACCAGCTGCCTGTACTCCACTGTAGGGAAAGGTTTTCAGTTCTCCCCCAGGAACAAGGGCAAGCAACCTGCAGCCCTGAATTACAGCCTCCTGACTTACAGGGCTCTGCAGATAAACTTTCCAGCTTTGAATCCTTGTTAAAGCCAAACAGCTGAGTGGAAGACTATGCAAAATGGAGCAGAGGCTACAGGGGGAAACTCTGGAATATGGCTGGTCTTCACCTTGGCAGCCTAGCATCCTCTGAAGCCACAGGTATCAGCTTCAGAAATCTGGGATAAGATTACTTTCAGGTGCAAATGAGTTTGGTGACTAATAACACAAACTGGGAAAGATTGGTTATCAACCTGGTGTCTATTAGAGACTCTCAAGAGAGGAATATAAGTGGATGGAGATTCATTTTTTCGTTCATTGTGTGTTTATTGGGTGTCTAACACATCCCAGTACTGGGCAGGTACCTGACTTGATGATGGCTGAAGCCTGTTGAAAGCAGGTGACATAGCTGAGGTTGTGGTGACAAGTGGTACCCTGATGAGAATGCATGGCCTCTCTGAAGAAATGGCTTTACTCTGGGTCTGGAGTGTTAGGAAGAGTGTGGGGGAAAGGAATCTCAAGCTGGCACCGCCGTGTGGGCGAGGGCTGTAAAGCTGAAAGGGCTGACGAGGCCTTCAAGAGAAGCTTGAACAAGCTGGGAGTGCAGGCGCTAAAGACACATGGGAGGTTGCTTTGCTCTGAGGCCAGGGTGGTTGGGGGATGGTTTTGGTATCAGGATGGTTATCAGGAGGCAAAGAGGACTATGCGTGTACACATCAGAAAGCTAGGAATGAACAAGCCTCACTCACTGCACTCTGCCTGGTACCCATTCAGCTAAATACCCAGACATGTGGGTAAGAAGTTGAAAGTCTTGACTCATTCAAGCCAGAGTGAATTGATGGAGCCTTTCCGACCACCACCCACTTCCTCTGCTAGTCACTGTTAGAGGTCAGTCTCCACTTTTGTCATTTTCTTGGGACTATTCACATCTTCCCCAAATGTGCTTGCTTACATTTCTTTCAGGCTTATTGTTTCTGGGCCCGTAATTGCTTGAGGAGTGGGCCAGCATTCCTCCTCAAGTGCCAAAGTGACAAAAGGAACCAGAGGGAAAAAGAGCATGACAGTGGTCACACAGTGTGTACTTCATCCAGGTTTTGAAAGCAGGAGGTGGATGTGGAGGGGTTGGAGGCAGGGGCGATGGCCGTGGCAAGAGGAAGCCAAGGTGCTGCGTTCCTCAGGTGGACTGTTGGAGGCACCCTGCACCAACAGCTGCCACCCTCCCAACCTGATCTTTGAGGCCCAGCTCCAGGGCCAGCAACTCTGCAAAGCTCTGTTCAGCCTCATTAACCTTGCTGAGGTTTGCATCCTCTGGACCTGTGAGTTCCTGTGTCAGCTTGATTGTCTAAGATACACAGTGCAGACCTTTGCTATTCAAAGTGTGGTCCTGGTTTGACAGACTTAGCTTTGTTTGAAGTTGTTAGAAAGTATAATTCTCAGGGCCCTCCTAAACTTTCTGGACCAGAATGTGCATTTTAAGAGGGTCCTAAATTGATCACTATTCGCAATACTGTTTGAGAGGCAGGCAGGGCCCTAGATCTCAATCAGCTGTTCCCTACAAGCCAAGCTGGAGAAGATCATGGCTATCTATGTCAGGACTTAGGAAGCATTTTGTTTGACTCACCTGGAGAAAGTAAGGGGCAAGGGGGGAATAAGATAGAACATATGAGCAATTTATCCAAAGTCTCAAGGATCTTGAGACTCAGTTGATCTCTTGGAATGTTCTTTTGCAAGACAGTTTCCACTGCTTGAATCCTAAACTGAAGTATTTATGAAATTTAGGCCAAATTTGGAGATATTACAGATTCAGAATCCAGTGACTGGATGTGACCAATATTTTCCTTAACCCCAAATGCTATTGGTCTCAGAGTGATTGTTTGCTTCTCTGTTTTTCTTTCTAAAAGTCTAGAGTCCCAAAGGCAAGAATTAGAAAGACCCAAACTATGAACCACACCAAGATATGCTGAGTGTCTGTCTCCCCTCTCCTCCCTTTCCCACTGAAAGGACATGCCAAGCTCACTTAGTCATGAGGCTGTAGAGGCCCTGCCAGCACCCAAAAGGCTAGAGTTTCAGTGAGTGTTATTGATGGTGATCACCCCATCACCCTCCAGACACAGAGTTTGTTTTCTGGAACCATCTGGGGTCATGTGGAGGATATGGCTTCAGAGAAGGATGTCTCCAGGGCAAGAGAAGACCCAAGAGGTAAATACAGTTATGTGCTGATGGAGTGGAGATTCAAACCTATTTCTTCCAAAGCCACTGATTTTTCTAACACCTGCCATGACTCCAGCCCTGGCGAGGTTCTGGGAAAAATGAGAGAAGATGCTCAGTTCCATGTCGGATCCACAGGGTGGTCTCAGAGTCAAGTGGAAATGAAGACACCCAGCCTTTGCTCTTGGGTTCAACTTGTCACCTTATTATAGGGAGGGGAAAATTTTTATTTTCTGTCTCCCAAAGGCTGCCTTTTCAGATTGCCCTAGGTCCATCTCCTGATCAAGAGATTTATTTGCTTAGTTTGCTTATAGAATTATATACTGTCATATGCCAGTCTGCTCCTTGCATTCCTGACCCATCTTCTAGCACACCCCACACTCTATGCCAGCAATCAATTTATTTCCAATTAACACCAAATCCATCCTTATTTGCCTGCTGCCTGATAATGGAGTTAGGCCATGTATTTCTCCTTTGTGGCTGGCACAGGTAAGCTTGTCAATAGAGCTGGAGAGAGAAGGTTTTCTTCTCTTTCTGGTTCCTATGAGTCTGGTAGACTTTGCAGGGCATCAGGCTCTGAGAGCAGTTGGTTTCTGCTGTACTGTGCTCTGCAGGGGACATCTTTCCCCAATTTTTTTTCTTTGGTACTGGGGATCGAACTCATAACTGCATGCTCATCAGGCAGATGCTTTATGCTGGTGAGCTAAATCTCCAGCCATCTTTCCCCAATTGTTGATTGGCAAGCAGAAGGGCACTTCTTGAGCTCCTGCAGTGCCTACTGGTTAGCAGCTCTCCCTGGCTCCAGACACTTTCCATGGCAGATTTCCAAGGCCAGAGAAGCACCTCTTTGTTAATGGTCTCCCTAAGCACTCCTTTGAATGGCTGTATCCCAAGTTCCAAAGTATAGCACCTTCCTGAGGCTAACTTGTCCTGACACTCCAGAAGACACATTCCCAGCAAGCTGAACCAGTAAGGAATCTTTGGGTCCTTCATGAGATCCAGGGGACCATGGCTGTGCCCTCTCTGAAGTCTTAATCCCAGTTCAAGTGAGTAGGAAGGGAAGGGTCTTCCTTGGGTACCATATCTCAGCTCTAAGGGGCAGTGGCTGCTACCTATAGCTGCAATTCCTGGATTCTGTGAGATTTCTGCCACTACTCTAACTTTAATAGTAAGTCTTCATGGTAGACTATGTCTGTTTGAATTACTATATAGTTTCTATGTCTTGGTTAAATCCTGGGATCAGAACTTAGAGCAGAATATTTGGTTTTCCACTAGTATGCAAAGAAAGGCACCCAGAAGTATGAGTCTATATAGCTTTATGAGCATTTCTAGTTGTATAGCTTGATGCTCAAGGTCTTAGAAGGAATGGAATTGGAGAATTAGTGACAAGGAAGTCCAGGGGAGAAAACATATGGACAAATATCTTTTATGACAGAACATAACAAGCAGAGAGATGTGCTGTGTGACTGCTCAAAAACACCATGCAACATAGAGGAGATTCACAATGAGGTGGACAAAAGGATATTCTTGGTATCTGTCAGCAGCCATTCCATGGCTTACTTAACAGACCCATCACCAGAGGAGCCAGTTTGGTAGGGATGGAGGTTATGTAGGCAGTTGATACCTTACAGGGTAACCATTGGTTAATAGTACATCTGGATGCCTAGTCTGCCTGTAACAGAAGCTAACACTGAGTCCCCAGTATAACCCTGCTCTCTAGAGTAACTAGCCAGCCACCTGGTGGCAAGGTGACAAAGCTGGATCTGTTTTATCATAAAAGTACCAGAGATTTGTCATGACTGGAACTGACACATATTCTAGGTTTGCCTTCTCTGCACATAGAGCTTCTGCCAGTACCCTTCATGGGTGCATGGGATGCCTTAGCTATCAGCATGGCATTCTCTAAGCACTGCTTCTGAACCCAGCAGCTCCTGTCTCAGCAGAGCAAGTGATGCAATGAGATAAGGCCCATGGAATTAACTGGTCTCACCTTATACTCCAGCTGGAAGTGGCTGTGCTAAATGCAAGGTATGGTGACTTACTGAAGGCTTGGCTGAAGCTAGCTACCTTTGGGAGACAGCACCCCAGCAGGACATAGTACATGTTTTGAATTAGAGAAGATGATATAGCACTGTCACTCCATGGCCAGAACACATGATTCAGAAGCTCAAGGAATACAGATGAGAGTTGTGTCTCTTATTATGCCTAGCAACCCACACACAGAATTGATGCTTCAAACTGAGTGGTTTAATGTGGTTACATTACATCAAAAGACTAAAAATCTGGTCATTGAAGGCTTACCACTGAATCAACAGGAAGAAAAAGGAGCTACTCTGCTAGCTAGAGGAATTGATCCTGATCATGAAGGAGTCTTGGAGTTGCAGCTATGTAGTGGGGGCAAGAAAGATGATTTCTGGAACCTGTGGAATTCTCTGGGGTACGTAATTAACCCTGCTCCATACTAAAGGTGAATGTAAAAGCACTGCCACCCAAACACAGGCAAGGCAATGAGGGTTTAGACTCTTCAGAAATTAAGGTTCTGATCATTCCACTTTGTGGAAAGCCTCAGCCTGACTGAATAGCGCAGAATGGTAGTAAATGAAGGAAACTGTAGATTGTGGTAGTGATCTCAAGGCCAATCACAGAAAAGAGGACAGTACAATTTTGCATATTTCCTCTACAGGGGAAATGTTGGGTGAGATTTGAGGAGACAGAGGTAGAGAGGAGCTGTCTATAAAACAGCTCAATCTGCACATCCCCCTCCCCCAAGCTTCCCTTGGAGATACAGGAGCTGAAGGGATTGAGGGTCGAATCAGTAGGTGACGTAATGAGTGCCCACAGAGGGAATGTCTTGATTTCCTAAGAAGATCCCAGGCCGCAGGACAGGGTTTTCCACAGTAATTCTGTAACTCTACACGATTAGAAGGAAAGTGTGTACTCAAGGTTCTGAGAGAATTTTGTTCTCTCTGGTGCTAGGAGGTATAATGATACCTGGGCATTTTGACTGGTGGTGACAAGGGCAGGAACAGTGTTAACTTTAGACCTGCCACATGGAGTGTCTTTTTCTTAGGGGCATGACAGCCAGAGATCTACAGCCTCCTTAGGGCATAGCCACTAGTGAGACCCATTGTGGCATTTTCACTGAGGAGGACAAATTTCCAGGGACAAAGAGGGTTCTAAACTGTGAAGATGGGTAATTAGAGATAATATTTTAGGAAAATGATCATTTCTTTATTTCTGGCCCATGCATTATCATTGTGGGGAAACAGCATTGTGTATTGGCTGCTGGTTTAAAAGTTCCTAACCTGCCAGGTGTGGGCTCACAATCAGCCACAGCTAAGGCTTTTATAGGGTACTGAAATATTCTATGAAGTCAGTTAATTCTGGAACATGGGTTGTATATTCTTTGGAGTTCTAATAGGGAAGTGGAGCCATTATGAGTACAGTAGAATGAAAGATTTACTACTATGGGGATTCCATGTAATGGGAGCCAGAGAAGAAGTCAGTGGAAAGCTGTTTTCTCTGTATCTCCTGGCAGGCCTGAGATTGCTATAGGTCATGGAAGTGGTCTCAAAGAAAAACTACCCATGAAGTAGTTAGGGCAAGGACCAATGGATCTGTGTGTGATGGCTTATTTTATATATCGACTTGCTGTACTCCAGGGCCCAGTTATGTAATTGGACTTGAATCCAGATGTGGTTAACATCTACAGCCAGTTCACTTTAAGTCAAGGAGATTACCCTTGATCATGTTTGGGGGTTGGTGGGCTCATCTAATCAGTTGAAAATCCTAAAAGCACAATGTGAGATTTCCCAAAGAAAAATTTCTACCTGTGGTCTGCAGCATCAGGTCCTGCCTGAGTTTCCAGTTCTCCCACACAGACCGAGGGAACTGAGCTTGTTCCATTCTTGTGTGGATTCCAAGCAGCACTGAGCAGAAGACTTGGCCCAGCATGGATGCTCAATAAATATTTCCTGTATTGAAATGACATCCATCTGTCGAAGTCGGTGTGAACAGAGCTCTGCCTTGGGGCAGAGGCGGAAGCTGAGGGAGCTAGGAGGGCCTTTCCTGTCCTTAGATCCTATGACAGTGAGTGGGAAGTGCTCCAGACTGTGAATGGGTTGTTGGGGGACAAAACAAGAAGGGAATCTGGGATCTATAAAGAAAAATTGAACTCTTATGGAGAGTGAGAGGATCAATGCAATGCAGGAGGGAAATCCTGAAACTTGGGCTGTGTTGAATACCACTTGCTGCAGTTGAGAGCTTATGTTAGCCCTTCGGATGGGCCAGTCACTATCTACACACTTTCTAGGCATTAATTCATGTCCCCTTTGTGATACCCCATGAGATAAGTGTTATTAAAATCCCTGTCTCACATATGGGAAAAAGGAGGAACAAAGAAGTGAAGTAGCTAGGAAAGGATCTGTTTCTCTCCCTGGAGGCTCCTTCTCTGGGCAGGTTCCCTCAGGCAAAGGCCAGTGGGCTTTCTGTCTATCTCAAATAATTCTGGCCCAAAGCTGTGTCGGATGCTATCTTCCTGAATTTGCCAAGTAAGTCCCACGGGGCTGAGTGAGTTTTTGAGACCCATGGTTTGCTCTGCATCTGCCCTGGTGGTCTCCTGTGTGGGGACAGATTTCTGAGCAAATCTTTTCACTCTGAGCTGCAGAGCTGGCTCTGTGGCCACATGTGCAATTCATAAAGTTTGCATTTTCCATGGGACTGAGTTTCCAGAGCATCTTGGCCTGAGCACCGCGAGGTTTCAAGAATCTCAGCTCAGAAATGCTGTCCTGTTTGCTCGGATACATACATCCTCTGTGCGGCTGTGAAGTTTGGCACAGGTATCCTATTATTGCTCCAGGATCTGATTTTGGAGTTTTATTTTATTAATATTCTTTTCTATGGGGATATTTTCTTGGAGGGGTGGAATTGGACCAGCACCAGTTTCTTCAGGCTCATCACTATTTCCCACTGACATCGCTATTTGGCTTCTTTCTGTCATTTTTTACCCCATTTGCCACTCTGACTCACATCTTTCTATCCTAAAGTCTGGTCCTTGTGCAGTGATGGAAATTAGACTGTGACCATGGAATGTGATTATGATCACTATGAATGTGCAGCTGCCACATTAATTTAGGAACTCTCTTTACATTAATATTTTTCTGAAAGTAAGCTTGATTTTAAGGCCAGGGCCTGGGGCTGTAGATTTGATCTTGGCCTTTGTTGGGACCCCTGCTTTGACTTCCAGCTCTATAGCAAGCTTTGAAAGCTCCTAAAACAGCCTTTTCAGTGTATAGGGTAAGTGTGTTGGTCCCCAGCTGGTGTTAGCCACATTTATGAACTCCTTGTTCAAACTGTTGAGGTTGGGGATGCACAGGTTTGCTTTTGTGCCCAGAGTGGACATCAGATTGTTGCCAAGGCTGAGAGTCCTGGGTTCTGGGCTGTGGAGGACTGTTATTTTCCTGCTACATTCCTAGGACACAGGGTCTTGCCAATTCTCAGACCCTTGGGCTTTAACCACCAACTCCTAGTTCAGGGAATAGCCCAGAACTCATCTTTTAGGGGTTGTGTTATGTTCCCTCCAAAGCATATATATTAAAATCCTAACTCTTAGTACCTCAAAATGTGACCTCATTTGGAAGTAGAGTCATTGTAGATGTAATTATTTAAGATGAGGTCATGCTAGAGTATGGTGGACCTCTAATCCTGGTGTCCTTACTAGAGAAGGAGAGGCAACACAGAGACACATAAGGAGATGGTCATGTGACAATGAAGGCAGAGATTGGAGTGATGCATCTGTTTATTCATCCAACCAAGGAAAACCAAAGATTGCTATTGCCAGAAAAATACCAAAGCTAGGAAGAGGTAAGAAGAAATTTTCCCATAGTTTTCAAAGGGACAAAGACACCTGGAACACCTAGGCCTTGGACTTCTACCCTCTAGAATAGTGAGACAATATATTTCTGTTGTTTTAAGGCACCTGATTTGTAGCAATTTGCTATGGAAAGCCTAGGACTTGAATACATCTTCCAGGTCAAGGTGAGCAGCTTTCCTGTCCTCCAGTCCCAGTCACACTGCACTGGCCAGGGTCCTTCCACTTTGCTTCTGGGCACTCACGATCTTGGGTGCCTTATTCAGACAGGGAGTGTTGAGAAGGCAGTACCAACACCAGGTGCTTTGGTTGTATTGACCATTCTTTCATTTCTTTCTATCATAATTCTGTCCAAAGCAAAGCTACATAACCTGATAGGTGACCAAAGGCCAGTCAGAGTTTGAGCCAACACCCCTCCCTATGCATGAATTTTCCTTTCCAGAATACAGGCTACTCTGCCACTCTAGAGACCATACAGACCCTGATTTGATGGAAGATATTTCTCATGATGCTGATAGGACAGGGCTGTCTGTGGGCAGTACAAGACTGGTGAAAGGCAAAGGCTTGTATAATGCAAACTCTTGCATATTTTTACAGCACATAGCAGTCAGAATTAGGACACGAGCTAGAGCAGGAAGGAAACCAATAGACAACTCTTGTCCTTTGAGTATACAGAGAATATGTTGGCATACTTAGCCTTGGTCTCTGTTTGTTTAGGGAGTAGAGTTCTACATTCTTAGTTGTTCTCTGCTTGCTATTCTTTCCAAAAAGTCTCATTCTTGGCTTTTTCTCTACTACTTTGGCCTTAGGGCTCCATATCTGGCTTCTACTTCTTGTCTTTAGCAACATACTCAAGGCCTTCTCATTCAGACCTTGGTGAGACACAGTTTTCAGACTGCCTTAAGTATGTATGGATTTAGTGCTAGTTGTGCATCTGTCCCTGCACTGTTAAATGGGATTTACACAGGGAGAACATAGGCTAAAAAGAGATGAAGTCTTAGGACTTCTGGCAAGAGAAGAATTTCTTCAGAATGGTTAATGGGCCAATACAAATTGTAGTTCTATGAACAAAGCTCCAAGGAAGAGAAGTATGTCTGAGCCCTAGCTCTGGGAGATTCAGTCTTAAACCATTGGTCTTATAAAAAGTATTTATTGAGCAGTTACTATGCACCAGGCACCATGCACTAAGGAAACAGAGATGAGCAAAGCTTATTGAAACCCTCCCCTCCCCAGTTTTCTTTCAACAGGATTACAAGAGAATAACTAGGAAGACCAGGCAGGAATCTTATGCTGGAGGGGTTAGAAACAAATTTGGAAATGTAGTGTGCTAGATTAGTGCAAGTGACTCAGGATAGAAGCTATGCAAAATGCCTGGTGCTGGTGCCGAGATTTTTTTTTGTGCAGGGTTGGCCACTGGGGACAGGTCAAAGTCCTCTGCTAAGACTAGCTGAAAGATCTCGTTGCAAGTATATTGACTGGGCTCCTACATATTTCCAGAGAAGGAGAGGAAATGAAGAAGTCTTCTCCTAAACAGTATCTTCCCACGTGATCTGAAGGGGAAAGGAGCCATGGAACCCGGAAGGGGAAGGATGGGAAGAAGAAAGATTAATGCTGGCCTCTTGGCTCCATTCCACAAAGACAGTAGTCTCTAGGTGTGGCAGGGCAAGGCCTCTCCATGGGTGCCCTGGGAGTGAGGGACCACACAAAGGCCTGTCTTTCAGTGGCCTCCCAGAATAAGAGTCATGCTATAGCTTCCTGGGGTCCCATGTGTACATGTCTGTGTTGAAACACCTGTGACGCTGACTTCTGACAGTAGCCAGCAGGGGAAATACAGGTCACAGACTGGCTGGAGAGTGTCTGGGGAGGAGTCCAAGATCCCCGGATCCAGGAGTCCCTGGATCTTAATCTCACGCAGATTCTACAGTGCTCAGAACACAGGTCTTCTGACTGGGTGTGTCTAAACTGGCTCGTAGACAGGAGAAGTTTAGACAACACCTGTCAGCCTGCCTCTGCCGTGTGCAGGTTTCTGTGGCCCACAGCCAACTGGAAGAATGCATGAGCCCAGTGAGACAACTTCCAGGGGATTCATGGCCTCTTCTCTTCACTATGGTGGCTTCTGGCCCTTTGCAAAAATGTCCGATTTGAATGACCTGAGCCAACCATTGGTTTTATTCAGAAGTATGCAATGCTTAACCATACCCAACCCCTGTCCCACACCTACACCTACACCCACACCCACACCCCACACCCACACCCACACCCCACACCCACACCCACACCCACACCCCACACCCACACCCACTTAGGTAAAAGCTTTGAGTTTCACTTTGCTCTGTGGGCTGGGTATTTTTGCAGGCTGTTAATGGTCATTTCACTACCTAGCTTATCTAACTGCCTTCCAAAGTCATTCTGAGAAGAAAAGGATTTGCGTTTGGCTCTTTGCTCTTAAATGTCAACTCTAGCCAAAAGGATGTTCTTCACTTCCTGCAGGAGGCTGGGAATGTTTCTCCAAATTTAAGCCTTCATAGTTCGTTCTTTTTTCATCAATCATATGGTATTATTTCCATCTAAATGACTCGCAGACAAGCTGTGTTAATGTGGGGGAGGCACACATGCATGTGCGTGTATGCCTGTGTGTTCTGAAGCCAGGATTCTGGAACAAAGGAGAATAGTGTGGAAGAACACGTGGTTTTGGTATAGAACTGAACTTGGCATTGGATACTTTTGCTCATTCTCCAGGCCTTAATTGTGCATATTTTAATCAGAACACACTTCTGGCCCATGTGTATAAAATTTAACTTTGGCTCATCTAAAAGTGTTCTAAACTTGGAGATTTTAGCTGCAGAAAATGCCTTCTAAAACAAAGCTGTTTGCGGTCCATATGCAGCTGTAAGAAATAATACAGAGATATCTTCTGCATGGTCTTATCCACTTTTCCTGATAACATCTCGTAAAACCACAGTAATGATACATTTAAGATAAAGAACAACTTCATCACTACCATGACTTACTACACCAACTCCATCTGTACCAACCACTACTCTATTTTTCCTTTCTGTAATTTTGAAAGACATGATTACTATCAGGCCAGCCTTGGAAATGTTGACTTTATTCCTTACTAGCATCCTAACCTTCCTGCCATGTTGATAGATAAAAACATCTATTCTTTATGTTGTTTCCACATTAAGCATTGTGCTACATTGGGCAAGGTACAGACTTTAGAGGAGGATTGTCTGGTATGAACTTGTTTAATGAGATTACTGGCTGCGTGATCTAAGACCAGTTACTAACCCTCTCTGTCCTTAGTCTTTTTGTATGTGAAATTGTGATGCTGTTTACAGCTGAGAAGGTTGTCAAGAACTAACCGAGTTGATTGATCTGAAGTACCAAGAACAGTGCTTCTCAGGTTTAAATGTCATGCCAGTCAAGTGAGTCTTATTAAAATGCAGCTTCTGATGTGGTAGGTGAGTCTTGAGAGTTTCCATCAGGTACCTTGGTTCTGCTGCTGGATCACAGCCTGCAATTTGAATAGCAGGGACTCAGGAGAGTGTCTGATACCATGTGAGTGCTCAGTAATCATTGTTCCTGTTTTCCCGTATGAGCCTGCAGTTATGTTAGACAGACGATGAAGCACTGTGTCTGCAGCTCAGTGTAGACTCTGGAATGTCTCTGATTTTTCCAGGGCCAGAGCCAGATTGAACACCAAGATTGAGGCCAGTGGTCAGCCCATATGGAAAAGGGTGGTAGGGTTCTTCTGGTACCATTGGTCCTAAACATTTGGACTTGTGCTCCCTTCTGTAGGGAGATACTGGCCCCACAGGGCACTGGGCTTCCACATTACCTCTTCTACCTCTAGAACAGCACATGTGGCCACGGCCACTATTCCTCCACCTGGGCAGGCAAGTATGGGGTCAAGAATGGGACCAGCCAAGACAGGTAAAGGAAACAAGATCACCTGTGCCCAGGTGGCTGTGAGAAGCTCTGAATTGCCCACAGTTGGCCTGCCCTTAACCCACCTGTGACAGTCATGGGAAGGGTAGTCATGTCCTGGGAGCAGTCTTGCAATGGACCCTCATGGAGTTTCTGAGCTCACTTTACCACAGTTACTGAGAAAGCAGCCTTGGGAAAGGTGAGCAAGCTGAGGATTTTCTAAAAGAATTGGAAAGTCCACCTCCAGGCATCAGATTCCTCAGGAACACAGCCTTGTAAAGATGCAAAGAACTGGTGCATGAAGTTAAACTCTTGCCTTCCTCTCCTTCCATGTCTTCCCAAGGAGAAACCATCACCAGTTCACTGGTGTGCACCTTTGGGCATGATATCTATGGGTACACCAGTAACTATTCATATATCACAATAATGATGTCATAGTAGATATATTGTTACTCACTTCTTTTTCCTTCTTAATAAATCCTGGTTTTTTTTTTCATATTAACATGGGGACTTGCCTCATACTTCCTCATAACTACACACAGCTCAGTGAATATTCCACAATGTGCTTGAATCATGCTCTACCAATGAACCCATTTCTATCTACATTTTTGCCTTTTCAGGTTGCAACGAACAACTTCTAAGTCTCATACCTGGGAACAAGATTGCTAGTGCAAAGGATAAGTGATGTGCATTTTTGATAAGTGTTGTCCTCCAAAAAAAGATCATGCTCCTCACTATTTAGCTTCCACTAAAGGTGGATGTAAATTCATTTAACACACCTGCTGCTTTTTCAGACTTGCCAGTCTGATGCGGAAAGATAATCTTGCACTTTAAATTTTTAGTGGTGGTGGTACTAGGGATTGAACCTAAGGCCACATTCCCAGCCTTGTAAAATTTTTATTTTTATTTTGGGACAGGGTCTCACTAAGTGACTAAGTTCTTTAGGCTGGGTTCAACTTACATTTCATAGGCCTCAGCCTCTCAGTGTCTTGGGACTACAGGCATGTGCCACTGGGCCTGGCTTTGCACTTGTTTAAAATTGCGTTTCTCTCATCACTGGAATGACTGTACATGTCTTCTGCTGTTTCTTTGCCATGTGCACCTCAAGAAACTAGGTTCTGAGGAGCCCCTGGCCTGGGTGCCCCAACTGCTCATGTGGCTTTCTACTGAGGAGGCTCTACCATGAGCTTCCCTGTGAGGGGTAAGTGATACTTATTTTTTTTACTATTAACCTGCCTCAGAAGCAGATACAGCATCCCCCAGGGGCCTGCAGCTCATACTGGAAGAAAGAAAAAAGCTCCTGTGTGACAGCAGACTCTCTCTGTTTGCGGAACTCCTCACCGTCATCACGTGTCTGTAATGATGCGCGTCCAGCCAGCCCGCTGTGCCCAAGCACAGGGCTGGCCCACGAATCTTCACAGCCCTACAACTGTGCAGTGTGGCTGCTGGAAGCAATCCTGGGCTTGGTGCCAGCAGACCCAAGTTCAACCCGGGTTCTCCCTGAGAAGGGCATGCGTGGGCTGCCCCCAGCCCTTTCTCTGCTCATGGCCTTTGCCATCTAGTAGCTTCAGACCCACCTACTCTCCTCCAGGTTCATTGCTCACTCGGCTGCTGTGGTGCTGTTTTTGCTGGCTTTTTTCCCAGCCCTGTGACCACTCTTTCCCTCCTCTCTTTGCAGGGTCCTCATCTGGAACTCTGCCAAGTCCCTCCATGGTTTCTAGAGCTCTCCAGAGAGCTCCCAGGAAGCTGCCCTCTTCAGGGCTTCAGCCCACAACCTCTTCTGCTTTTGGAGCAAGTCTCTGGTGTCCTGCACTAGGAACATGCACAGAGTCCTCATTTGAATGTTTCTCCCTCAAGACTCCTCTTCCCATGTGTATGGTGTCGACTAGCTGCGTAGGTCAAAGACCTAGAGAATCAGCTGAAGGTCCTCCCTCTTTGTCACCAGGAATTATTTGATGATTCCTCAGTGGCAAATGAATAAAATTCTGGCTCTTCAGAGTTATCCCAACTTAATCTCCTGGTTTTCCAATCTCGCATTCCTTACAGTATCCCATATTCAAGTCAAATTGGGCTGCTTAAAAGTATTCAGATGATCATATGCTTTCTGGTCTATGCACAGAGAGGAGAGTTTCTCAGCCTTGGTATTATTAATGTTTTCAGTTGGATAATTTCGTTGTTGTGAGGACTGTATTGTGTATTATTAGAAAATGTCTTTTGCCTTACTTGGTAGCATCATTCCTTCCTCAAGTGACTGCAATTAAAAATGCTGCCAGACATTGCCAGGTGTGCACCTAGGGACAAAATCACCTGCTGGTAAATCACCACAACTGCCCAGAGTCATATTGCTTCCTTTGTGTGGTAAGTTACCTGCTGTATTTCCCCACTCCCATTGTAACATAGTGACCAATTTGTAAAAGCAAATTACAGAAAAGTGTACAAGCTACGAGCACAAATTAAAGAGAACTGGAATAGAATATGCCAAAATGGGTATAATAATAAAGGTTGTGTTTTCCTAAGCTACTCTTCTACAGGGTTAAAAATGTTACCACTTTACACCCAACTGCATCTTGCTGACTTTCACCTGGGCTGGTATTGCAAGATTCTGGCTCTAGAAATTTCATGGCAGACAAGTTGTGCTGGCCATGGAATCTGCTTTCGAGTTTTGGGAACCTTTTGGGCTGAATGAAACCCACAAGTGAGGTGCCAACCATGCGCCAGTGTCCCATCCCTTGGAATTTAGACGTGTTGGGTATTTTTGGAGATGTCTGGATTCCAGTGTTAGATCTGAGCCATTTTAGAATGGACTTTCTGCTGCAATGGGAAGTGGGATTATGAATAACTTATTGGTATTGAATTTTCTTAAATATGCTTGTTATTCTTTTTTTTTAAAGATTGAATTGAACCTCAGGTCTTGCTTCCCAAACTGATGAGCTCCCACTGGCCTGTCCACTCTCAATATGATGGAATGTGGGCTCTCATTCTCCCTCAAGGACCTGCGCTTTGCCTTCTGAGGGGACCTTTCACAGGGTTGTTCTGCAGTGTAATACTTTAGTACTTTTCTCCTCCCCTCTTTTGTGCTCACTCTTTGAAGACACAGAATGCTATAGACCCTCTATGGGTACCGTCACTGCTTGATGATTCTCTTGCTATACAATCTGACTCTTTGAGTACTTGACATTCACCCTGTGCCAGGAATTGGTGACAGAGAGGAACTGATAGAACATGAAGTCCTTCCATGAATACCCAGGACAGCAGGATCCTGGATCTTCTCTGCCACATTTCACAGGCATCCTGACCATCTCTCCAACTTTTCCATCTCATAGTATCCTAGCCATAAAATGGGAGAAATAGTCCCTACCCTGGGAATATGGTGAGACTTTGTACTTAAGTGCATTGAGCCTTGGAGAGAGTGTCACCACTTATTAGAAGGAAAATTTCAGTAATCTGTTCATTTTAGACCAGGAAATAGTGCTATGGTTTTTCAGTAAAATGCCTCATGGTCTCCTGTCTTCAGATGTCTTTCACTTAAAGAGCTCATGTTCAGGAAGAACTCAGAAGGCTGAGGTGAAGACTGATATCTTCACCTGCATCCCTCATCGGGTCCTCAGATGTTCTCCTGTACTCTCAAGGAACATCTAGAAGCAGGGAGCAACATAGAGCCATGACTGAAAGCCAAGGCCTTCAGTGTAGGATGTGATGTTTCTGAGATTTTATTTCTAATAGAAGCTCATTGCTCAAGAATCAGAAAATTTAGGGGTAAGAAGCTTCTTCCTTCAGGACCCCAGCTGAGAGTTGTGACGGGCTTAGAGATTGTAGTTGTGACCCATGTGGAAAAACAAACCTGTTCCCTCTCTAGAGCTTGCTCATATAGGGTACAGAATGTGGTGACCGAGTTGAAGAAAGGAAGGAGATTGGTTGGGAGGACAGCTGAACAGTGTCTTGCTTATCTAAACTTACAGGACAAGCTGTGAATGGATTTGTCAGAACACAGGATAAACACTCTGCCAGCAGATTTTAGAAAAATTTAATCACTGGGGAAGGAAATCTTTCTAATAGGTGTCTCACTTTCTCCAGCTCCTTAAAAGTAATACATGGACTGGCCTTTGGCCTCCTCCATATTTCAGCCTTGTTGATTATTAGTTGTACCCTGAAAACTCTAGCCAATCTTCTGCCCTGTATTCTAAAACATACCCCAGTTTCAAACTTCTGCTGCCTTTTTTTCCTGCACGTTTACCGCCTTTGTGTCTTCAAGTCTGTGTTCTCCTAACAGCACTCGGCATGGCATCAGGTACACCATAAAAAGTGCCAAGTAAATATCTCGGAATGAAAACAGGACCATAATGTCTTGTCCCTTTTAAAGCTACGTCCAGGTAGTACTTTCATTGTTGGGTTTTTTTTCAATCTGTAGTGTGAGGAGGAAAGACAGTTCATTGTCTCATTCATGTCGTAAGCGTTTCATTGTCTTCCTTACATTGTCCCACACATAATGCCAGGCATATGCGGATAAAGATGAATCAAATTTATTCCTTTCCTCAAGGAGACATGATCTAACATTAATGAGAATACAGTGGACACAATTCAATATGACATGTGCACTATTGGGGCACTGAGGCTGGAAGAATTCTAGGCATTTCTATTCCCTGAGCCTGAAACACAGGATTAATAGTTTCATTCATGAATAGATAATGCATAGATTAATCAAAGCAATTTTATGCAATAGGCATATAATAAACATGCCCTACATGCCACAGAGCTTAAAAAAATTGTAGGCCCCTTATGCTTAGTGACCCGAGACAAAGGTATTTTTAAAATTCTCTCTGATTTCCATATTCTCTTGTTTATCACTGTGACCAGTTGTATGTGGTATATCTACTTCTTGCCATTCTTTCTTGTCATCTAACCTGCTGCTTCTAACCTACTGATTTCTAGGAAATGGTTTAACTGTATTTGTAGAGTCAGTATCCTTTCTTTATAGCAGGGTGTTTCAATCCTGACTGGCTACATATTTCAGGCCCCTAGGAAATTCATTTAATCCCCATCTTTGTGTCCATGCTCAGAAATTCTGATTTCTGAGGTTTGGGGTTTGGGTTCCCTAACTGAAACTAGCATGCATCCAAAGTTTAGGATTGACTCTTTTATAAGCAATTCTAGATCCATAAATTTGGATCAGGTTTGGAGGATGACCTAGTCTCAACTGTGAAATTAAGTACATAAGCTTGGTGACAGCTTTTGTGCTTTCTTAAGCACAAAATTCATTTTTAAATCTCTAGGGGGTGAAGACAGAGTCCTGGCTTCTCCACTAGTTGTAGCAGCCAGTGTACGAGTCCAATGACAGAGCTGCCCCTGGCCAAGAAATGGCCCCACTCATGCTTCAAGATGTCTTAATACTTCACAAGCAGTTATGAATGGTGGTTGAGTTAATTCCTAATCAGGTGTTTAAAATCTCAGCTAATAAATATTGGTGCTAACAAAGGGCTCAATATTTCATCATAATGGCCAAGTGATCAGAATTCAAGATCCTATAAAATGAGAAGATTTAAGACTTTTGACTTGAAAACTGAACACAAACTATGCATACATACAGCAAAATTAAATGTAACCTGGCACTCATAAAATATATATATATAGTTGGGAAAAATTTCAAGGTAGTGACAGTCTGTCATCTTCTAATTTCGGAGACATCTTCTCTCTAAGTTCAGCCTAGTTTAGCTTTGGTGACATCCAGCTATCTGTGACTTTAGGACGGCAGCTGCCTGATGCTGTCTGACACAGTCATATAAGATTGTTCCAGTCAGCTGGCATACACTGAGCACCTATCATAAACTAACAGGATGTGGACAAGCATAGACATTTTCCTTGCGGCACTCACGCTCTTCCATAGCTTAAACCTTCAACTGTATTGAATCCTAGGAAGAGACAGAAAGGAGATTTTTTAGGGGGTTGGAAGTGGGAGAGACATTCCTCGATAGGGGTTAGATTGGAGTGTGGGTAGTTTATTGGGTCCCAGGAAGCATTAGTAGGGGAGTAGGGATGTGAAATAGAAGGGAAAGGAAGGAGACCAAGTAAAGGTGCACAGTCCAGTAAACTGCCTGTGTGGGGACAATGGGATGTGAGTCCCACTGGAGACTTCAATGTGACAGCATAGACTGTTACTCAGAGTTATTCCATCTAAATGTGAAAATGCTGGGGATAGTTATTTTGTGCTATTAAGGGCCACTTCTAAGGGCACTAACTCTCGTAACCTGGCTAGCCTGTGCACAGGCCAAATGTGTCACCCGCTGGTAGAAAGCTACCCATCAGGAAGTCTCTAATTAAACAGCCTCTGACTCAGTGGTCTCAGAATTACCCTTGGTATTTGAGGGGATGGAGAAACGACAGTGCAAGTTCTGACCCCAGTCATGCTAGTGACACACAAGCTGTGCATGAGCTTGGAGGGCCACACTATTAACTCCTCAGAATTGCTAGTTTCTGGGCCCCACAAAAATGAGCCTGAGCCTTATGGAGGGAACTTCTTATCCACAAAGAGGCAACCTTCCCATGGTAGCTAAAACAATGGTTGTCCCAGCAATTTTTGATCATTAGACTCTGAGTTTGCTAGCAAACTGGCTTAAAAAGTTTGCCCATGACTTTTTCAAGTCATACTGGATTTCAGGGTAATCAATTGGGATTTGAGTCTTGGATTTCCCACATTGTAGCTTTGTGATTTTGGAGAGTTGTTTAATTTCCTGAATCTTAGGTTTCTTGTCTATGAAAAGTGACTATCAACCAGGCCGGCCCCTCCAGATTCTTGCTGACTTGTCAGTTTGCAGCACTCAGCTCACCCAGCACAGATCTAGGGTGATTTTCAGGGAGCACACAGCAAATGACCCATCGTGGGAGCCCTGCCTTGGTCTTTAGTAAGCTGCTGGCTGGAGGCCACTTAGAGCTGGGCTTGGGCTCCTGCTGCTGTCTTTCCCAGAATTGGAGCCCGAGTACAGGTGGCAGCCCAGTCTATAGGAACAATACCCTGGACCGAGTCCTGGCTCCACAGATTACTTACTGCCTATATTACTCACAGCAAACAAACCAATGACAATTTGAGCCTCAGTCCCCTCACTTGTGCAATGGACTAAACCAGATTGTACACTAATAGTGCTTTGCATTATGGGGTGTGTAGCAAGGACTCAATGTCAGCCTCCTGTTGTCACCCATTGTCCTGAGAGGGATTCCACTCAGTGGAGCTGGGAGGGAGTGCTGGGCACTTTGTGAGCTGCTCTGAAGTCCTGATGTCATGGAAACAGATGCTCTTTGCCTGTTTTTGTCTTTAATTGTTAAGCTTTGTTCTCTTCCACAATTAGACATATTGAGTTCAAAAGAGACATTGTCTCACTTTAATGAATAGATTAATAGCCTCCCTCCCTGGATGTAAGAGTTTTTATCTGCCTCTTGAAATAAGTATGACATCTCTGGGAAGAAGGGAAGCTGCAGGGAGCCACAGAGAACTAAATAATTCACACCTGATATACCTGAGCCACACTCTTGGCTGAGATGTGCCTGTGGCCATGGCATAGAGGACTAGATTGAAGGTCACTCAGGGAACACATGAGGTAGGTGCCCATTGTCTGGTCCCTAACCAGTTACTCAGGGAGAAATGAAACCCTGACACTAACTGTAATGAGAGCTGAAGGAGGCAGAGAAAGGAAAAGAAATGCCTATATTACTTGCAGCAAACAAACCACTGACCATTTTGAGCCTCAGTCCCCTCACTTGTGCAATGGATTAAACCAGATTGGGCACTAATAGTGCTTTTCAAGCATGAACTTGAGCTTTCAATTCATGGATGTGTCCTGGCAAACCTGGGCCAGGCAGAGAAGGCCAGAACAACTCAAGACTGGAGTTGGAGGGCTGTTCATTACTGGTGAGCATGTGGACACTGTACACTAGCCTTTTCTTTCTGGGCAGGAAGCTCTCTAGAAAGTCAACCATGGTGTTTTGGGCTGAATCTTCCCTGGTTTGGTGTGGGTCTCTAGACTGAACGTCAGCAGATCCATTTCTTGCTCCTGTTGAGAGCAGACCGTATAAGTCAATGTTGTATATGTGAGAAACCCCACCAAGGCTTGTTTCCTTTATCCCTAATGCATCTCCCAGCTGGCTGATGCTGGGACTAGGCTGTTAGAACCATTAGCCAGCACAAGAACCCTGCTGGGAAGCCCTGCCCTATTAGTATTTGATGAGACCTGACACTTTCTCACTTTACCTGCAGGAGGTCAGCAGCCAACTAAGGAAGTAGAACTTCTTAGGAGAAAGATGTTTCCAAAAACTTGAGAAGAGTATCAGAATCTTTTAACAAACACAGTTTTCATATTTATTCTCTTGTTTTCATAATACAATGTGACCTACTTTGAAACAAATGTTTTTTTTTTAAAAATCTACCAACTCACACAGCAGAAGGCAGCAAGTTTTCTTCTACCAGAATTCACATTTTAATTTTAGAGGTAGAATAAAAGAAAAACACTGGGGCCAAAGTATCCAGCATTTCCAGAGAAGACCCTTATCCCTGGCTTGGCCAATTTGTAGGAACTGGCCTGCCCAGAGGGATTGGAAGTCTAAACAAAGCCAGCCCCTAGCTTCCAAATTGATTTTCAAACCAAAATTGGAACAGCTCTCCAATGCTCCCAGGATTTGGGGCTATTAATACTGAAGCACAATGAGAAAGAAAAAGTGAGTGTGCAAGAGGTGATTTATGACCAAAAGGAAGTTGCAAGCTCGGAAACTTGTATGTAACCCAATCACAGGCTGTTCTGGAGACGTGCCAGGGAAGAGATGGAGAATGTAAAGGGAGAGGGTTTTGGAGGGAAAGGAAAACCTATGAAAGGTTACGTGGGCTTTGGGCCTGCAATGAGCAGGCGAGGAGCTGACCATATCGAACTTCTCATAACCACAGCAGGTTTCTGCACAGCTGTCGTCAGCGCCTAAGACACCCCGCCAACCTCTCCTTTTATTTATTTCTTGCCATTATCCCATCACTGAGGAAGTTAAATAGCAGGAAGAGAGTCTCCCACCAGAGTGTGAGATTGTGGCCACTGTAGCTCAAACCGAGGTCTCCTCTTAGGTGTCAGGTTCTAAAGTGTCGAGGTCGCAGCTCCAGCCGCTAATCGGTGAGACCAACCCTGGCTAAGTTAGAGCAGAGGAACGCAGGAAAGTGAGCAGGCAGACAGATCCCGGCTAGGTATTCTGGGAATGGACACCTGACCTTACCCTTTTTAAAATTTGTATTTGGCAAAGTTATTTATAATTATTTACAGGTTTATTGGGATAGAATTGATATGCACTAAATTGCACAAATTTAAAGTATGTGGTCTGATGCATTTTGAGACATGTATTTGCCAATGAAAGCTCAATTACAATCAAGACAAAGAACATAACCATCACCCCCAAAATCCATTCCTCTGTTCTTCTCTACTTGCAGGCAAACAATGATCTGGATCCTGTCATTGTAGATTTATTTGCATTTTCTACGATTTTAATAAAGAAGATCATTTGATATGTATCTTTCTGGCTCTGTTGTGGCCTGAAAACCACTGGTCTGGCTTCTTTCAGCATAATTATTTTGACATTTGTTCATCTGGTTACATATACTATTAGTTACTCCTTTTAGAGTAGTAGTCAACTGTATCAATATACCACAGTGTGTTTATTCATTCACCTATTGATGGGTATTTGGGTCATTTCCAAACTGGGGCTATTACAAATAAAGCTACAATGAACATTCAGGCATAAATCTCTGTGTGGAACTGTATTTCATTTCTGTTTTGGATGAAATGGTTGTCTTATAGGTATTTGTTGTCTTGTAGGTATTTCTCTGGCTTTCTAACAATTTGCCAACCTGTTGCACGTGTGACTGTACTAAATGGCATGACACGCATGAGAGTTTTAGTTGCTCCATATACTCATCCACATTTGATACAGACTCTTTATCTTTAGCCATTCTGGTAGAAGTACAGGGAGATCTCAGTGTGATTTTAGTTGGTATTTCTTTAATAACTAATACCTAATAACTAAATATCTTATTATGTGATTTACATATCATCGTTGGTAAATGACCACTTAAATCTTTTCTCATTTTTAAAGCTGGATTATTCGTCTTCTTAGTACTGAGTTATAAGAGTTTTAAAATATATTCTAAATACAAATATTTTGTCACATGTTTTACAATTTTTTTTGAGTTTGTGCTTTGCCTTTATTTCCATATGAATGTCCATAATTAGTCAGCACATATTTTAAATTTTGATGGAGGCCAATATATAGGTTTTATAGTTTTTATGTCATACTTAACAATTGTTCTCTAGTCCAGAGTAATTTAGATTTTTTCTGAGGTTTTCTCCTATGAGTTTCATAGTTTTACCCTTACATTTGGGCCTATTTTGTATTCCAAGCTAAACTGTTTATATAGTATAAAGTAAGAATGAATGTTTTTGGTGTTTTGTTTTTTGTTTTTACACATAGCTGATTGTTGTTATATAGTTTATGACAAGGTTATCTTTCTTGTGTTCAACTGCTTTGGCATTTTGGTCAAAAAATTTCTGACCATATATGCATTGGTCTTTATTTGACTCTTTTTGGTTTCATTTTTTCTAAACATCTTTTTTTTTTTTTTTGCAAATTAACAGTCTCAATTACTATAACCTTGTAATATTCCTTCCAACACTGTTCTTTTGCAAAATTGTTTTGTCTAGCATAGTTCTTTCATATTTCCATACACATTTTACTTGCCAGTTTCTACCCAGAAAATTCTATTTACATTTGTACTATGATTAAAATTAATTTATAGACAAAATTGGGTTAATTTTATGTCATCATTTTCAGTTGTTTTTTCCTGCCCTCTCCCTGCTCCTTTCCATTTGTGACTGCAGTTACAGGTGCACTAAGCCACTTGAAGTTGTCTCACAGCTTCTGATTTCTTTACTTTTTTCTCAGTCTTTCTCTGTCTGTATAATTTTTAATAGTTTTGATTGCTTTGTCTTAGAGCTTACTAATATTTTCTGCAGTGACTAATTGTCAGTTAACCTTAACAAATGTATTTTCATTTCAGATTTTGCATTTTTTAAATCTAGAAGTTGAATTTGGGCTTTTTTGTATCTCATATGTATATTTCCTTAATACCCTATACTTTCCCCTGCCTTTTGGAATGCAGAGAATATAGTTATAATGAGCCTTTAAGTGTTCTTGTGTAATAATTCTGTCACTTATATCATTTCTGGGTCTGTTTTCTTTTGATTGATTTTTCTTTCCATAGTGTGTATAATTCTCTGACTCATTTACAGATCTAATAATTTTGTTTGTATTGAGTGCCAGATATCTTGCATATAGGAGAGTTTTGTGTTTCTTTAATTATTCTTGAGGCTTGTTCTAGAATCCATGTAAGTTACTTGGAAACAGTTTGATCTTTTTGTGGCTTCCTTTTGGGTTTTCTTAATTGGCACCAGAACAGCTTATCTAGAACTAATTTTCCCTACCGTAGGGGCAATGCCCTCTTAATATGCTCTCTGATGCCCTATATAAAAGAGGACTTTCTACTCTGGCTATAAAGAGCATGAAATTGTCTTGAATCTATAGGACCACTGATGATGGCTCCTTTCTAGTGGATTCTTCCTGGCCTCAAATAGTTTTTTCATGTGCATGTGATGAGATTCTGTTGCTCAAACATGAGATTCTATAGATCTCTGGGGCCCTTTGTGTAACTTGATCTTCTCCTTACAGCTTTCTACTCTTTGGTGCTCTACCTGGTGAATTCCAGCTGCCTTGACCTCCCCACATTTTTTTGAGACAGAGTCTTGCTATATAGTTGCCCTTGAACTCATTCAAACTCATAGTGATCCTCATGCCGCAGCCTTCTGGTTGCTGGTATTTCAGGCATGTGACATCATGCCAGGCAGCCCACATTTTTTAAAATTTATTTTAGAGAACATAAAACCAAGCTAAATAAATCAGAACAAAGCCAATCAAAACAAACCAGTGTAAGTGACACAGGACTTCAAAGCAATATAAAATCAATAGTGGTTACCATAATGCCTCTTGTTGTCTTCAAAATAGCTGCAGATACCTTCAGACATAGTAAAAATCAAATAGAGCAGAACAGAATAGAACCAATAAAAACAAAACAATGAATGCAGTAAAGGACTTCAAAACAAGACAATAGTAAGAACAAAATGGCTACCATAATATATCTTGCTATCTTTGAAATGACTGCTCATGCCATCAAATATAACAAAATCAAATAAAACAAAACAGAGTAAAACTCAACCCAATAAAACAATGAAAATGATACAGGGCTTTAAAACAAGATAATAGAGAATTAACAATGGCTACCACCTTCAGAAGAGATCCCCCATAGAGGCCACACTGCCTACTATGATCCTCTAAATAGATGATCCTGCAAAGTCAGTGAAACAGCAAACACCACTAGTATCAAAATGCGTTTCACCTCAGTAGCTATTTCACAGCTTGTGTTTCTCCAGATCAGCCAGTTTCTTGGAGGCTGAGGTTGGCTCTTTTGTTACCCAGCCTGTGCACTGGAGGGGGCTAAGGTCTGCCTATCCCCCCAGCTGCAGCGGCCTGCACATGGTGCTGGTTTATAAGGAGGGCTTGCTTCTTGTTGACTTCTTGTTCTCTTTTCCCACAGTCCATGAATGGCACTGACTCATGAGAAAAGGCTAACATCTCGTTGTCCCCTGGTGGTGGCGTCTTGTGCATGGCTCTGCTTCACAGGGAGGGCTTGCTTCTTGTTGGCTTTCTGTTCTCTCAGATCACGTTTTTAACCTAAGGAAACTGCTTGGCCTCTGCTTGGATCCTCCCTTTCTGTTGGGACCTGGAAATTACTGGTGGTGACATAGGGTACCAAGTATGGCTCATTTCATGAGTTTCCTTTGTCTTACAAATCACTGTCCTGTGCTGCCTAGAGTTCGATGTTGGAATTTTTTCATATACTTTGTTCAACCTGGCCAGGGATGAGGCAAGGTGGGTATGAGTGTATGTGCATGCTTCTGTATGCATATATGTGTGTGATAAACATATATACATGAGCACATGCATGTTGCTTTTCTTGGAGAATACAAAGAGACTCATCTGTACAATGCTTTGGCTATGTATAGGACATTCCTACAAGATGTATCTCACATTCCTTTAAGGGAAAAGAGAAAAGTGCTGGGAAGAGCTTCCATCTGTCAGTTCTGGAAAGATAATGAATCCAATTGAAAACAAATCCAGGTCTTCCAATGGCCAGGTAAGTGTTGCTTTCTAAAGATGACTAGCAGGTAGTAATCCAATGGGGGGGGGAGGGTTCAGTGTCCAAATAATACCTTACAATGCCACAGTCAATACTTTACACATTTATATTAAGATGTAATTTTATCCTGATCTCACTGGGAGCTATCATGCATCTATTTTGTTAGTGTGATTGTTACTACTCATCATTTAATAGCTTGGCTTCTGAGAAGTCATTTTATGGCCAAGGGAGAGAAGGCAGAAGGGATTCTAAATGGCTGTGGCTGTTTCTAAGAGCTGAAGTCCTGCTGGCAAAGCCCCTGAAGGCTGGATCAGGGAGACCCTGTACTGCTACATGGCTTCCATTTGTGGCATCAATCTCAATCCTTCCCAGGCTTGGTAATGCCTCCAGATTACACCCATTGATGTCAGCAGAATGGAAATGGGGAAAGTATCTGGTGCTTCCTTGGCTGGAATGGAGTGGGAAGAGGGTAGGATGCAGAAAAGTCTGGGAATGAGGAGAGATATAGTAAGTGGAGAAGAGTGAAGCCCCATAAAGTCATTTTATGGTGTGGCCTGGACCAGAACTGTTGGCATCCAATGTTTATTGGCTCCCTGGGACCTGAAGGAGCTGGGAGATGTCTCCACTCCCAACCTTGGCTTCTGCCAGCTGGCATTCTTGCTGACTGAGCAGTTCTTTAGAAATTTACTTCTTGGAATGTTTCAGTTCTATGTTCAAAAATGAGGTGAGGAGGAAATTTCCAAAGGCAAGGACTTGGCAGATCACAGAGGCAGCAGTTCTGATTTGGAGGGAGCATCAGAAAGTGCTCCCCCAATTATGTATTGAAGGGCTGGGTGGTCACAGTCAGAGTGAGGCCAGGATTTCACCATCTTCCCAGAAATGGGCCCAATGGATGCATCAGCCCTGTCATCGTCAGATTGCTCAGGGCCAGACGACAAACACTACTTTGCACTTTCCGATCTTCCGCAATGGGAATGTGGGTTTTCACTGAAGGTCTGAGGTTTCTGTACGATGCCTGGACTTTGGCAACAGCTTCATGGGCCACCCCAGGCAGGGAATATTCCTCATTCACAAGCCAACTTGGTTCCATAACGTCCCTACAGGTTAGGAAATGGACAAGAATTAATGTCCTCTCTGCCTTGTCAGCAGCCAGGTGGTAACTATGAACTCTATTTTCAGTGCTGTGACCTTGGGCGTCAGCCTGGCAGGCACACATGCTGAGTGCTGGTGACGTCTAACAGCTGCGAAGAGACTGGTTGGGTTGTCTGAAACACCTACCCTTTGCTTCTTAAAGACCTTGCTACTTTCTTTATTATTATATGTAGGTACTATATAGCTGTGATGCAAATTTCAAAAATACAGAAAGGTGAAATTGTGAAGTCTTCAACAGTTTGACCCCCAACTCTCCAGTTCTCTTCCCCAGAGAGTTCATCACCACCTCAAATATTTGTGTGTCTTTTCAGTGGTATTTTTTGCATAGTTGGACAAATACATAAATGTGTAATCCCTTTAGATTTTATTTTTAAAATTTTTTATTTTATTTTAAAGAGGATAAAACAGAATAAAACCAATCAAAACAAACCAGTATAAGAGATACAGCACTTCAAAACACTATGAAATCAACAATAGTTACCATAATGCTTTTTGATGTCTTCAAAATAGCTGCAGATAATTTCAGACATAGTAAAAGTCAAACAGAACAGAATAGAATACAAACAATAAAAACAAAACAATCAATGCAATAAAAATTTTCAAAATTAGCCAACAGTAAATCCAAAATTGCTACCATAATATATCTTACTATCCTTGAAATAGCTTCTCCTGCCATTGGATTTAACATAATGAAATAAAACAAAACAGAATAAAATCCAACCCCACAAAACAATGGAAATGATATAGGACCTCAAAACAAGACCATACAGAGTCAACAATGGCTACAACCCTCAGAAGGAGATTCCCCTCTAGATGTCACACTGCTTACTGATATCCTCTGAACCTATGATCAGACCACTGGCCCTAGACCTGCAGTGTTAGTAAAACACCAAAGCACCACAGGCATCCAATTGCATTTCACCTCCATAGCTATGATCGCAGCCTGTGTTTCTCTGGAGCAGTTGGTTGCTTACAGGGATGGGGTGGGGGAGTGGATGTCAGTACTTTTTGTTTGCCAGTCAGCTCATCAGAAGGAGCTGGGGTCTGGCCATTCCCACTCTGGCAATGGCCCACACATGGTGCTGGTTCCCAAACTGGGCTTATTTGCTGGTGCAGCCATTGTTCTATCTCCCCACAGTCTGCAAATGGCGCTGACTCATGGGAAGAGGCTTGGGTCTAGCTGTTCCCAGTCCAGCGGCAGCCCATGCATTCTTTTCATTTTTATTACTGACTTCTCCAATCTTTCCTCCACAAATAATGATAGCAAGCAGGTTCTAGGGACATGGACTCCGAGATAGAGATTTGCAGGGCACAACTTTTGCAGGACTGAGCAGATGAAGGAATTAAACTCTACTTCACTCTTAGCAGAGGCCTTAGTTAGCCTCCGGAGCTGGTATGGCCCTTGAGAGTTGCTCCCACTTTAGGATGAGGTCAGCAGGCCTTTGATCAGACATTAGCCATGGGCTTTTTTTCTGTTTTTCTTTTCTTTTCTTTTCTTTTCTTTTCTTTTCTTTTCTTTTCTTTTCTTTTCTTTTCTTTTCAAGAGAATAAAACAAAACAGAACAGAATAGAACAAGGCAAAGCAGAATAGAATAGAATAATGCAAGCAATACAGGACTTCACAATAAGACAACAGGATATCAACAGTGGCTACCCATAATGTCTCTTGTTTTCTTTGAAACAGTTGACCATAGTGTCGCACACAATAATCAAGCATAACAAAATATGCCAGTTTGCTCTCTTCAGCCATGTGCAACTCCTAGACAGGATCTCAACTATCATTCACCAACTGGGATATCTGGTAAACCAAGTACAACATCTATTCTAGCAGCA
Organism: Hydrochoerus hydrochaeris; assembly: GCA_004027455.1. NCBI lineage: Eukaryota > Metazoa > Chordata > Mammalia > Rodentia > Hydrochaeridae > Hydrochoerus > Hydrochoerus hydrochaeris. The sequence continues at coordinate 254,217 of PVLA01000220.1, forward strand.
TATGAAGCACATAGTTCTGTACATAACTTTTTTCATTTTGTAGTACATCTTGAAGATTGTTTTGCATCAGTGTGTAAATTTTCTTGTTTTAATTTAATGACTGAAGTATTCTGTTATGTGAGTTTAGAATAATTTATATACTTCTCATTGATGGTCAATTAGTTAGTTACCAGTCTTTTACAATTACACCCACTTCTCTGGTATAAAATTGTCTCTTCATGCAGGTACAAATAGCTAAATATTAAAGAATATGTGAACTTTTAATTCTGAGAAATATTATCCAATGCTGTCCATTGCGGCTGTGACAGTTCATACTCCCACCAGCAGTGTATGATCCTGTCTATCTCCCTAATCCTTTTCAACACTATATTATTAAGCATTTTTGTTTTTCCCAATTGGAAAGGTAGGTTCAAATTAAATCTTGTAGTAGTTTCAGTTTACATTTCTTTATCAGGAGTAAGATTAATTTGTTTTGTTATGTTTAACACAATTTGCATCTCCTTTTTATTACAGCCCTTGTCCAATTTTCTTTAGTTTTGGGCCATTCTCTTGCTAACTTGTAGAAACTCTTTATATGTTATGAAAATGAGACTTTTTAATGTGGATAAATTCAGTCTTCAATCAATTTAGGTAACAAGAAGAATTGGTCTCATATTTAAGGGCCTTTTAAAGAGTAGATTCTGTGGCATTTCTGGTTCTTGCACATGACCTGTGTTTTTCCATTATCCTTGGACTCCACATGCTGGGGTTGAAGCCAGTTACAGTGATTCTTCCTCCAGTGATGTTTTCTCTGTGTGTGTCCCGGAAACTCCTGTAGCTTCCCTGGACTTGGTTTATAGTAACACAAGTTTCTCTGTGGGTTCCTGAGTCCCTCCCTGCTTAATGGGGTTGGTGCTCTAGGTACAATTGTCCTTCCAAGTGAATGGATTGAGGGATGGCCCCCAGATACAAATCCACAGATGTTCAAGTTGAATTTGCATATATGTACATCTTCGCATATACATTCAGTCATCTCTAGATGATATATAATCCCTAATACAATGCAAATGCCCTGCAAGATGTTGTTCTATTTTGTAGTGAAAAATGACAAGAAAAACGTGTTTATGTTCAGTACAGATGGAATTTTTAAAATATTTTCAATTTATGGTTGGCTGAATTTGCAGATGAGGAGCCCACATATATGGAAGCCGACTGTACCATGGTTCTGGATTTCTCATCTTTCTGTCTCTCAGGATAAGTGTTCCTGAAACTGTAGGACATTGTATGACTTGGTTCATAGGAGGACAGAGCAAACTAAACTTGGGTGGAGCGTCTCATGGAATCCTCTATTATCACAGAGGAGTTTGAAAATAGCTGGGTGCAGATGTTCCCACTGCCACCTAGCAACTGTATCATCTTAGACAAATCAACTTCTCTGAGCTGCAATTCATCTGTTTTATGGGAGAAAATTATAGCTATCTCTATATCTCTATATATCTCTATAAGATTACATGAGATTATGTCTCAACTGTTTGGTATGGCTTGTAAAGTCCCTTATGAGCTGGTCCCTCTGTATCCCTCAGCTACCTGGTCCCTACCTTGCTACTAACACTTCAGCCATACTGAACCTCTTTCAGCTTCTTGGATACCCCTGCTCAAACAATGCCCATCATCTTATAAATTGTAGGGTCTTCCCTGATCCCTCCAGGCCTTTGTTGCCCTTTGTGTTCTAGCCTGCACACTGCAGTACAGTTCTTCTGCTTCTCACCACCATCAGCCATCATCCCAGGAAGAGACTGTCATTAGGAGAGGCCCACAAGGCCTCTGCCCTGGGCTTGGCCCTGTAACTCACAAGAGTCTAGCAGGCATTCGGTAAAGATTTCTTGAAAGATAGAGTGATGGTTGGATGGACAGTGGGTAGAAGAATGGGTGGGGAAGAAAAGGAAGGAAGGATAGGTAAGTGGATGGATAGAATATCATCTAACACTCTGGGAACACCTCATGTACCTCTGAAGGCTCTGACTTGCTAATTTCAAATAAAGGAAAAGGTCTTGCCACTGAGCAGCACAAACCTGACACGAACAATCCCTTCTCAGCAGGAGTCAGGCCATGATACTTTTTTTAAAACCACTGAGAAACCATGGTGTATTGACTTGGCTCACCAGGTTCTTCATACTCACAGCCAGTGAAGCTGTGTGCTATTCTGAGTCTCACTATTATCACTGCTCAGTGCAGAACCTTCAGGGAACCAGGGAGAATGACTGACATTAAAGAGACTTATTTACTCTTTATGAAATTACCTACAGTTTAAGTGAAGTGAGCACTTTACCATCGATCTCTATGCTTAGAAAATCATTAGCTGTGTTCTTCTGTTAAAAGCCAGTAATAATACTGAATAGCAAAAAAATAAAAAATAAAAAAATTAATCCTTAAAGGTTTTACAGTGACACTTAGAATTGCAGTATTTATTCACACAGCTATTCCATTATCCGCCAAGTAAGGAACATGGTGTTAAAGAGATTTCTGAACAATGAAGTTTTGGTGTTTAAATGTTCATTTTACTTTTGCAACACTGTTGCAAAATATTTTGGAAATTTTTTTTTTTTTGTAATTTCCAAATCGATGCAGGTCAAGTCTTTTAAAAGTATTTGTTTCCTTTAGTTTTTTGAGACAGGGTCTCACTTTATAATGCAGGCTGGCTCTGAACTCACTAGGCAGTCCAGGTTGGCCTCGAATTTGCAACAATCTTCCTGCCTCAGCCTTTTGAGTGCTGAGATTATAGGCATGCACCACCACACCTGGCTTTAAAATAATATTTAATTGACACATAATATTTGCGCATATTGTATACATTTATTTTCTTGCCTTTTTTTGCACCAGGGATTGAACCCATCTCCTTGCACTTGCCAAGCAGGTGCTTGTACCATTGAGCTAAATCCCCATTCCTGTATACATCTCAATACTTGTACACAAGTAGCAGAAGAGGGTATTTGGCATGTTCATGCCCTCAAATATTTGCCATTTCTTTGTGATGACACTATTCAAACTCTTCTCCACTAGCTATTTTGAAATGTAAATTTAATTATTGTCAATCATAGTTTTCCTACTGTGCTATAGACTATTAAAAGTTATTCCCTTTATCCAGCTGTACCTTGGTGCCTGTTAACCATCCTCTCCCCACTCTTAACCTCCTTTATCTTCCCAGGCTCTGGTAACCATTGTTCTATTCTATTTCTATTGAGATTAATTTCTTTTAGCTCTCACATGTAAGTGAAAACAAGTAGTGTTTGTCTTTCTGTGCCTGACTTATTTCTCATAACATAATGTCCTCCAATTCTATCCATGCTCCTGCAAATGGAAGGATTTCATTCTTTTGTCAAAGCAGAATAGTATTCCACTGTTTGTATACACCACATTTTCTTCATTCACTCATCAGTCAGTGAACACCTAGATTATTCCCAAGTCCTGGATTTTGTGTATAGTCCTGCAATAAACATGCAAGGGCGGACAGATGTCTCTTTGGCATAACTATTTCATTTCCTTTAGTTATATACTCAGTAGTGAGATTGCTGGATTGTGCAGTAGTTCTATTTCTAGTTTTTTTTTGAGGAATCTCCTCATTCCCTATAATGGTTGTACTAATTTATATCCCCACCAGCAATGAATAAGAATTCTTTGTCCTCTACATGCTCTTATTTTTTATGTTAATGTTCTTATAAAGAAATATTCACTTCCCTGCTTGGTAAACATCCCCATAGCCACTAGTCATAATTCCCTGAGGACTCAGGGTAATCTTTATAGAAACAGATCCCTGAGCATCACACCCTGCAGCATTCTCAAGGGCCATTGCAGTACCCTGCATTCCTGCTAGCCGGCCCTGCAGGAATGATGCATGGCTCGCTTCCTCTGATTCTTCTCCTCTGCCTTTTCTTGCATGTCCCTTCTTGTGTGTTTACCTCTGTCCTGAATGTAGATTACTGTTCATGCACTTTCCAATCACTACTTCTCCAAAGTCTTATTTCTCAAATCTTTTATTGTGGTAAAATACATATAAAATCTTAACCATATTAACCATTTTAAATAGGTGACTTAGTGGTATTAAGGATATTTACAATATTGTGCAGTCATCACCATCCATCTCCATTACTCTTTCCAACTTGTAAAACTGATACGCTATCCCTACCGAACATTAAGTCCTCATTTCTCTCTCCCCCAACCTCTGGAAATCTCTATTTTACTTTAAATACTTAATGAATTAAATCATACATTATGTTTCTCTTTGTGACTGGCTTCTTTCACTTAGCATATTATCTTCAAGTCTCACCTATGTGGTAGCAAGTACCAGAATTTCCCTCCTTTTGGACAGAATATTTCATTATATGCAGATGTTACACACTGCTTACCTTTTTATCTGTTAATGGCACTTGTGCTGTTTTCCAGTTCTCTAAAGCTACTGTGCAGCATCTGTGCTGCAGGTGAAGGGCTGACCTTACTGATGGTCTGCTCTCTGGATACTCCAGGCGTTCCTGTGGGAGAGGAAGGCTTGGGCCTGCGTGTATCCTTGGGTTACATGAATGTATGTGAAGGGAACAGTGTGGCACAGCTTAAGCACTCATGCACAGTGGCGGAGAGTTGCTCACACACTGGGGCTGGGAGAGAACAAGATGTTTATCTGTGGACTATTAATTCCAACGTTCACATTTGTTGTAAACATGTACAAATAGGCAAAAGTACCAATAGTTGGTGTGCAAAACCAACACTTAGTGAACATGATAGGTAACGTGTAAGCTGGGCCTGAGTCCTTGGAGAAGCAACTTCAGGTGTTGCTGAAGCAACCAGGCTAGCAGTACATTGATGCTTTTTGCATCAGCCCCTCCCACGCTAGCCTGGCTGAACTCTCACAGGGGTTAGTGTCCAGCAGGACAGTAGGTCTACTAACCACCATGCTTTGCTGCTTCTGATCACTGGTCTGCATGGAGTCAGCAAGGTAAGGCAAATGCTGGGCTACTACTTAAGCAATGATTGCCTTTAACAGCAATAAACTGGGTGCTTCCAAGTCTCCCAGATTTTCTATCAGTCAGGGCTGTCTTAAGGCAGGACATCCAATCTTAGTAGAAAATCTACAGGCACCCTCCTACCTGTAACCCTGACCTGGCGTAGCTACTGTGACTTCCCATACAGTAGACTATTCCCTTGCTGCTTAGGGTCATGGGGAAGGAAATCAGATAATTAGGCAGCTGAGGTTGGTGTTCAGTAGTACCAGCCCATGGTGACAGCACACAAACATTACTGAACAAATATCTAAACTAAAAGAAAGGACCTGAGCTAAGTGTGCAAGCTTAGATTATTTATCAGAGTGTCATGGGATTAGACTAAATTTCTATTCTGTGCACCAGCACAGTTGTATCGACACTGAGTGAGGATGGCAAGTAACTCTTATTTAGAAACCTGAAAGTCCTAAAACTCCATCACATGAACCCATTTTCTTGGTAAGACAACAAAGGAAAGACATGCTCAAAAGAACCTGCTGCCTGTAGTGCTGGATTATGAAAGATATTTCCCCAATATAGTTACCAGTGCAGGCCAGCTATGCCATTAAATGACATGATTTTATTGTTGACAAATTTTACTCAAATTGGGAAGAGTTAACCCAGTCTCACTCTATTCTGGGTTCTCTTAAAAAGCAATGTTTTAAGACCCAGTTACTGTCTTTGGAGAGTTTGCATATGCCTGGGTCCTTATCTGCAAAATAAAGATGACAAACTTTCTGAGTCAATGTAGGACAGAACTGTATGTGATAAGATACAGAAAGCATGTGACAAATGGGAGCATCCACGTAGGGGTGCTTAAGATTTCCCAGATGGACAAAAATCACATGGGGCTGTGAACAAGGCCAGCATGAGCTAAAGGAAATTGGGAACAGCTTCAGGAAGGTAAGTGTGCTGTAGGAGGCCCTGAAGAACCAGCAAGAGAGCCGGTCTGAGTTTGTAGGACATTTTCTTAGAATAAAACATGAGTGAGTCTACAAATAACTTCTTCCCCACTTCAATCCACCTTGGTTTTAGCTACTGCTTTGCTATGATTTGCAATCCCCTCTGGCCCCCACCTCCTGTCTGTCCCCTTTTCCCGCCTTGGGATTCACTTGTGCTGTGCCACAGACTGAACCCTCCCCCGCCAAAACACCTGCTCATTAACTGGCCATCTGCCTCTCCCCATGAGAGGTGTCTGGTGAGCCAGGATTAGGGGAGCTTAAGCTCAGAGAGGTTAAGTGACTTGCCAAGAATCACCCAGCAGATCAATTTTGAATCCAGAAACAGGAACCAGATGTCTGCACCTTGCTCTGTGCTTGCTTTGGAAGGTGGATTGTGGGGCCCAGGAGCCCCAGTAGAAAGGCTGAGCTCCTCTGGGAGGGACTAGAATTCCAAGCCATCCGTAATTTATGCTCAGGAGTTCCCCCTGAGTATGTCTTGGGGGAAGGCATTTTTATAAAAACTCAGCTTTGAGGATCCCCCCTTGAGTTTGCGAGTTTTACATATGACATGAATTTCTATCATGTAGGAAAAGATGCCACAATGAAAGAAATGCATGAATTAAGGATTTGGCACAAGCTGTATCAAGTATCAAGTAATGAGCTTTCCGTTTCCAGTCATACATTCAGCCAAAATTGGCAAGAGTTGAACTGGTTATTAAAACAAAACCTGGAAAAGGCAATTAAGCACTCTTAGGGTTAAAAGGTTGAACCCAGTGGAAACATGACTCATAAATTTTGCTCACAGATATCACTGTTATTCAGAGGCTCTGGCTCTCAAACAGAGCCGTGCATAAGGAGGAGGGCTCCTCAGTCGAGTCTGGGTGATAAAAGGCCTGCAGAGTGCTCGCTGGCTTGCCTGAGAGCTTTCTGTGGAGCCCCATCCTATGGCTTGAGCTGTTGCACAGGACAGGGGCAGTGGGAACTGTCAGGGTCTCCTGGAAGGTCAGTGTTGTTCCTGTTGATTGCCAGAAGTTTTGAGGTACTGCTTGGGGCATCTGTGTGTGCCCCTTCTGGGGCTCCTAGAAACTGGCTAAGATACCATCCCAGTGTGCGCAGGGACGCAGGGATGCTAAAACTAGAAAAATCCTGGGTGAACCAATGTAACTTGGTCACTCTATAAATGACCCTGGTCTTTTAGCAAGAGTTCTTATTTCCTGCCCAGCAATTTCACAAAATGCATATAAAACCAAAGGTATTTGATTTAGACTTCGTGTGTGTAGCTCCATAGCTGTAAAAATGAAAGTTTCTTCTGTATTCTACCACCTGGGGTTGTGTGAGGATTAATGAGATTGGGCTCATCAGTGCTGAACCAATGACATAGGCAAGGTCACTGACCAGTTTCAGAGCCTGTTTACTATTTGTCCCCTTGCTCAGAGTGGCTGGCTTAGGAGCTTTCTATTCCCGAAGGCTGCCCTGGGAAACATTAGGGCTCAGAGATGTGCAGGGTCTTACCAAAGAGCTACTCAAACTGTGCTACTCTAACTAAGAATACTTTGAAAGTGAGGCAGACAGTGGCTATGGTAGTCCATTTGTCAGTAGGCCCCATCTCAGAGCAGCCTGCCAGCTCTTTTTAGTGTTCAGAAATTCTCTCCCACTTTGTCCTTGCAGAGGGGTACTTGTTACCAGAAAGTGCCACAGTCAGAGGAGAGGCTTTGGAGAAGAGAGAGAGCATCTTCAGAGAGCTCAGAGGAGCCATTATCCTTTGTGTGTTTGAACCACTTTGGAAAAGGTTACATATTTGAGTATGTCACTTCAAATTTACATGCAATGCAGTCATCCATGGAGATGCTGTCTTTGCTGATAATCCTGCAATTAAAGTGGAATGTGGCTGCTAATTAAACTTGCCACTCAACTAAGGCTGTACATTTGTTTCAAATGGAGCTGGATCTGATGCTGCCTGTCTTTAACTGAAACTGAAGACTGAAGATTGGATTATAATGTAAGACCCAAAGAGTAACAATTCTTTAAATGTTTTTAAATCGACTTCCTTTGAAAATTGATCTTAATACAGGTACCAATTAAGATGAAATTAAAAGCTTGAACCAAATCATCTTACATTTCAAAAATGTTTTATTTGGGGGTGTGTTTTCACTGGTTTTTTTCAATCAAACTGCTTTTTGTTTGTTTGTTTTATGTAAAGGATTTGAATAATTCCAAGTGCTGACAGATTTTTTTGTTTTTCAAACTTTCTCAAGATGTATATTTACTTTAAATTTCTATCATTTAGCTTGATATATTAGCAAGAATACAAAGGTTGCATCATCAACTGTGGAAGGTACCTATCCAAGAGGATTCTAGATTTGAAGCCAACGTTAGTCATTATAAAACCAAGGAATTTTGTACCACATAAAGGAAAGGTGATCAAACCTGAGTAGGGCCAGGAGAAGCTCAGTTACAAAAAGGAGGGAGATGCAGCATATGACAGGGACAGGTTGCTTCCTGATACCTGCAAACCTGCCAGTCTTTGGTAGGACTAAGATGGAGGTGGGGGGGTTGCAAATGACATATGTGCCTTTAAGCCTGCTCCTGTGCTCAGGGCAGACATTGCTAATCTATCATTCTTTCCTCTTGAGCCAAGGTATGACCTGAGGCCCTGTCCATTCCTAGAGTAGATACTCTCAGCTGAATGGAATTCAGACAAAAATACTGTACAGCATAACTACCATCCTGACTATATAGCAGGCTGAGCACCTGCTATTGGAAAGAAGAGAAGTCTAAGAGAAAAAGAAAAAGAAAACCATTGTCTAGAGGCAACTCTGTCCACAACAAGAGTGGGATCTGTAGGATCCCTCTCTACTCACAGCAGGTGGAGGGTGGACGGGAAGACAGACCTCCCCCAGACTCCCAGAACTGCAATAACCCTTGCACCCTTTGTCCTGTGGATTTCCGGGGTTGCTGGGATGGAACATTCTGAAGAAAGCACATTTCCTCACTGAATGGTTTAGGAGACACACTTCAAAGGCAGTTTGGAGGGTGTGACTGGTGAGCTTGGGCTGCAATCTCACCTTTGCGGCCCTGCCAGTGGCGGTGGTTCCCAGACAGAGCGTCTCTGAGGAAGCTGGACAGCCACACACAGCAGAGCACAGGCGATGGTGGGGACTGCAAAGAGCCAGGGGAGACTTTAAAGAAGACTCTTGGCTTCTGGATGAAACACAGCGGGTCTCCTGGGCAGCCTGGTGTGCTGCATTAGGACTTTTTATTGAACCACGGAGTACACAGATGTGTCCCGCCCACACAGGCTTCCAAAGGCCCCCTCTCAGTACAGGCTCCGCTGAAGAGGGCTACTGAGGCTAAAACGACCTGAAGCAACTTCACTCACCTCGAGGGGAACAAGGACACAGCCTGCTCCTCTGCTCAGCAGCTACTACTAGGTATTTAGGGCTATAAAGTGGCTCTAGGAAATGGATGCAAATAATAACAGTAAAATAACTTTAGCAACTCCCATTGTCCTGCCTGGACTTTTGCTCCTTAGAAATTTGTTATCTGTTTGGCAATCAGATGATTATGTTAGGACTTAATTCTTCCTAGGTTTCCCAAACCATTTAGTATAAAACCCCAGCTTCTCACTGAGGCTGGACACAAGGCTGCCCCAGTATCGTCTTCTCCTGTGCCCTCCTCCAAGCTCTGCTGCTTTACAGCTAGCACTGCCTTGCTCTGTGGAAGTACTGAGCTTGTTTGGGCTTCAGGGTGGTCACTCCAAAGGTCCACCTGCCCGGACAGCCTTCTCTAGATCGGTCTTCTTTCTCATACTTTGTGAGTCAACCCAAAGACCCCCCCACCCAGAGGCCTTCCCTGCTTCTCCCATACCAAGCGGTAACCTTCCCTTCTCAGTCACTTTCTGTCATATCACTCTGCTCTGTCTTCTTCAGAGCAGTCTGAAATTGTTGCGTTAGTTATAATTTTTCCTTTGTTGTCATTCTCCCCTTGCAAGAATATAAAAGAATCTATGAGTGAGGCCTGGCCCCCAACACAAAGTATGTTCTCCAAAAGCATTTGACAATGAAAGGACTTTGTGAAGTTTAACTGGGACCAACGGGCTGCTTTCTTTCTCTGTTTTCCTGGTGGGACAGTGAGTAGTAGTGGGTACAGCCCTGCCCCTCCTACAGCAAGTGTGGCCAGTGATGCATGCACAGGGCTGGCCTGCCCTCCTCCCTTATCCTCTGCTTGACGCAGAATGAGCTGCCTCCTACCCACAGGGGCCTCTCTCTGGCCGGCCCCCCACCTCGGGCAGCTGTGCTGGCATCTTTCTCCCACCGCCTGTGCTGGAGGCGGCTGTGTTTCCTCTTGGACCCCAGCCGGAGGACAGAGGCTCCCAGGAGTCTCTCCTCTGATGCTGGCCACATGGTTTTGCTGCTGCCCTAAACTTCTCCCCAGGATACTGGCTCTTGGTTTAGAAGTAAACAAAATTCCCAGCAGCTCTGACAGGGAGGGAGGTCAGTCCTTAGTCACTCAGCAAAAGGGAAAAATGCAAAAATCTCACCAAGAGCAGGATCTTTCATAGCTGAGACCCTTCATTGTAACCCAAGACAACACAGATCTGCAATCTCTAATCTTTACCAGGACACAGGGAAGCAAGCACAGAGAGAGACACATGGGCAGGAGCCGCATGGCTTGCTACAAGGCGGCCGCTCTGAGCCTAAGTTCCGTCATTCACAAATGGGTACAGCAGTAATGTCTAAGCCTAAGGGCAATTGTGAAGTATAAAAAAATACAATACAAGCACAGAAAGTTCCTGGCATGCATTCCATGTAGAAGCATCTGGGAATGCTGTGAGTGTTAAGGAAGGGGCCAGCCTGAGTTGGCTCACAGGGGATGGGGCAAAAACCCTCCCCTCGGCTCCCAGCTGAGGACAAGATTTGGACCTGAGTCTTCTAGGGAATGTTTTGGTGCCAAACTGGATGTCATACTGTCAGAAAGTATGGTGGCATTAAGTAGGAAGGATCTGAGTTCTGATGGTCTTGGATGTTGTATGTCAAAGACTAGGACAGACATGCACATGCATAGGTGTGAAGGGAGAGAGACAGAGACAGAGATAGAGAGAGACAGAGAGAGCTGACAGTGCATTCCAGGACAGAGATGTTCGGTGAAAGCTAAGTGGATGAATGATGGTCAAAACTAGAGTTGTAGTCTCCACAGCCCCCTGTCTTGTCTTCGCTGGGTCCAGCCACCTGTTCAAATCCATGCCACGGAACTATGACAGGTCCTGGATTGTTACTGGGTACAGATTTTAACACAAGAAAAGACTCAAACAGGAGCATCTGTTGCCTTGTCCTGCTAAATACTGGGGTTCTGGCTCTTCATTCCCTGAATGCCTGTAGGAGCGTCTCATGTGCTGGGGCTAGGCCAGCCTGCACCTTCCATCCGGGGGAGCCAGGTCCATGAAACACTCCTACTTTCTGACACCTTATGTCCAGTGCAGCCACACAAAAGCTGGGTATGAACTGAACAGCATGAAGGTGAGGCTGGAGTTGGGGACAGCACATGGGGTTAAGACCCTGGACAGTCACCATTTCCCAGTGTTTATCTCAAAGATGAAAGAAAGGTAACAGAAGGACAATTGGGAGCCCTCTTTTAAAAACTGTTTTTTGAAAGGAGAAGCAGAATGCCTAAGTGTATAAGAAGCTATTTAAATTTCTTGTCTGTAGCATATACTCTAACCTATAATTATGACTGGAAAAAAAAGATAATTATGAAAATTTCTGGGCTCATTAAAGACACACAATTGACATTCAAAATGATTTGAGTTAGAAACGATGCTGGAATGAGTCTCTTTTTAAAAGACTCAGGGGGGAAAAACTGCTTTTTAAAAAGTCTAAGTTGTGGATGAACCCTGAGTATCACAGGTCACCTTGGGTAATGAACGCTTCCCTCCTAAAATAAGGGGCGACCAAAGGCTGCCCCTGTGCAGTGCGGCTCAGCTTGGCTCAGCTCCTGCTCCTCACACTAGTGGGTTCACTGTTTCTCAGGCTAAGGGCTGTCTGAGAGCTTCTCTGGCCACATGTTTGGCTGAGGCTCCTGCCTTGTCCTGTGTTGCTCAGGAGACCCATAGAGCAATCAGGCTCCTCTGCTGCATTGGCTTCCTCAGAATGCTTCATTACTCCAGAGTCACATTGCCTGGATTTAAATCCCCTGTGCCATCACTTGCTAGCTGTGTGACACTCTTTAAAGAGTTGAACCAGTGTGCATGTGTGTCAGAAGCTGGACCTTGCTCTACCGTGTGTCCCATTGCCTTCCTCTCCTATGTGCTGGCACCATGATTCTAGTACCAGTTCCTATAGAATGAGCTAGTAGATGCTGGTGTGTCAACAAAGCCAGCAAGAGACCAGGGTGCAAGAAAGAGCCTCCAAAAGAACAGAACTCCCAAGCAGCTTTCTCCCAGGACTGAAAGAGGACACACTGTGTGGGGCCTCAGTGATATGGCCATGGCCACAGGAGTTAACTGTCATGTGACCTTCAAATGTAGCTTCTCCTGGACTAGGTGTAGGCATTTGCTCCTAGGATCATGACTTAAAGGGCCTCTCCTCTGGCCTTGTGAGAAACCTGTCCTTCATGACCTCCCACTGTCTCTGATCCATCAGTCTCTTCCTACACCCATGGCCTCAGCCATTCAGGCTATCAATGGGGCATGCTGGAGGCTCTGCCATCTGCTTCAACCAGGCCTCGCTACCTTTGGAACTGGATGAATTTCTCCTCAAGGAGCTTTCTGCATCATGTCTTTTCACCAGTGGTCAATGCAGGGAAGTCCCTGAGACCCAGCAGGCTCCAAGGGTGGACCTCATTGAATTCTCAACCCTTTCTCATCTGAAGGCTGGGGCTGGGACCTGCCCTGGCTCCCAGGGCAGCTGTAAGTCTGAGTTAGCCACTGAAATTCAGTCTGCTTGATTGGATGCAGGGAAGTCGGCTGAGTTCTTTCTTTGGCCAGTGGTTCTGAATCCACCTATTTGTGGTCTGTGGTTAGTCAGTGGTACTTCTGTGGATGGGCTGAAGCCACATCTCTAACAGTTAAGGCCTTTCTAATCTTCAGGCTGAGGCTTAAGCCAGGTCTGATCTTGTAGAGAAGCTTAGATTCTCCTTAGTGTTTATGGTTTAAACAACCACAATTTAAAAAGTAATAATAATTTGACATGGACCATAAACCTAAATGTAAAACTTAGGATCAAAAAAGCTTCTAGAAAAAAAGAACATAGAATGGCTTCACAGCAGATTTCCTAGGCAGAATACCAAAAGCACTAACCATAAAAGGAAGAACAATGATCTGGGCATCAAAAACAAAAGTTTTGCTTTCATCATCAAAAGATACCATTGAGAAAATAAATCCATTAAAACCACAGATGGAAAAATATTTGCAATACATATTCTGATAAAAGGACTATATCCAGAATACATAAAGAACTTCTATATATAGATCAAAATAAAAGGACAAACAAGCCTGTTTTTTAAAATGAAAACAGAGATCTTACAAAAGGACATATGTGAATGGCCAAAAAACACTTGAAAAGATGCTGCATATCGTTAGTCATCAGTAATATACAAATTAAAACTAAAGTGAAATATTATCTAAAACCCAGTGGTATGGCTAAAGTAAAAAGAACCAATAAGACCAAATGCTGGTGAGGCTATGGAGCTACTGGAATTCTCATACGTTACTGGCAAGAATATAAAATGACACAACTACTTTGCAAAAACAGTTTGGCAATTTCTTATTGATTTACATCTATAATGTGACCTAATGATTCCATTCCTAAATATTTATACAATGAAAGTTAAAAACATGTATCTGCAGAGACTTCTACAAGAATGTTTATAACGAACTTATTTATAACAATCAAAAACTGGAAACAAGTCAAATGTTCATCAGTAGGAGCACAGATTTTTTAAAAAATCAGGTATTCATAAGACAATAGTATGCATTAATGAAAAAGAGCAAGTTACTAATACCTGAAGCAATTTGGATGAACTTCAAAAACATTCTAAGCAAAAGAATCTAGACAGATGATGAGGTTGAAGGGTATATTATATGACTCTATTTTCATGAAATTCTAGAGTGGCATCTGTGTCGATGAGAATTTGAAAAAGTTGCCTCTGGAAGTCTTAGTTACTTTCCTTGTTGCTGAGACAAAATATCTGGCACTCAGCATCAAAGGAGGACAGGTTTATGGTGGCTCACGGTTTGTAGAGGTTTCAGTTCATAGTTGGCTGGCTCCGAGGCAGGGTGGCATGGCACAGGGGCATTGCACAGGAGAAACAGTACATGGCAGGCAGAAGGCAGCAAGGCAGTAAGTAGTTAAGTGGTGAAGCAATGACAATAGCCCCCTTTTTCCTTCCCTTATATTCTATCCCGGCTTTCAAGTTTCCAAAGGGCTGGGAAGCTATGAGTGAGGAAGACAGAGCCTAAACTCTGAGGCCTGAGGTCGTATCCATTCCAGTTACCTCTCTGGTTCTCATGGTGTGATCACTGAGTCTCCCTCATCACTTATCACCTGCCCTTGTGGGTACATTGGAAATGATATTGGACTGAAAATATGAACATTGTGCTAGGGGCTGAGGAATGACAGTGAAGGAGGGGGCTGCTCCAGACGGCCCTGGCAGGGCAGCTCTCTGATCACCAGAGTACACTTGCTGCTCTCAGTGTTCCGCCCCGACCACCCCCAGCCCAGCTTAGGTTCTCTTAGGCTCTTTTCTGCAGGTTCCACCCTGGTTCAAAGGGGGCCCAAGTTGGAAATGCTTTCTTTGATGGCCCAGGTGCCCTCCTGTCTCCACAAGTGGTGGTTGCGGAAGCAGGTAAAAGTACAGGTGCCCTGATAAAGAGTTCTGAAGTCCCCTCGGGCGCCAGCATACCTGGGCCTGTGTGCAGCTCCCCCCACTGACGCTCTGGGGGACACACCTGTATGTGGATGCTGCTCGTGCACGCACTCAGAGGCCCAAGGCCAGGCCCAGTCCTGTTTTCAGCTTCTAAAGGAGGGCGTGGTGCAGGTTGAGGCATCACAAGGTTCATAAATCACAAGGGGCTCTCTTTCCAGCCTTGGAATTAGAAGGTGGCCCAGCCGAGCCCACGTCACCTGCAGGCCTGGTGGTATGTTATCCTCCACCGTCATGTACATCGTCACCTGGGACTTGCAGCTCTCCGCATTCTCTGTGTGCTCCCAAACACTAACTCCAGCAGTGATGGGCAGAGTGGAACCCACCTGCCTTAAGTTTGTGTCAACTGGCCCCCAAACAAGCCCCTTTCCGCAGTGATTGACCTCTGCTCATCCACGCTGGTCCATTCAGCTCAGTGCACTTCCCTGCTCTCCTTCTGGTCACTTGGAATCAAGAACTCAAGAGATGGGGTGCTGATGGCTTTGTCTGGGATCACAGGGCTAATAAGGTTCAACACCTTTGCAACCCTAGGGACTCCTAGTAATCACCTCTACCCTGTCTTTATCTACCTTAATATGAGTTTGCCAGACTGCCTGAGGGAGAGACTTGGTGACTCTGGGAGTAGCATTTTGGGAGGGAAGCCTCCCTCCAAACCTACATTTTGAATTCTGAACTGATGAACCGACAGCCCACACTTCTTTTCTCTGGCAGATCCTCATGGGCCACATGTCCTCACATGTGGCCAGATGAACTGTAGTAGGTGAGGCTGCAGCCATATGGAGACAGAAGCCTTGCCCCTGCCAACCCATCTCCTACACAGAAATCAGGGTGATCATTTCCCCCCAAAACACTAATCTGCCCCCTACTCACTCTCTTGCCCCTATGAGTGCCCAGACTCAGGGCTACATGCCCTGTGCTATCTCTTTAATCCTACAACAATCCTACAAGGCAGATGTTAGGACTTTTACATGCAAACAAGAAAGATGAGTTTGCAAACATCGTCATTACTAACTTACTGGAAATCAGTGATGGTAGTCATTGAAATCTGTCTACAAAGTCTGTGTACTGAGCCACCCCACATTACTCCTTCCCAAGTTTTCATTTTCTCTCCAATTTATCCATGGTGGATTCAATTGAAGATTTGTCCAAGTCCTAGCCCCTGGTCACTGTGGCCTTATTTGGAAATTGAGTTTTGCAGGTATAACCAAGTTAAGATGAGGTCATACTGCATAGGATAGAGCTTAAATCTGATGACTGGTGTCTTGTTAGCAGGCTCTGTGAAGACTCGGAGACACAGAGAGGAGGAGGCCGGGTGACGGTGGAGGTAGAGATTGAAGTGGTCCTAGAGGCCAAACCATGCCAGGGTCTGCTCCTAACGACCAAAAGCTAGGAAGAGGCAAGAAAGGACCCTCCCCTGGAAACTTCTGGAGGAGTGTTTCCCTGACAAAACCTTCATTTTGGATTTCTAGCCTCTGACCTACAAGAGAGTCAGTTTCTACTGTTTGAAGGCACCCAGCACAGGGCAGTTCCTCAGCACAATCCCGGGGAAACAATATGCTGTCTTATTCTTGCAGGGGGCAGACCCGGGCCATGTTGGGGGCTGCATTTGGCTCCTGGAAGATTGCAGTGCCTTCCACATGGGAAAGGTGCCGAGAAAGTCCTAAGTCATGACACCTATTCAGTATGTCTTAATCAAGTGTTTTCCAAACACTCTTGACTTTGGGCCCCCTTCTTACAAAACACCTTTTAGCATGGTGCAAAGCTGGGAGGCAGGTACCCAGGGAGAAGTGCTGCTCAATGTCAAACAGGCCTCCTTCCGCGGCCACAGGTGGGGCTTCCTCAGGAAAATGCCTCTTCTTGGCTGAACCTGCTTGGCTTATTCATCATTGCTGACAGCCCCTTGCCACTATCATTACTGCAGGGACACAAAAGACTTCAAGACAGTTGCTTATCACAGAAACGTCTATGAAAATGCCATTCACTAAGAGCTGTGTGAACAAGACAAGAATATTTAATACCAGACAGGGGCCCACAGGCAGAAATAGCAGAGGTGGATGTGCAGGATGATGCTGATGTCTGAAGTGTGACAGATAAGAAAGTTGAGTCTGGCCTGATTTAGTGAGACTCTGCACTCGCTTTTGCAGTGGAATTTCCCCAGAGGCAAACCTGAAATCCTCAGTCCCTCCTCTGGGACTTGACTTCAGCATCTTCCATCTTTAAGCCAAGCTACACAGCAATGGTCCCACCAGGCTGTTCTCTCATCCTCTGAGGCCCAAGGAGGGTGACCCATGCATTTGGTTGGTCAGCCAGGTGCTGTCTCCCCAAAGTCACCCCACAGTGTTCTATGAAGTTGGACACATGAAAGCAAGGTCAGTGTGTTAGTTTTTCATTGCTATGACCAAAATATCTGACATTAACAACTTAAATGAAGAAAAGTTTATTTTGACTTGTGGTTTTAGCCCATGATAGGCTGGTTCCATTGTTTTAGGCTTTATGATGACACAGAACATCATGAAGAGAAAAGCTGCTCACCTCTCCTCTTGGCAACCAGGAAGCAGAGAGAAAGAAGAGATCCCAACAGGGAGGAAGAGGCCAGGTACAGACAGAGTCCCTGAGGGCACACCCCAGGACTCACTCCCTTCACCTAGGCCCCATTTCTTAAATTTTCCTTACCTCTCAGTAGTGCCATCAATGCATGATGGATTAATCCACCAGTGAAGTAGAAGTCCTTGGAACCCATTGGTCTCCGGAAAGATACACAGACACACCCAGAAGGGCACTTCACTAATTTCCTAGGTGTTTCTCAATCCAATCAAGTCAATATTCAAGATGAGCCATCAGTCGGGTACCACACCTGGCATCCTGCTGCTCATTATTTTTCTCACTACCCCCTTTACCTGATTAAGCTCTCAGCAGAAGAGTCTTCTCTTCCAGGGGCTATTCCTTAGCCCTCCAGCTAGAGTAGCCTCAATCTCCCAGGCACCCTTGCGATGTAAGGATTGGAAGGGTGCATTCTCAGCTCTGTCCCTAGCACAAAGCAGTGTCTGGAGTGAGAGGCCACCCAAAACATAGCTGACGAATGAACAATGCCTCTGGGTATCCCCTTAATTCCCATTTACCTAACCTTTACTGCATGCCAATCCCCCAAGATCTGGGGAGCATGCCTGCAGAATTAGGAGCACTCTTCTAGTTATCTGTATAGGATGCCAATTCTGTGTTTGGTGTTCATGGGAGCCTTGCAAAGAGTTTCATCCTAAGGTACAGAAAATATCTATGTCAATTTTCACCATCCAGCTAGTGTTCTGGCTGTCATACCCAATTTTAGACCTCACTTTTGGAGGCCAAAATACCAGCAATGAGTTCACGCACTGCTGCAGTCCAGGGAGGAGCAGCACTCAGCTGTCATCTGCAAGGGCCAGCAAGAGGCCTCTCTGGGACAGGGTTTGCTGCAGAACAAATTCTCTCTGTGGTGTATTGGTGGCAGATCAGGTTAAAAACAAGGTTATTTCCTTAACCAGTTCAACTCTTCAGTTCCATCAGATTCCTTAACCCCAGTTTGTCGTTGACTAGAACAGGTAGATTCCAGGTTACCCAGGTAGAAGACAAGACGACCATAACTATCCTCTCCCTGGCTTGGCTTTGGGCTTTCTGAAGATTTTTCTCACACATCAGCAACACAGATCCTTTTGTGAAATAATGAGTAAGATGGTGACATTTTAAAGAAGAGAAAGCTGAGGCCCAGAGATGTAGGATTCTTTGGCTAAATCTACAGGCTCAGAACTTCTGACTACTAGGCCGGGTTATTTAGTCATTAATTTAACAGGGTCAGGTTGGATCAAAATTAGCTCATGTTTTGTTTGTTTAGCATCTAATATGGTCCAGGAAGTATGTTAAGAGCATGAGTTCATGATCTTAATTAATCATTCCATCAAATGTTATCCCCAATTTATAGACAAGAAGATTGGCAAAGAGGTTAAATAATTTGCCTAGTCTAACACAACTAATATATGACAGAGCCAAGATTCAAACTCAGTATTGGGCTGATGGTTGGGGGCAAAGCAATGTTTTTAACCTACTTTTCTGGTGGCTTCCAAATATCTAGACTGCAGTGTGAGACCTGGGTGAGTGATGCAAACAGTAGTGTTCCTGCCTACCGTTCAGGTGGCGGGACTGGAAGACTGCTGCAGATGGCCTCCGAGGAAAGTAGGCATGGGCAGGATTGCTAACGGGCTGCCAGGAACACTCAGCCAAGCCAAGACGACCTGGGACAGGGAAGGATTGGTGCTGTTTCCCAGGCCCTGACTCTGTCTTGCTAGCTCTGAAGCCCTTGGTTTGAGCAGGGTCCTTCCTGAAGGTTTGTACCTGAAGGTCTCGGGACCAGACCCTTTGGCTCAGAGGTCCACCCTGGCCTGCATCTTTAAGTCTCCATGTGGTTTCTCCAGCTCCACACAGAGCAAGCAGCCTTTTTAAAGGTCCCACTGCTGACTCCGTGAATCACATGGAAGGCTGGCACTACCACCTCATAGTATGGGGCTGTGGGCATGTTCTGGGGCTCCTCAGAGCTTTTGATTTCCCCTTCCATCAAGCAGAAATTCTAACATTCATCTCATTCTTATTGTGAGGAGTCAATCAGATGATTAATGCAAAATGATTAGCACATGGTAAATACTCTAAGTGGAAACTTTGGCGACAATGATCTGAGGATAGCAACAGTGAAATGGCACAGCATGTGTGGGTACCTAGGTTCTAGCCCATGCTAGGCTGTGCACCAGCATCACTCAGTGCCCATATAAGGAGAGCCGTTCTTGGAAAAGCAGAGGACAGCATGCAACTGCCTATAAATAAAATAGGCTGGGGTCAGCCTTATCATTGGTATCTAGGCTCTTGGTCTACAAACTGCGTGAGTCTGGGCAAGTTGCTTAGCCTCTCTGAGATCATGCACTCAGAAGAAAGTTGGCCTGCACTGGGAGGTCTGGCCTTCATTTCCAGGAGGTGGAACCAGGCCTTCCCAGGGCACTGGGGTGTCAGCAGCTCTGAGTGGACAGCTGGTCAGAGAGGCAAAGTCTCCCCATGCCACCTTCTTATTCATTATTTCACAAAAGAATCTGTGTAGATGATGTGTGAGAAAAATCTTCAGAAAATCCAAAGCCAAGCCAGAGAAAGATTACTTATAGTTGTCTTGTCCTCTACCTCGGTAACCTGGAATCTACCTGTTCTAGTTAAAGACAAGCTGGGGTTAAGGCATCTGATGGAACTGAGGAGTTGAACAAGGAAAAAACCTTGTTTTTAACCTGATCTGCCACCAAAGGACCTAGACCTGCACCTGCAGGGTAGCAGAGGCTGCTCTGGGTGTGTGTGTGTGTGTGGGGTTTGACCCGGCAGGAGCACAGATGGCTTTGTGCTGCAACTGTCCCACATTTGCTCTCAGGAGTACCTCACCTGCAAACCTTTTTATGAGTTCAGTGGCCTCATGCTAGCTGCCTACCAAGCCAACAGCCCAGCCCTTTCTTTTCAAAGTGAGCCCTTCTTTCCTGTGAGAAGGTACCCAGCCTCTGGGGCTAGACTTCTACAACTGCACCTGGCACCTGAGTCAACATGGCCTTTCTGCTGCCTACTTCCCCAGGGTGGAGCTGGCTCAGGGCTGTGCAGCCAGGAGGGAGAAATGAGTTGTAAACCTCCAGGCTCCTGGGGATGGTGCCAGGCCCTGGTGGTGGTGGTGGTAGTGGAAGTGATCCAGATCTCCTGTGCCCTAGAGTTGGATGGCAGAGGTTCAAGAGAGTAAAACTGAGATACCCAGATTCCATTCCAGGTCTACTATTCACTCACATGGGAGTGTGAAAGATATTTAAATCCTTCCAGCCCCAGTCCTGCAGCCTGTAACTTGGGTTAACAATAGCACCTTCTTCAAGACTTCAGGACTGGTGGGATAAAAGACCTAGCACAACACAAATAGCCACCATCAGTGCACTGCTGCTCTCTGTTGAGAAGCTCCTCATCTGTGAGGGGATGGATGAGCTCACAGACAACCCCAGGACAAGCACTAGATGCAGCGGGAGCACTGGAGAAGAGCCTCATGGTGGCCTGGACATCCCGAAGGCACCACTGTGTGAGGACCAAGGAGGAGGATCTCCCCAGCAGGACCCGAGGAATAAGGGTGCATCCCTTCTTCCCAGCCACTGATAGGTCTGTGTGACAGCAGGGGCATGGCGAGTGTCACGAGGGAGCTGAGGGACATTGCAACGCAGTGGTGGAGGAGGACAGAAGTCCCTGCTCAACTCAGTAGCTGGAAGAGATTTCATAAAATAACACCATGTGCTGTGAATTCCAAGAGCGGCTTCTGTTTGGCCGTGGAGAGCAGGAAAAGTCCAAGGGAACTGCAGAGAATGGTGGGAAGGGCGGGAGTGGGTGTCCACGGAGTGGGCTCTGGGCTGGGGTCCTACTGGGGAGGTGTGAGGACGCCAGGGCTGAGAGGTGGGCAAGCAGGGGCCCCAGTATGTCCTCAGAGCATTGGGGTTTGGTGGAGGAAGTCTGACCAGGGAGATTCCAAGGGCCCTTTGTTCATGTCCTGTAGGAGATGGCCTTGTGGTTGAAACCTGAACTCATGGCCTGGCAACTGCTGAGGTTTCTTCTCTTCCCTCATCCCTACATCCAATCCACCAGGAAGTCCTCTGCCTCTGAAATACACCCTGACTCTGACCACCTCTCTCTGTCTGCTCTGCCACCAGCCGGATGCCAGCTGTCTTATCCTCATCAGTCCTCATGGTCTCCAGTCTGCCCCTGCCCAGCTCCCTCTCTTGCAAATGTCTTCTCACTGCAAGCTGGAGTGTTGTGGTGTTCCTTTTCCTCCAGAATAAAATCCAAGCTTCCAGTACAGTTTCCCAGTGAGACCATCCCCTAACTCGGTCCCTATTTCTCTCTTCTACTCACTGTAACTCAGCTACTTTAACTCTTTTTCATTTCTCAAATATTCCCAAACACCATCCTGCCTCAGGGCCTTTGCACTGCCCTTTGCCTAGCTCTTTCAACATTTCCCCCAAATGCTTTCATGACTTACTGTTTCCTTTCACTCACATCCCTGAGTTAATGTTACCTCTTCAGGGAAGCCACTCATTTCCTTTTAGCTAAAGCAGCTTCCTTGTCCTTCTCTTTATCATCCTGTTTTATTGCCTCATTGGATCTGAAATGATCTCAGAGTGTTTATTCATGTGTTAACTACTGAATGATCCAATTATTTAAATGTAGAATAACTAAAAATTGCATATTTTTGTTAATTTTTTATAAGATGATATAACAGGTAATATAAAAACATTAATTTTATCAAATTTATTCACTAATTTTTCTGTGTATGCGGTATCTTAAAACACTCAATATGCAATGCCACCTTACAGTCTGGACAGCTTCTTTTCAAATTCCATTTGCACCATTGTCCTTCTTCAGACAGCACATTTTACACTGTCCTGTTGCCCTTTCTTTCCCTTCGCTCTGTGGGTCATATAATTTCAATAAATGTCTACCTACTAAGCACAGCAGCGTCACCACTGTCCACTGGATGGTGTCACTTGATAGTGTTTCTCTATTTTTCAATTATTTGGTCTGTTAGACCTAACCTGAATTGTAAGTGACTTTTTGAATCTTCTTGTTTTGAGTGAATAATGAGCAAGTTCCATATTGTTTGGTCCAGAAGGTGCATAAGTATTTTATAAAAGTATTTTTTCCTTGCATTTTGGTTCTAGGACAGCTTGTGAAACGTCAGCCAACTCTGTCAACCCCACCCATAGAAAATGCCATTTCAGTGGGAAGCACCCTCATTCAGGTTGCGTGGCTCTTTGCCAAGGTGATTTTATTATTCTGAAATATGGAAATCTCCATTTTAAGAAGAAATAATACAAAACAGATTTTACTTCGTACACTGAATCTTGTTATGAAAGTAAAATCTCGATTACTCACTCTTTCTGGGAAAGTGAAATAAAAATCTTTGCTGCCTCCCCAGGTTCCCTCGGCCATGAGTCCACACCGGTCACCAGCCCAGCCTCATGCTGCTCCCCATGGAGCCCGCTGAGCCTGGGATCTGACCTGCTTCTGAGGAAGCAGCCCGAGGCAGTCTGGACAAGCTCACCATGGGCCATCAGTCCCATTTCCCCAGCCCCACCCAGGTGGTAGACAAACTCAGGCCAGCTTTTACACTACAGTTTATGGGAAGCGGTGTGAAGACCCTGCCAGAGGTTAGTTCTTACTTAGGCTCTGATTTGCAACTTTTGATGAGCCGGAAAGTCAGCCAGGGAGCATGATACCAATCCAGATTCCTGGGCCCCGCTCCAAAGGGTCTGACCCAGTACACAAAAGAGAGGGCTCTGGAATCTAGCTTCTGCAGCAGGGCATTCTGGGATATAGCATTCTGGAGGCACTGTTAAGCTGAGAGGTTCAATGTGGTTGGCACAAGGCAAAGTTATTAGACTTGGAAATCCCAAATTTGAATCAACGCTGATAGCGTAACTTCACTTTTCTGAACTTTACTTTCTCTTTTTAAAATGCAGATAATAATATATTCTATACTGTATGGTTCCAGGGAACATGGAAGATAATCTCTTCAGTCTTCAGCACAGTGCCAAGTACATTGGAAGCGCTGAGTTCACACTGGCTGCTAGTCTTACTGTTATTTCTCACCATTCCTCAGCTGGACACCTGCCCCTTCCCCACCCCCACCATTTTGAAGAACATTATCAGTTGAATCTCTGGGTTTTTTAAAGGCCTTGCTATGAAGCATTTATCAACTCCTGCAGTTTAAACATTCCCAACATGGCCAATTTAAAACTCACCACATGTTAACACCGAACACAGAGTTGGGAAGAGATGTGCACGATTGGGCAACATGTTCCAGCACAGGCTGGCACCCTTGCACCACCAACCCCCCTTTGCTGGGAGGACCCCCAACCCAGTGTGTTGATGTAAGGTCGGCAAGCTAGTAAACACACAGGGCTGTGACCAGAAGGTCTGATGTAATTGCTGCCTCCTGCTGCAAGGGGTGGCCAGATTGTGCACAATTTTATGGTCTGTGTGTTCTCATTGCCAGTGCCGAAAATGGGAATGGTGGTCTCACTGGGAACCCAGGGTGGAAATGATTATCAAAGGGCAGAGAAGGCTTCAACTCACTAATACTGACCATCCGCCATGGAGAGCATGAAAGGTCACAATGCCTCTGAAACCACTGCTGCACTGGTTTTGCTTTGTTTTGTTTTGATCACAACAAAAGGCAGGCTTGTGTCATGAAACCAGTGCAAGTCTTGGAGCCAGACTGTCTGGGATCAAATTGCTGCACTGCTACTTCACAAGATTTGTGCAACCCTGGACAAGTTACCCAAACTCTTTGGTACTTAGCTCTCCTCTCTGTGAACTGGGAATACTAATGAGCACTTGGTAGAATGTTTGAGAATCTGTCATGTGCCTAGGACAGGGTCTGGATGAGAAGAGAAGTCAATGAATGGAAATAAATTTATGAATATTCCTGAGAAGAAAGCACTGCCCAAATGGTTTCCTTTATCCAGGAGTTTGGAAGCTCGTGGAGAATCAGTCTCACTTGTATAAGTGCTATAAGCAGACAGCTTCATAATGGTAAATTTCATAAGTTTTTTTTTTCATTTTTTTTATTTAAAGAGAAAAAAACAGGAAAAAGGTAGAAATATTACAGAATTTCAAGAATAGAAGATAAATAGTAAGAAATCACTAGTTGATACATTACATATTGTTCTTTTAGAAATAGCTATTCAAGTTACAGAATTAAAGCACACAAAGTAGACACTAAAGCAGTGAGAGTGCAAACAGATCTGCTCAACAATCCAACAAGAACCTAGAAATATGGTCATCAATCCCACACATCTAAACATACATGCAGCTATATCTTTTATAGTGCTTCCTATTTCCTCTTTTTTTACAATAGAAATTATACATTTTTAAAATTTTATTTAAAGAGAAGAAAAAAAACAAAACAGAAAAAAGGGTAGCAACAATACAGAATTCTAAAAGAAAGAAAGAAAAAGGAGAATGAGAAAAAGCCCCATTAAGAAATCAGTAATTTATAAATTACGTACTGTCATCCTGGATGTAGTTGTTCAAGTTACAAAGTTAAAGGGTACATAGTAAATATTCAGTCAGACTACAAGCAGTTTTGCTCAAAGATCCAACAAAGATTCAGCAATATGGTCATCTATTTTACACACTCAAACTTACATGCAGTTATATCCTTTAGAGCACTTAATTTCATAAGTTTTATTCCCACCTCAAAGTGATCTTTTGAACATAAACAAATATTAAATTCTTTTCTATAGAACTCCTCACATGGGGGCCAGGGGTTTAGCTCAGTGGCATAAGTGCCTGTTTGTCAAGTGCAAGGCTGTGAGTTTGATCCACAGTACCCAAAACAAACAAACAAACAAACAAAAAAACAAAAAAACCCTCACATGAAGTTTTATTTTTAGTGGTTTGTTTTGTTTTGCTTTGCTTTGCTTTGTGGTTTTTTGTTTGTTTGTTTGTTTTGTTTTTTCCAATTGTGTAGATTTACTGAGGATGCTTTGATTTAAAATACAAAGTAGCTTTCTCGGTCTTTCCAGCTGTGTGACACCATCCACACCATCCACCATGATATGAGGCAGCACAAAGGACCTTGGCAGATGCAGCTTGATCTTGGACTTCCCAGTCTCCAGACCCATAAGCCAAATAATTTCTGCTCACTTTCTCAGATGGTTACATGTCACTGTGTGGGTTGACCATAAAATGTGAAAAACTCAGAAATGGTGAAGCTGCAGAATGGAAACTGCCAGAGTGCCTGGGTCCCACCGAGGAGAGCTCTGCAGACAGCCACCTGCCCGGGAGCCACTGCACACTTTCCGTGTGTGAGTACAGATCCTTAAACCTCACGGGTTCCAGCTCTGTGGGTTCACTTACATGTGGATTTCTTTGCTGTTGTTGAGATTTGTAACATTTTGAAAAGACTCACAGAGGAATTGTGTAATCTAGAAATACCAAAATAATTAAGAAAAACATGTCATGAATAGATTGGTAGGTAATAATCTGTTGTTTACTACTGTAAAATATACACAAATCTATTATCAATGGTTAAATTTGTTAAAACTTATGCACAAATTTACGGGCTACCTAAAGCTGTCTGTCGTTCAGAGGGATGTACTCATAACTGCCTTCGAGGGACAGCACTCCAGTAATAAGGTCCTGGCTCCCTCCTGTTGCTATGTCTGTGAGCTCAAGGTTTTCAACTATTCACTTATCATTTCCATGCAAGCCATTTCTCCAGTAAATTGTTCATCCCAGTTGAAAGTGAGCTCTCATGGCTTCTGAGTATTTCCTTGCCATATGTAATACATGCACAAATTAAATGTTAATTTACTATGATATTGATAAGGTTTCTGGTCAATAGTGGTAAGTTTGGGGGGAGTCAAAAGTTATACATGGATTTCCAAATGTGTATGTAGGAGAGAGGTAACACTCCTCATCTCTGCATTGCTCAAGGGTCAACTGCAAATCATTACTACATTAGATTATTGAGATTTGGGATATTTCTGTAACAGCATCATCTACCATTAGGTCATCCTAATATATCATACAAGCAAGACACACTTTGGTAGGCTGGGACCCACCCAAAGAGACCATCAGTAATATTCCAGAGCAGCTGCCTATAGAGGTATGAACTAACTGTGCAGTGGGTTTTCTGGGGAGCTGTGAGACCTGCTGTGTTCATGCTATCTAGGGGAAAGGGAAGCTTTGGTGTGAGGGCCACCAGAAAGACCGTGCCCTCAGGGGACTATCTTCTTTCTCACTTTTTCATTTACCTCATCTCTCTCCCCTCCTGCAAGTCTAGGAAACATATAGGACTTGCTTAGGCATGAAAACCAGAGCTTCTTCAAATTGCTTCTGATGCCCAAACTCTTTCCATCATGGTAAAATCTGCCCTACCCTTTGTGTCTTCTCATTGCCTGGACTGCGTTTTTCAACTCCTTGGAGTCAGCACCCCAAGAGTGCCACTCTCTTCTGGATCCTGGGTTTTTCTGTTTTCTTCATTATCAAGCTCCAACTTCCACTGGAGCCACTTCCGGGGACTCTGAGCTTTCCCCCTGGATGCCTCAGCCCCTTCCGCAGGGGATCATATGCCCCAGCTCCTCCACCTCTCCCAGTCAGCCAGTCTGCATGATGCATTCCTCCTGACCCCTCTGAATTCCCCAACTCCTCCCAAGTCCACTTGAAAACTTTCCACATCTCTGTTGGCCTTGATCCTGAGTTGTCAATGTTTTCTAATGAAACCAGAGCATTCTTTGTTCCAAAGTTTTCTTATTGTTTTCTTTTCATGGGATTGTAGAAAACATCTCCTGCCAGGCACACCCTACTGTTTTTGTGAAAATTATAGGCTGTAAATAACTGCTTAAGTCAACTGCCAGATGAGGTACTCTCATCAGAGGGAAAATTCCAGCTGTTGAACAATTTTATGAGCTTTATTTTTGGAGCAAAGAGTTTATCAAGTGAAAAACTGAATTTTACAGGTGCCCCAACTCTGTTCTAAGCATAAAGCATGAGGATGTCACCCTTCAAGGTCAAACTTAAGACCCAATATTTACTTTCTTGCATTCTCTATTGACTTTCTTGGGTCCTTTCTGTGGCCTTATAGTAGATGCTCTGGGGCACACAGAGAAAGGAATCTTTTTATGAAAGATGAAAGGGCCTGAGGAAGAGTTCAGTCTCCGTCTGGCCATATTCCTTGCCCCAGGCTCAGGAACTGATGTGTTGTTTTTCTGGCTTAAGCCAGGTTGTTCCATCAGTCAAAAGTCTTAACTGAGATCCATAAGACCAGCTCCCTTTCCGTGAACACATGTGGGAAGAACAGGGTGCCCAAAAGAAATCATGCAAAATCTGCTAAAATCATGTCTGCCTCTTGCACCGGGGCAACCAGCTGCTGTGGTTTGTATCTAACATGTCCCCCCAAAAGTTTTATATATTCAGAAGAGGAGCTATTGAAGACTGTCATAGGATGAGTAGTTTTCCTCTGCCATACCCTCTGTCCTGCTGCTTCTGCCTTAGAGCTGATCGCAAATGGACAGATCCCTCTAAAACAATGAGCCAAGATAAACATGACTCTTTTATGTCACAGGTGGTAGGTGTTTTGTTCCAGTGGCAGGAAAGTGACTAAGACAACTGCCTTTCCACAAAGCGTGTGGATGCTACTGAGGGCACCTGAAGTAGGCTCACTTGTCTGCTGCTCCGGACCCTTCCTCCCTGAAAAGCACCTGTGGGCTCAGTCTGCAGAGCTTCTTACAGAAGCACAGACCACTCTTGATAGCCTCTGTGCAAGGAGGCATTATAGTCTAGAACTTGCTCAGTTCCCCACCCACAAGATTCTCTAATTAACTAGTGTGATAAACTAGGTTATATTTTGGTTTTAAAGAACAGTGTTTTGATCTGAAACGATCCCCAAAGGCTCCAGTGTTTGCACACTGATTGGATTAAGCAGTGGTCTAGCAGGCTCACTGATGGCAGGCAGGGTCTGGTCAAAGGAGGTTGTCATTGAGGGCGTGGCCTGGAAGGGTTTATCTCCCTCCCCAGCTCCTCCTTTCCCTGAATCCTTCCTGCCATAACCTGAGCAGCTTTCCTTTGCCGAAGGGACCCGCCTCTGCCATGCTCCTCTGCCATGTTGTTTTTTCTTTTTGGAGCCGCCAGGGCTATGCTCTGAAATGTGAACTGAAATAAATTTTTCTTCCCTTAAATTGCAGGTATTGGGTATTGTGTCTCTGTGATGAGAAAGAACAGTGACTAAGACAAACAGTAACTGGTCAATGTTCATCTTGTTAATGGTTTGTTATCTGAAGCATGACCAGGACCAGTAGCAGCAATATCTCTTGAGAGCTTGCTAGAAATGCACATCTCAGGGCTACGTCAGACTTCTGAACAACCATGTGCATTTTATTAAGATCCCCAGATGATTTAAACATATAATTCAATCTGAGAAGCACCAACCTCATCAATAGGTTTAGCCCTTTTCGGTATTACTTTTTTGGATTTTTTAAGTGGTATTAGGGATTGAATCCATGTCCCCATGCATGCCTGGCAATTCCCAAATCTCCATAATTACTTTTAATGTTATCATTTTGTGTTAACCATGCTCCTAGTTTGGCATTTCATGTTTTCCAGAGTTTTCCCACAGCTATGTACATCTGTGCCTCACCCTAGCAGCTAGACTGTAGACTGTGAATTTCCAGAAACATCAGCAGCTTGGCTGATACCTTCCTGGTAGTCAGCACTCAGGCCTGGTTGTCAACAGCTATTTAATTAGTAGCTGAACCAATTAATAAAAGTAGAGCCCCCTGAGGGAGGCAGGACAAGAGAGACTATTACCATTTTGCATGTGAAAACACAAAGGCTCAAACAGATCCGCAGGGCTCTGGTCTAACTCTTTTGTGGCAGAACTGAAACTCTAACCCCAGGCTTCTCACTGGGCATCTCCAAGTAACTAAAGCTAGTTCTTAGGGCCAGTGGCCTTTTGATGCTCTGTAGCAGGGAGAGTTGAGCATCCCTCCCCCATTGTCATACGGACTCCACTCGGATTTCAAATTCTACCAGGAGGCCTGGTGTGGCGTGACCTTCCTGTTCTGGGAGTGGAGAGCCCTCTGGTACCCCTGACAGTTGTACCTGCTCCATCCTGAATGAGGCCGCTGACCCTGGCTGCATGAGGTGCCTCCTCCCAGCCAGTCTCAGTGAAGAACCATGAAGGGAGCTGCTTCTGAGCCTGGAAATTCCTGCCAACTCTGCTCAGGTCTTGCATCCCATCTCCCCAGGACCAAGCAAGAGGAGGCACCCACAACTCTTTGGGCAGGAGTGAGTGTGACAGGCAGCCAGGGCTTATTGATCATGGTTTCTGGGCTGGGGATGGGGGGCTTGTAAAGTTAGCGCCATTTGCAGCAAGCTCCCCTTTTTCAGTGCTGGGCTCTGGCCATCCACCTGGAGCTGTTCAGATGTGGAAAGAGTGCAGAGAGGTGTATGCGCAGAGACTCTCACAGGCCCTGCTGAGGCCCACAGACAGGCACAGTGATGCGGAAGGGCAGGGGCGCCTGTGCGCAGAAACCCTGGGCCACAGGAGCGCTCCATGCCTCCCTTGGGGTTGGTTACTAAGAGAGAAGCAGATAAGGGCTTCGCTGTTCCATGCATTCCTCCATTTCAGTCCTGGCCTTAGAAAGACTTGCTCCAACTGGGGTGAAGGAGCAGAAGGGGCAGACATCCATCCATGCAGGGCCCTACCTGCCATTTTCCACAGTCTTGGCTCAGCATCCTGAGTTACCCCGCAGTAGATTCAGCTTGGAGGATTGCAGGCTCCATCCCCATCTCTGGCTTGACACAGAGGCCTGTAGTGGGACACCCCCCCCATTGCATTGGCAGTTTAGGGGTCATCACCTTTACCTACACTTTGCCTTAGGTGTCCTGACGGCACAAAACAGGTGGGCAAGGATAATGATGTTAGTGATAGTGAATGCTTTTTGAGCATTCTCTGTACTGGGCATTCTCAACACTTTACCTGCATTAAATCATTTGATTCCCAACCCAACTGTGAGTGATAGAATAACCCTATTATTGACCTATTTTACAGGTGGATCAAAGCAAGCACAAAATGGCCATACAATTGCTCAGAGCCACATGCTAGTGAACAAAAGACCCTTCTAACCACCTCTTGGGGTTAGCAAGGGGCAGCAGCATGGCCTGCTGTACAACACAGCAAGAGGACCTGTTTGAAGGGACAGAGATCACACTCTGGTCTGGGCTCAGGCCTGGGGCATGTGGGAGTGACACGGAGAGATGGCTGACATTGAAAGGCAGGTTCATAAGTCTGAGGTTCACCCATGAGAAAGGGGAAGATCTACCCTGGAGTTTGGGGGTCCTGGTTGGAAAGCCAGAAGGCCTAGAGGCAGCTCTTTCAGCTGGGGAGAGGTGAGGAATAGGACAGAGTCAGGGCAGAGACAGTGGGCAGAGGAGATGGGCTGCATTGAAAGAAAGAACAGAGGTGCAACTGAGAGAATGTAGCTGCTAAGCTGAGGCTCATCACTGGTTCCTCTTCCTGGCTTTGGGTTCCAGTTGAGCACAGGCACTTCCCATTCTGGAAAGCCATACGTGAGTCAGGTGATTCACCATGGCAGGGACAAAATGGGTCAACACTGAGTTCAGGTTCCTGGAGTTTGGCTCAATGGTCCCACTCTTCCAGGGTGGCACAGCTCTTCCCAGGAAGCCCAGCTTGGCCTGAGCAATCGCCCATCAAGGGCTTTTACAGATACTTGTCATTACTGGTGAACTGCTGCCCAGGAGGGTGTTAGGAGGGTGTGAGGTCTGGAGGTGATTTCACCTCTCAGGACTCTAAAGCTCTAGGGGATGGATTAGTGTTTGGGCACCAGTGTGTTGGCATGCAAAAGGACATTTGTAGGAGAAAACAGATTTCTTAAATTACAAATCTATCAGGTGTATGCTAACACTTCCTGAAAGAAAACTTCCACCTTGAGTCATGTGGTCTTTTCTTTCTTGGAACCACTTGAGTGTGTAATGCAAAAGCTACACCTCATTAAGGGCACTGTGGCCACATACCGTGAAGTGGGGAGACCTCACTTGATCAGGCTGTGTCTGTCTGAGGCTCAAATCAGGCTCACATGTATTTCTGTTTCCATAGGCTTCAGGGTTCCCAGTTTGTATTTCTTGGCTTTTATTTGGAGCAAGTAGATTCCTGTGGGATTTATTCTTTTATTTCTAATGGTGACAGCAGTGCCAGTTACCCAGAAATGCAGCAGTTCTGAGAGCCTAGTGTCCAAGGCTTTGTGATGGCCATAAGCTTGAAAGCCCTGTTACCTGCATGTTTCCATCTTGTATTAAAAAAAAGGTCTCACCATTCATAAAGCATGTTGGCCCAGCAGTCTTCCTTTCCTCCAGGTAAAGACTGCCTCCTATAGGGAAAAATGACACTGTTTTCCTATTCCCAGCTGCTGAGCTTCCAGCAGAATCCTCACAGGGGAGAAGAGAACCAAGCATCACCATTGGGGGAAATGGGGAAGAACTCTTTGCCCTACAACCCCATCTGCCTTGCACTTGGCTAGTGTATTGGCTTAACCAGTTGAGTTTTGATGAGCACAATTGTATGGCCACCAGGATACAATGATGTGGATTTCAAAAAGGAGGTGAACCTTACTGACCTAAGCATGCCTGAAATTTCTCACAGGGCTGAAGAGCTATTGATCATGGATATACTATGGACCATGCTTTTTGAAGGAGGCAGTATCATCTCCATGCTTGGGGACAATGTTAGCTATCATAACGGCCATGTCCCTCCATAGGGCTAGCGGACATATATAGTGATACAATAGATTTATGATATTGAAAATATTGTCAAAATAGGCTCCTTTCATAGACAATAATGAAAAAAGGCAGAAAAGTATTGCTGTATAGAAAATGAGATGCTGGCAGAGCCTGGAACAAGTGGTTCCCAAGGCCATCCTTTCTGGTCCAGAGTTTTCCACAACCTACATCCTGACTTTGTAATTTTAGGGTTTCAGCTTCATTAACTGCTCCTAACTGACCTCTACAATCATTGTTGGCCTTCTACTAGGAGATTCTCCTTGGACAAGATTTGTCTTTATCCCATATCAGCTCTCAGATTTCTGAAATCCCTTGAAGAGGAAACAAAACCAGTATCTCCCACAAGAGAGGTTTAGAAATGGCAGACTCACACTGAAGTACAGATAAATGATAACCCGTGATATCAAAGAACAGTGGTCTCACTGAGACCCCTAGCCACCCTATGCTTCAGAAAGTGGGAAGTATGATAGGATAAGTGTGTTCTAACTAAGAAGGATAATTCTGAGGGTACAGTATGTTTTTTACTGCATTAATTATTTTAAAAATTTAAACACTCACTATACCTTTTTATTATACCTCATAAAAGAAAGGGAAGAATGATTCAGGTCTGACACACAAACACACAGGAAGACTATGCATGTAGATAGAGGTGAGGTTGGAATGATTTTGCTGTGAGCCAAGGACTGCCGAGGATTGCCAAGGATTGCCTAGAGATACTGGAAGCTGGAGAAACATTCTACTCTAGATCCTTGAAAAGTAGCATGGCCCTGCCTGCATCTTGACTTCAGGCTTCTAGAACAGCAAGAAACTAAAGTCCCATTGTATCCCTCAGTGGTGGCACTTTGGACCAGCATACTCAAGAAATTAATGCAAGCAGGTGGAGGGAAAATTAGGTAAAGGGCCTTTCTCCTCCCACCTGGCTTCTAGTATACTGACCAAATGAGTAACATTTAAAAAGTCAGTGTTCCAGAAATGAATCACAGGCTCTGAGACCCTTAGAAGTGGCTTAGATGTTGGAGAGGGTGAACAGGCAGGCTGAGTCCCCATGGCTTCTGAATAGGCTTTATCATATAGAACATTCTGGAACTTTTGTTCCCTTTAGACTTGATGAAAAATACTAAGCAGATACTAGATTCCCATTCCAAAGCCTTATTCTTCCTGTCGGCCCTGTGGGAGTCAGTGGTGAAGAGATGGGTCCAGAGAAGTGACATAATGCATCCCAAACCACACAAGCTGCAATGGTCTCCATCCTTGAAGATCATTCATTTGATCCATTTGTACCTCACCTGCTGCTTCTACAAAATGGGGATCCCATAGTCCAACTAAGATGGAAGTGAGAATAACAGAAGAGCTTAGCTTGACGCCTCCCACAAGGTAGCAGTGACTGTAAAAGAGTTTCTTATGATCATGGCGGTTGTAATTGGAAAAAAAAATCTTTTTGTTAAAAAGATCAGCCTTGGAATACTACTGAGCAGTAGGAGGAACACACTGTTGATACCACTGTTGTGACCACTTAAATGAATCTCCACAGGACTAGGCTGCCTGAAAAAGTTCCTCCCAAAGGTCCCACAATAGGTGATTCCACTTCTATCCTGAAATGGTGAAATGTTAGAATTTGAGCAGATGTTATCAGTTGCCAGAGGCAAGGGCCAGGAGGGAAGTGGATATGGCCACAAAAGGACCTTACAGGGGCCTTTGAAGCTATGGAACTGTTCTGTATCTTGACTGAGATGCTGGATATGAATCTATGCATGAGACAAAACTGCCCTAAACTCAACATGCACCTGTGTGGTACAACTGGAGAAATGTGAATAAAGTCAGTGGGCGTAGTAATGAGATTATCCTGGCTGTGATATTCAACTGTAGTTTTAGAGAATGTTATCATTGGAGGAAATTGGGTAAAGAGTACAGGATTTCTCTGAATGATTTCTTACAATGATATAACAATTTATGGTTATCTCAAAATGAAGGATTACCGTGAAAAATAAAGCTAACTTTGAAAGTGGTAACATAAACAAAATTCATTGGAGAGGCTGTGTTTTCATTTTACAAAGCCAGGATTTATTTTTCCCTGAGGGATTTTCTTAGGGCCCAATCTCTCCATGTATTCAGTCAAATTGATGTAAAAGATGTGTCCAGGAGCCCACTGCAGATCAGCACACTGTGTGTGTGTGTGTGTGTGTGTGTGTGTGTGTGTGTTGGCTGGGGATGCTGAGCACGCAGGCGACAGAAACAGAAGTGGGGAAGAAGCACAAAGAGAGGCAGCCCAGCTTCCTCCCCTAGGTGTGGAGCCCCAGGGGAGGGGATGTGGAGAGGCAGTGCAGGGCAGGAGAGGATGCTGCCTAGCCCCTGGGGATGTGGCTTCAAAGTAGCAGCAGAGCAGGGAGGGGAGGGCCTCAAGCTGCTACATGAAGAGGGATGGGACAGCCGCTGGGTCCAGGAACCTTCAGTCAGGGACTGCCTGGACCTGCTCAGGAATGTGGTGGAGAGTGTGGGAGAGACGGAGTGCTCAGAGGAAGGAAAGAGAGCCAGCTATACCCGCTGCTAGTTCTGGCCACAGGCAGGGGAAGGGCATAGCCTTCCTCCCTGAGAAGGGCTGAGAAGGGACTCTCGTTAGAGCTCATAGGGTTGCCCAGCTCCCTCCTCCCTGTCCAGCTCCGAGGAGGCACCGCTTACCTGTCCCTAGACTGTCTTCTCTGGACACTGGCAGAGATGCACACTCTGTTCTGCATCTCTGTCAGGGGAACAGAGGCCGTAAACAAGAGGCCAGAGATGCAGCCTGGCTGCAATTCATTCAGAAAGCTACCTTGGAAATAAATGCTGAAGGCACTCAGGGATGAACTGATCCATAGCTCTCTAAAGCCCTTTGCTCTGAAGGCCGAGCACCATCCATGTCAGTGTTCTTTTCGTGGAAGCTATAGGTTGGAAAATGTGGTGGTCAAGTCCCCCTGGCCCTGCCCTTTTCCACAGCTGAGCGCCTTGCTAGGGATTGGAGCGGGAGTGGAGAAACCTGCCCAGGGTACCAAGGGTGGCAGATGCCATACTCTCACTGAAGGGAGTTCAGGCAACTCCAGAAGCCCAGCTCTCCAGAGAATGGCCAGGTGCTTTCTGTTCGTAGTTACAGCCATGGGCACCTGTGGACTACAGCTCCTACAGAGGTGGCACATCCAGAGACCCCACCAGTAAGTTGGTGCTCTTGACACCAATTTGTGTTGCTTCACCTAAACTGTGTGACCCTCCTGTGATGTGGCCACCCTTGTGTGACTCAGGATCTGAGTACAGAAGACTAAAGCAATGACACTGAACAGTGGGTTTCTCAAACTGGCTGGATGCCCATGGAACATGAAAACTGCCTGTCCCTCGCACAGCCCAGCTCCTATACAATCCCAGTGGGTGTCCTTCATGGTGACCGTCCACCCCCCTTCCTTTGTACAGAGACATCCCCACAGGCAAAGAAGGGAAAAGGAAAATAAACCAGGCCTGGGAACTGCTGGGCTCGCCTAATAAAGACAGGAAGCCTAATAAAAACAGTGTTGTGCAGGACAGCAACACCACGTCTTGGGATTCTGGTGGTGGTAGAAGGGATGGGTGCGGGAGAATCTCTGCTGCAGTCAGGGCACCTGGGCTCTGACCCTACTATCTCAGTGTTCCTGGGAATATCAGGGGTACAAATGGTGCTCAGAGAAAAGGATGCATCTCAGGACCGGCGGCAGGGGAGATGTGGTGAGGGGACCCTGAACTCTCTCCCTCATCTCAGCCAGCATTGTTCCTCTCTGATTGCACTTTGGGGCCCATGTAAGGCTGCTTTGCAAAAAGACTCCACACTGCAGCTGCTAGACACGTGAGTGTAGTCAGAACACATGTCGACTTCCATGAGTGAGCTGGAGGGATGATAGGGGGATGGTTCCTATAGCAGGAAGAGACTTCTTAAGGGGGGAGCAGGTTGGAGAAGTTGAGAAAGGCTGCAAAAATGAAGTGTGTGCCTAGGGCAGGTTGCAGACAGCCTTGCTCACCAACTGAGATGATGCCAAGATTCCAGGAAAATTAACCTGGACACGGCCCAAGGAAGATGGGATTACAAATGCCCTGGAATTCCTCACTGATTATTATAAGGTGTGCATTGGTGATGATGTGTTGCTGAAAACCTGAGAGAACCCAGAGAGAGGGCACTGAGCCCAGGTACATGGGGGCTGCCCCCCACCCAAAGCCTGCTCTGCAGCAGCTCTGAGAAGAGTTTAGCCTACAGGACTTTACAGTCCACACTGATGAGAAGTTGTGTACTGTGGTTTTGCTTTTTTTGTCAACAGTTTCAGACAGCCCAGAGCCAAAAAACTTAAAATAAAAAATGTTCCCTTTCTGAATCTGTGTACAAACATGCTAAGTGAGCAGTCATGGATCAAGAATCTATTTTCTACTTCTCTCTATTCTAATTCTTCCATAGTTCTCATTTGTGCTGGCGGTATCTGAAGACAGCACTTTATCAGGCTGTGTCTGTTTGTACATCTATCTGAAGGTCCACACTGCTCACTCCAAGCCTTCCATGCCAGTAGCAGCAGCTGGCACCTTCCATGCAGTCTGACATCCAGGGACCTGCAAGGGTGTGTGTGCACAGCCGAGGGTCTCTGCCTGCAGTCTGTATTCCTTCTTTCCAGGCACTCAACTCTGCTCCACATTCTTCACAGCAAACAAATAGTTAAACACTGGGGTGGGGGTTGAATCCCATTCTGCTACTTTCAGGGATATGTGGCCTCAAACTCCAGGCAAGCTTCTTGTTTCTTTGGAGGCTCAGTTTCCCCACAGTGTAGGGGGATGTCATCAGAATGCTTTGCTTAGCATGGTGGGGTCTGAATAGCGCACACGGTTTTAGAGGTGCAAGCTGCAGGAAAGACTCAGATCTGAAACAACAGCACTGACCCTGTCTCTGCCCTCACAGTCAGGGGATCTTACAGGGAGCTCTGGAATGCTGGTTCTGTCATTTTTATCCCTGCTATGCAGCTAGGCTGACCCCAGCTTGTCTGTGATGGGGCGCAGGCCCTCGACCTCCCATGGCTTATCCGAGGCAGCCTATTAGCCACCCAGAGGGAATGCAGTTTCTGTCTTGGCTGTGAGTGATGGAGCATCCCCGGATAGGACCATAGATTCCATAGACCTCATGTCCCTCTTCTTCCAAGCAGCCTATGTGGCTGGGCGTCTCGTGGCTAAGGAAGGAGCCAGTCTGAGGGCTCAAGGTTTCCTGGTTCACAAGGCTCCTTGATGTCACAACCCAGCACTGATTTTCATTGGCTAATCAATTTGAGGCTGAGCTTTGAGACCAGAGTGTTAGTCTGACCCCCTATTTAACCTCACCTGACTCTTGTTTCCCACACTAACCAGTGAAGCATGCTGTCTTTCTTTTCTGTGAGTCTGATCAGCAAGAGGGCTTGAGATAACCACCCTCTCTAGCCTGTCCTGCACATAACAATGCAGACAAAAAAAGCCTGAAGAAATAATGGTCTTTGTTTTTGTGCTTCATTTGGCCACAAACCTCCTGTGAAGACAGAAGATACCAGATAGATACCAGATAGAAGGATGCAATCATCCTTCTATAAACTGCCCCTACATCAGCCTCCTGGGAGATGACCCTATTATAGGATGAAAGGGTCTCTATCTTCTGCTCAGTTATCTCCTTGTAATAAAGTTCTTCCTCTGCCACAGACTTGCCCCTCTGCCTATTGGCTCCTGTCATGCAGTGGGCAACCTTTTGCACAACGACAGATTTAGTATTCTTTCAACTACATAGATTTCAAAAATCTCCCTTCAATGGGCCTTATTGCTATTTTAGCAATAGCAAGTGTGAGCAACTATCACAGAGAGAGGAAGAGTGGGAGAGGAGCGAGCCCTAGGAATGCCAGAGCTATGTGGACTCCCTTGCAATGCGCTCTTCTACTTAAAAAAAAAAAAAAAAAAAAAGCACAAACCACACCATAACAACCATGACAGAAATGTTGCTTTAATCACTCCTAATCCCATCATTCAGGCAAATCAACTGTTTCTAATCTTTCCTTCCCTAATCTTCCCAGAGCCTGCTTAGAAGCAGACATTTCTCCAAATAGCTGTAATCATAACATGATTTTGCGTTTCGTTTCCCTCTTATTTCTTAACTCTTGCTCCACAGTGCTGTGCCATGTTGCTCAATATATTTTATAATGGGTCACTCTTCCTGCAAGTGGGGCTTCTGGAATTTACTTACCACCCCCCCCCAACTAATGATAGCATCATTACTTGGAATGGGCAAAATTATCCTGGAAATAAACATCTTGATGATTTCTATGATTTCTCAGTGTCGCTGAATCTGAAATGCCTGGCATTAAAATACTTCCTTGGAACAGAGAATACCATTTCCAAGCCTGAATCTCTTCTTACCCACTTAAGTAAAAGCCTTCATTTCCTAAGAAGGCTCCCTTACAGATATCTCACCTCACCAATTTTTTTTTTTTTTTTTGTACCGGGGAATCAAACTCATGACTGCGCTTGCCAGGCAGGTGCTTACACCACTGAGCTCATTCCCCAGCCGGCACACACCATTTTGTCTTAAGAGCACAGAGATCGTGCCTTTCAGTGACTGTTTTTAACAAGAATTAGTTTTCATCCTCTGCTTTATCACATCTTTCTCAGAACTGCCATTTATTATTTCCCCAAGTCAGATACTCTACACGTTTCAGTGTCTTGCTATGCTGCCTCGTCAGACTTCTGGCAACAGGGCTCTGCCAAGGGATTTCCAAGACACCGAGGGCTTTTGCCTTGCTGAGTCTCTCATGCTGCCAAAACCTCTGAGAAGGACCTTTGTGATGACCATAGATTTCCCTGGCCAGAATCAAAGCTGCAGCAGGAAGGGAGACAGCATCTGTCCTGGCTGTCTCAGCAGGTGTTCAGTGTTAGACAATGGGAAACTGGGCTAACGGGAGATGCTGAGCATCTATCCTCATGGAACTTCCACTTTGGCAGGGATTAAAAAACAAGATAAGTGCTATCTATGAAGGAGACAATCAGTGAGTTTCAGGGAGGAACTGGAGGTACTAGGTCTAGAAGTCCTTTTGGGAAGAGGAGTTAAGGGTGGTCCTCCTGAGAAAGAAGAGGGACTCTAGGGATTTTCTAGGTGCAGATCTGGAGCCAAAGTGCTCAGGCAGGGGAAGCAGCAAGTGAAAAAGTCCTGAGGTAGGAAACAGCTTCATGAGTTTCAAGAACAGAAAGAAAGCCAATAAGATGGATTTTATTGCAGATTCAGCCCTGTGCTAAAGAGAGCACCCCAGGATTCCTAGCCTGTATCCTCCCCAGCTTGTCAGCCTCCCCAAAACTTTGTAGCCTTTGTAGCCTGCCTCAATTACCTATTTGGGTAGTTTTCCTCCTTTGCTTCTGTGGCAATCATTATGGTTTTCCCTGTAGGTGGCTGTGTTTTCATGCATGCCCATATGGCTGGAGCATGGATGGACGGAGGCAGCAGCCTTTCTAAATGCCACACTCCCCCTACACGCTAATCTGATGGCTTGTTTACATCTCTGATAGCAGCATCATTAGTAGAAGCAGTTACCAGATCAAAACAGCATTTCTTGGCCATTGCAAAGTGATAAATTGTGGCATGTTTACCTTTTGGTTATTAGGCAGAGTGCTAAGTTTGCAAAACCTCTGGCTGTGGTTATTTAATTGGAGAAAGCTGCTCTCATTAAAGGTTCTTACTAAACACACCATTAGCTCCAGGAGAGACAGCCGGAATCGTGCCACGCCTACTCATTTGCTGGCTGCTGATAGATGTTAACTGACTGGCAGATCTCTCTTGTGAGCAGACAGTGTACTCTTTCATCTTACCCATATGCCAGGTTGGGGCAGGTGTGCACCCGTACTGGAGATGCTGCTGGAGCCTGGCCTGGCCAGCTCGGTGGTGCCTGACTGCACTTGACCTGCTGGCTCCACACTTACTGAAGGAGGGGACCTCTGGCCACCCAGGATCCTCTTCCTTCCTCCCCATATGCAGAGGGCCGAGGACAGGCTAAGGGAGCACGCATCCTCAGAGGGGACTGGCAGGCCATCTGGGGTCCCCCTGCCACCTCCCGGGGGGCTCTCTTTCTACCCTGTGCCACCTGGAATACACACTGCTTGAAGATGCCTTTCATCATCTGGTCCCCTGCAGAATGTGAGGCCTCTGATGAAGCCCTAGCAGCACAGTACACAGGTCCATGTCTGCTGGTTTCCTGGGGAGAGTCTCATACTCTGTCTTTTTAATTTTAATTAAACTTTTGAGATCATCTGTAGGTTCATCTGCGGTTATAAGAATGCAGAGATTCTATGTACACTTTTCCTTATTTCTGCTAATGGTAACTTCTTGCAAATGACCATACGATAATATAACCAGGACAGTGACTTTAATACAGTCAAGTGGGGATGTTTCCAGCCTACAAGGGGCCCTCATGTAGGGCTCCTTTTACAGCTACACCTTCCTCCCCAGCTTGTCAGCCTCCCCAAACCTTTGTAGCCACTAAACAACTCCCCATTTCCCAGTTTTCTTTTCAAGAATGACATAAGAATGGAATCATATAGTATGGAACCTTTATGATAAGTTTTGTAATACAGCCTAATTCCCTGGAGATTCATCCTCATTGTCCTGAGAGCATATGCCAATAGTCCATGGTATGACCATGCCACAGTCTGTTCAACATTTGACCTATTGAAGGATCTCTTAGTTCTGGTTTGGGGCTATGCTATAAATAGAGTTTCTATAAACATCCATGTTGCTTTCGGTGGAACGTAAGTCTTCATTGCTCTGGAATAAATGCCCGGCAGTGCAACTACTTAATTTTATGGTATTTGTGTACTTTGTTTTTTGAGAAGCTCTTTACCACAGCAGCTTCTCTGTGTTCTCACCAGCAGCGTCTTAGTGATCGTAGATCAGCCCCTGAATTAGCGTGGCCATTATTTTTTATTTTAACCATTCTGATAAGTATGCAGTTGTGCATCCTTGTGATTTTAATTTACATTTTCTTCATGGCTAATGATGTTGAGCATCTTTTCATGTGCTTATTGTCATCTGTATATCTTTTTTGGTGAAACGACTCTTCTCGTTTTTCATCTATTTTTTAATTGGGCTCCTTGTTTTTACTGTTCATTTTGGCAGTTATTTATTCTAGTCTAAATATCAATTCTTTATAAAATCTATGTTCCCCTACTCTGTGACTTAGGTTTTTTTGGGAAAAAAAATCCTCTTAGGAGTCTTTTTCAAAGTAAAAGTTTTAAACTTTTGATGAAGTCCAATTTTACCAACTTTTTCTTTTATGGGTTGTGTTTTTCATATTAAGACGAAGAACTCCAAAGTTTTATCTTTTTTTTTTTTACTGTATATTTCACACTGTGATTTAAGTTAATTTTTATATAAAGTATGTTGCTTGGGTTGAGGTACATTTTTCTATTTTTACAGATGTCTAATTTTGTTCAGCATCATTTGTTAAAAATGACTGTCTTTCAAGCTCTGTTGGTTTGTATTTGCAATCTTGTCCCAAATCGGCTGGACATACCTGCATTTCTGGGTTCTCTCTTCTGTTCCACTGATCTGGGTGTGGCCTTCTCTGCCACCCTCACAGTCTTCACTGCTGTGGCTCCATAATGAGTCCTGTAGCTGGGAAGAGCGATTACTCCTATTTGCTGTTTTAAAAAGGTTGTTTTAGTACTTCTAGTTCTTCGCTTTCTATATGAATTTTAGAATAATGTCCATAAGGACCATTTGATGACCAACTTTTACTTACCAATGTAAGATTATTATGTGGAATCTTTCCATGACAATAATCACATTCTTTTGCTATAATTTTAAATTGTTCATAATAGTCTCTTGGGTGGACGTAGCATCATTTATCTGATTATCCTTCAATTTTGGATATTGATACTTAAGGGTTTTCCCCTTTTTTGCCATTACTGGGGTGAAACCCATGCATGCTAGGCCAGTGCTCCACTGCTGAGCCATAGCCAGTGCTCTTTGCATTCTGAGACAGGGTCTCACTAAGTTGCTCAGGCAATTTAGTGACCTCAAATTTGAAATCTCCCTGCTTCAACCTCCCAAGGAGCTAGAATTACAGACGTGCACTGTATTTTTCTTTTTTTAAATTTTTCTTGTTCAATTACATTTTTCCTGTTATAAACGGTACTTAATAAATACCTTAAGGCCCCATCTCCGAAAATATATTTGATTAGTCCCTTAAGGTTTCCCAGAAAGAAATTGCCGGTATCTTCTCGATCCTGTTTTCTGACTTCCGGTGGAGATCCAGTTTCCTGAACCGAAGGTGATACTTGTGCATTGGCTTGAACCTGATTCTCCCTCTGACTTGCCCATCACCCCGCTTTGTTTTGCTCATGGCAGATGAACCATCCAAGCTCTCCACAACTCTGTCCCTGCATCTTCTTTGAGGCTTTCCCTATAGTTCTGGGCTCTGTGTTCTTTTACAAACCCCAGATGCACAACAGATGGGAAATGGATCCTGCGCCTCACTCTTTCTGGAAAATTTCCCCAACCTCCTGCATTTGCCTAGTGACTTTTTTTCTTTGCGGGATGTGTAGGGGGTTCAGTGTTCTTCCTTTCTGGAAGGGGGGCGTGGGCTGAGGGCTTCATGGGTCCCTGCTGCAAAACCTTCGCTTCTATTGCTGCTTAAAAGACCCCTCCCCACTCTGCGCAATGGGTGATTATTTTAAGGAAATTTTTCAAGGGTTTCAAAGAGTAATAGGATAGCTTTCTGGGATGCTTGTTAAAATTCTTGAATATGTTTAAGGGATTAGCATTTTCAAAGAGAAAATGTTTTCTGTTTGATGTTGAGAGAAGATGATTTTTTTTTCCTTCTTGTGACTTTAAATAATTTGCTTGGCTTTCTTGTGAAAAGACCACAATACTCTTATGTTTTAATATGACATTTGTTAGACTCCTCAGTGATTGACTACGGAGAGGCTGTGTGTAAATGATTTTGAAATATGTTTTCAAACAAACAGCCATCTGCAAGTTGTCAGCTTAAAAATAGCATCTTCCTTGTATAGAAAAATTTCATTTATTTGAAGGAAATAGTCACACACAAAAAACAGAATTTTCAGTCCCAAATGATCTTTCATGATGACTCTATACCTTCCAGAAGAAATGGAATCAGTCTTCCCCCTTGTGGATAACAAGGAAAGTGCCTTATTTTCCCACCAAAAGTCACATGCAGGAATTCTGAGGACACCATACAGAAAGTGCTTATCGCCTCCTCAATTAAAGGAAATACGAAGTATGTTCTCTATAAAATTTATGCCAAAGTGACTAGCCATAGCTTTGTAATAGCTAATTGATTTAATCACTGGGATTTAAAGACAACACTAAAATAAGCAAAAAGAGTGATGTTACATATGTGACATACTATGTGTGTATTGATTATATATAATTGCTGTCTCACATCTCCCAAGCTACTGGGGATCTTCATCAAGTTATGTCCCTTCTCATGTTCCTGGCTGGACTTCATAAACTGAGAGGCTCAGGGCCTCCAAAGCAGTGTGCATAAGGCAAGGCACTATGGGGACTCTGAGGGAGGTAGTCATCATAATCACTGTCATTTTGGAGGAGATTGCTGTAGTCCAAATGATATTCTTACTGTTTGTGATTATTCCTTAAATTCATTCTCTTCATAAACTTCTCTTATTATTATCCCCATTTTCCAGCAGAAAAGACTCAAGTCAAGTGACTTTCTCCTTGCTCTTGCATGAAGCTGGTAACTGGCAGATCAGGCGTAGGAAGGAAGGACTGCCTCATTCCAAAGTCGGATACCCGGATGTACCCAAAGGGCGAGAGACAGACTTACTGTGATGGGGAATGGGGAACCCTCAGAGAAGCTCTGGGCACAGGAGGAGCAAGAAGGCTCCTGTCCTCAGGGGGTTATGGTCAATTCTTTCTGTGACAGAGAGAAGGGGACAGAAGTACTCAGAGCATCTGTTATGAGCCAAATTATGTACCCTCACCCCAGTTTCTATGCTGAAGTCCTAACTTTAGTGACCTCTGAATGTGATTGTTGAAATGATTCATTAGGGAGAGTGCACTGAGAAACCCCATGGTCCTTT
Source organism: Hydrochoerus hydrochaeris (assembly GCA_004027455.1). Classification (NCBI taxonomy): domain Eukaryota; kingdom Metazoa; phylum Chordata; class Mammalia; order Rodentia; family Hydrochaeridae; genus Hydrochoerus; species Hydrochoerus hydrochaeris. The sequence continues at coordinate 298,558 of PVLA01000220.1, forward strand.
CAGCCCTCTGGCCCATGGCGTGGGAGGACCTGGGCCTGAGGATGGGCCTCACCTCTGCCCTGTAGGCTCTGGGTCCCTCACCATGACTGGCACTTGCTGGGCCCAGGCTCCGAAGCACAGGTGGCTGCTCCCCCACCCCACCTCTATCACCTGACCTAGGAGCCTGAAACCTTCCGGCTGCAGCGCCTCCTGGCCCAACCCTGTCCACCTCTGTGGAGCCCCCACCAGCGCAGCCAGGGAGGACAGGGCACCTGGCCATGGCAGGAGAATGGTGTCCTCCAGACCGCCACAGAGGGCCTTGTGGCCAGGCCTGGACCTGGGAAGGAGGTCTGAAAACTTGGGCCCCTTAGGCCTCACTCAGTGCTGTGCAGAACTGGTCCCGAGGTGAGTGCTGTGCCCCAGGGGGAGGAGACCTCACCTCGGAGCCACGACGATGAAAGGAACAGCCCCACTGGGTTAACTGGCAGTGCCTGGTGCCCCTTGGGATGATTCACCCCCTTTTTCAGAAAACCTGTGTGTACAATGTAAAAAACATTTCTCTCAACATTCCCCCCAAACGTATGAAAGAAAACTTACGGCATGTGGACAATATGAATGTGAAGAAGTGGCTGACCTTTCTAAAATGGAGTTCGTTGGGCCATCTGGAGAAGCGACACTAGGGGAGATGCTTGTTTATCTTTGTTCTGGTTTAGAGGACATGGAGCAGAAAACAGCGAGAAGAGAAGGTCTGACTGGTTACATGTAGAAGACGTGGTTCGTATGGTGACCATTGTTTTGTGCATGCATATTTCTCCATATATATCACAGTGCTGTGTACTTTATTGCAATATCTTGTCTTTCAAGGTATTCTCAAGTGCCTGATACAGAAGTAGTGGGGTTGGGGTTTTACCGCAGTGGCACAGTGCCTGCCCGGCAAGCATGAGGTCCTGAGTTCAATTCCCAGTACCCAAAAATAAATAAACAAATAGAAAAAGTAGAAGTAGTAAAATAACATATTTTGTAAATTTCTAATTAGAATGCCCATGAGGTGTTATGGCGGGGATAGCCAAGTCCCCTGGGAGTAGGACACATGGTTTATGCATGCAGTGGTTCTCACAAGAGAAACACAGAGCGCTGTGTTAGCACACTTACAGCGAGGCCTGGCCCTTATGTCTGTGAGTTTTGTTTTACTTTACTGTGTATGTAGGGTATGTAAAGGACAAATGAGACCTTTTATAACATCTAGTCTTCCTTTGTGTTAAAGACGTTGCCATTTGATAAAAGTAGAGTTAGTAAACTAACAAATATTGTATTACAATTCCTAGGAAAGATTGTCTTCTGAAAGTTTGAGCATTTTAGCTCACTGGGTCAGTGGAGAAAGGAAGGATTCTACACTAGAATGTTCATATTTTCAAGATACTTTCAACTGTTGTTCCCTTGTGGGCATTTTATCAAGACTGCTATGTATATATAACAGACGAACTGAGTCCTTACTTGAAACATCTAGTTTTTCCTGGATATTTAGAAGTTGGATGTAAAGGTAGTAAAATATCCCTTTGTAAATATCTTTTTTGCTAAAGTTCATATGATATATTGTCTTTTGGGAATGAGATGGTTAAACCACCTCTTGAGCAATATGGTGTGATCTGTACTTGGTCAGTGGTTTGGAGGAGGTGGGAGGGAAGCGATTGTGAAAGGTTTTATGTTAGTGCGTTTCTACTTGGCCATTTTGAGATATCATTTTTTTATGTTTATTGGGTTTTGTTTTGCTGTTATACAGTGTATATAATGGTCAAATAAATCTAAATTTCACAATATTTAGTCCCTAAATGTTAGAAGTTGCCAGAATATGACAAAATTTTAAAGTTAACACTTTTTATACACAGAAAAGCTTGCCCTCTATAAATAAATTTTGGATTCAGCTATCTCTAATATTACATATGCCCATACTTGTCCACTGGGTTGAAGCATAGAGAAGAAAACAGAACTGAAATGGTCATACTTAGAAGATACATCAGATTACAACCATTGCTACATGTGCAGTTTTATTTATCACTGCTGTGTAATAGCAGGCAAGTTCTTCTATGAAAAATCTAATTTTACACATGTAGAAGTGCTTGATATATTTAAAAGTAGAAGTCATAGAAGAACACTTTGTAAATAGCTTTTATAAACTGATAGTAAATATTATGCTTGCAAATAGACTATTGAAACCACCTCTGAACTGTGTATTGTTTGTACTTGCTCATTGGCTTAAGGGAGGTTGGAGGGAAGAACTGGTGAAAGGTGTTTTGTTAAGTGTATGGTAGAAAATTTCAGCTTATTAATTGCTCTTACATTACATACATTTCATTTAACTTTGCTGTATTGTATATACAGTCTATATACTGGACATATGAGTCCTAATTTCATGTCTAAAAAGGTTATGACAGAAATAGAATTAGTAGACTAACATGTTTTGTACACTTTGTGTTAAAATTCATAGAAATACTGTCATCTTCTGAAAAGGATTTTTGTAAGTGTAATTGTAAAATCACATTTGAGTGACACATGCCTATATCACATGCGACAAGGAAAGAAAAAACTGGAAGAAAGGAAGGATTCTATGTCAGGATGCTCCACTTAGAAGACACTTTCAGATATAACCATTGTTGCATGTGTGTAGTTTATTCAGCGCTGTGTATAGTGGGCAAACTTGAGTCCATATTTCAAACGTCTCATCTTTCTAGATGTTTAGAAGCACACAAAGTATATTAAAAGTAGAGACAGTAAAGTGACACATTTTATAGATATTCTTTTGTTAAAATGAATGAAATACTGCCTTTAGGAGATGGAATGATCAAAGTATTGGTCTGGGAAGTGGCATATTTGTGCTAGTTGAGAGAGGGAAGAGGGAAAGAAAGCACAAAGCACTCTAAGTCAATGTGGGTTAGGTGAAGTGAGATTGACCACTGTCGCTCATGCATTGTTTTATTTTCCTGTGTATAGAGTTGTGTACAAAGCACAAAGGAGTCCTAATTTACACCCAGTCTTTATAGATGTTAAAGAGGTTGCCCATGTCTGACAGAAGTAGAATTGGTAAACTAACATGCTGAGTACACTTTGTGTTAAAATTTATTAGAGAAGACTGTTCTGAAAAACCACTCGGGAAGTGAAATTGTTAAAATCCCTTGTAAGTATTACACATGTATATAGCTGTCCCTTGATTTGAAAAAGATGGAAAGTGGAAAGATCTCTAGACCAAAGTATTCCTACTTAGATGATATTTTAAAATTATAGCTTTTTTATTTATATGTGTGCAATTCACTTAATGCCGCTATGCATATAGGATGTTAAGTTCTTATTGGAAACGTCTAGTCTTTCTAGATGGTCACCCATGTAGAAGTCATAGGCTAATGTAATGCACTTTAAGTATTTTCTTGTTACATTACAGGAATGGTTGTATTGTGGGGATGGGATTGTCAAACCTAATGCCTTGGAGAGTAAGCTGGGTGTTCCTAGGGCACCGGAGGGGAAGTGTGCAGAGAGGGAGGTTGTGTTCATATGGTTTTGCCATTGCTCTATATGTATATTGTAGCTGACATTGTTGGGTATTAAAGGATAAGTCTTACTACCCAAGTTATGTTAGAAGTAGCAAAATAATTCCTATGTAATTTTCAGAAGACAACAGTAAAATAACAAGAAAATACTTAAAATGCATTACATTAGCCTGTGACTTCTACATGTGTGACCTTTAACCATCTAGAAAAACTAGATGTTTACAATAAGAATTTAAAAATCCTACATGCATGGTTAGTTTTTAGGAAGAATTGTCTCCTGGAAATGAGCTTTGTTGAAGCCACCTCTTGGGCACTCCTGAGCCTAGTCACTGAAGTGGGGAAGAGGGAAAAGCCCGGGTGAGGATGTAAGGGCTCTTTTCTCCTCATCTGGAAGATGATTTTAGATTATAACTAAACGCCTGTATGTGCATTTCTGGTAAAGTACCTGGGCTTATTATGCACAAAATTCATATGCTATTGCCCTGATCTAAGCTTTCATATGTCCTGTAATAACAATGTATTATAAAAACTAAGGTAGTGAGTTAGACAGCATTTGATTATGTTTTATAATTGATAGAAATGATGAAACTTAGACTTGTAATTGTTGCAGCAGCCCTGGGTAGTGTGTATCAGGACATGGCATTAAGCTGGCACCACAAGGGCAGAAATAAGCACACAAAGAGAGGTTTGTGCAACGTGTTCAGATTTACATTTTGGTGAGAAGAATCTAAGTGTGTCTTCTAGCTCTACTGTAGAAACACGTTGCTAAGTCAGTGGGAAGGTGCCTTCTTACTAATGTCTAAATAGCAGAGACCTGATAACTCTCAGACATATGACTTGGTATACTTTGTTGCTTTATGTCTCATTTTAAATTGACCTTAAGGAAATGCAGTACTATAATTGTAACTTTGCCAATACTTCTATTTAGAGGCCTGTTGCCATTTTTATCTCCAGTGAAATGTTTGTTCCCAAAAAAGGCAGGATTACAATATTTTTCTAACAGATTGAGTTGATATAGTGTGCTCTTGGTTATCAAAAATACTCTTGAAGCTTTGAGATTTTGAATTTTTGAATACTCATGATATGGGGAAAAGCATAAAACACACTGTACAAATTTGGTCACACAAAATGGTATGTTGTGTGTGTGTAAATGGCACCTAGAAGAACATATCCAGTTAAACTACTTAAGACAATGAATGACTTTGTTCTTTCTTTCTTGTTTTGTTTTCTGTAATGCACATTTTAACTTTTAAAAAACAAGGGTTATTTTTAAAACTCAAAAAGGTTATTAGGGTGGCTGCTAATCCAATATAGCTATTAGATGTCTTTACACAAAGCAGGAATTTAGAAACAAAGAGGATTACCACCTAGAACCACAGGGAGAAGACAGCCATCTGTAAAACAAGGAGAAAGGCCTTGGGAGAAATGAGCCCTGCCTACACACTGATTCTGGACTTCTAGCCCTGGCAAGGTGAGAAAATAAATTCCTGATGTTTACAGTACCCAGTCTGTGGCACTCTGTTTTGGCAACCCAACCACGCAAACCCAGCACCATGGCCCTGTTGATGTCTGCTGGGGTTGTTGGCTGATTGATGGCTTCCCCGGGCAGGGTGCAGGCTGCCACCTAAGAAGGTATGGGCAGGAAAAATAGCAGGTATCTGGAGCAGGCAAGAAAGGTGTCAGATTGGGAAAGATCTGAAATGCCAGACCAAAGACTTTGGATTTTGTTTCAAAGGTGAGAGAGAGTCACCAAAGGTTCTGAGCAAGAAAGTAATGACATCAAGTCAGAATTTTAGAAACCCAGAGGCAGGTTAGGTTGGAAGAGTGAGGGGTCAGGACCAGCCGTGAGACCCATCACTGTCCACGACCAATCAATCATATGGTCGGGTGGGGTGGCAGGGCAGGGTCAGCAATGGACCCCTGAGCACAAAGGTGACACACAGTCCATGCACAAGGGATTCTGATGACACTGATAGGTAAACCATGTGATGCACAGAGGCTGGGGAAGGAGATAAGGATGGAGGAAGCAAGGCTCAGTCAGAAGCAGTGAAACACTGAAGTGGCATTCATGTCTTTACGTGTCTGGTGTCCGCAAAACCATGTTTGATTTGTCAGCATTGAAAATTAGACATTATTTTTACAGGCAAAACTTGTCCTTCTTAAATTTCTTATCCAAATTGGACAAGAGGGCCAGACGCAGTTCATCTGGTAGTCTGGCAGAAAGGAAAAATTAAACACATCATCAATCCTTCCAGGAAGAAATGAAAGTTAAAGACCCTGTTATTTTTATAACCCTAAAAGCCTACCAAAATCTTGGCATGGTCCTTGTCTGAGATGACTGAGAATTGAAACGGTGATGACGCTTTTCCCTTGAAAATAATAGAAAATGAGAAAGTCCCGGGACAAAGGGAGAGGCCAGAAGCACAGAGAAAAAGGAGTATGTCCCCAAGTGGTGAAAGGAAAGCTCTGCCTCTGAAAGACCCCAGAGAGAATGACTCATGACCAAGAGCCTTTAATTTTGCCACATCAAGACAGCATTAGCAAACCCTGCCAGCCACTTCTGGGTGACAGACCTGTCACACCAGGAAAAGAAGGAACACTCAAATTGATTGCATGTTTGGCCTCTGAAGTAAAACCAGGTTGCAGTTGACTTCTCACTGAGCACAAGTGCCCACAAGTGCCATGTCAATGGGGCAATCCGTGGAAGTTTCTATGCTTTGGGCCTTCTCCAGCACCATTCCTGCCGCAACCATGGGGTTTCAGAGTCGGGCTGGCTGTAGGCCAACCTTCTGCTTCCTGCAGACGAACTTCACTAACTGTTTTAGCCTTCTCAGGTCTCTGTGGTCTCAGAATGCATGCTGCACTCAGCATTGTGGAGACCACGTATGCCTGGGAGTCTCATCCAGTGAGCACTGCAAACCTTCCATCTGCACCATCCTTACTCACGCCTGCCGGAGCAAGCCAGATGGCCTCTGTTCCATGAGTGAGGTCTGAGGCCTAGGAAGGGCTGGTGTCCCTCCCCGCTTAGACTGTCAGTCTGTCTGTGTGGAAAGCATGCTCCTTCTACACAGTCAGGACTAGAAACACAGGCTGTGTTGGCAGAGGGACCTGCACGTGTTCTCAGTCAACTGACCTTGACCACTGCCTCTCTAAATGGCACTGGGATTGTGAGGGTGAGGTGTGAGGACACATTGAGTGTTTACTTGGCACACGCAGAGCTGGTGCCGAGTCCTGGCTTCACCACTACTGCCCTGGACAAGCAATTCCCTGTCCCTGCCCCTGATCACACCCAGCAAGTCTGCAAGTGTGAGTCTGGTGAGGACTCAGCAAGGCTGTGGAAGGCCAGCGTCTCATGAACCAGTCCAAGTGAAAAAGAATCGGAAGCTCTGATTTTACACGAACTTAAAACTTGCCTCCTAGAAAGATTTTGTTCATGAAATAAACAAGACACAGCCAAGGAGAAAATAATTCACACTATATATTTCTTTTTAAATTATTTTTTATTAGTACATGTTTGTGATGCCTAATGAATACATTCAGTGTGGGGAATTGGTACATACACACATTGCATCTTGTTCTTTTTATTTTCCCTTTTTATCCCCTCCTTCCATTCCCCCTCCATTCCTAGGTCTCTTTCTCATGTGGAAAAGTTCTGTTCCCTATCCATTATGTACAAAGAAATCTTACAACAGAACAATAAGAGGTATATATACTGGACAAGTATGTATATGGCAGAATGAAGATGCTAACATGATAGCACAAGCTCACTGTAGCCCATTTTTCCCCGTTATAACTGAAAACTCTAAACAAGATACACAAGCAGAATACCTAGGAACTTTATAAAGTTAACGAAAACAGATGTGGAGAATCTAACATAGATGTGGACAAGCTATTATGCTGGAAGTGGGTCCCCATATTCTGTCTCTGTCTCTGTCTCTCTCTCTCTCTCATACACACACACACACACACACACACACACACACACTTCCCCCAGAGGCTCCAATTATACATAGCAGTGCAGCACTGGCAAAAGGATGCTCTGAAGGAAACCACGTCTTTTTATCTTTCTGGATCTAGGGCTGGAAACCCTGATGGACACAGAATGTGGGAGAAACCCAGAGAGGTCGGTAGCCAGAAAAGCAGTCTCCTACTTCGATGAATAAATGTACATAAGACTCAGCCTAAGTTTCGAGCTGTGCATGAATGGGGCAAACCCAAACCAGCACAATGAAGCGTTAAGAACCAAGCTGAAATTTAAACTATGTGCGTATGTTTTTAAAACATAATTGCTAAATAATTTATGCTTAAGACAAATCTAAATCAGTACACCAAGGCTTTGAGAACTGAACTGAGATTTGAATTACTATATATGGAAGGCAAGATAGAAATTTGCAGCTTGAATCTAACTGAACTGATTACCTACTAAAACAAAAACATCAATGTATTCCAGAAGATTATGTACAGAACCCAAAGTTTAGAAACAAAATGACATTCTAAATCTTTGAGATAATCCAAAATTACCCAACATACAAAGAGCTAGGAAAATGTGGCCAATTTTCAAAAGGGAAAAAACCAGTTGCTACTCCCTAGGTGACTCAAGTGTTGGAATTATCAAACAAATAATTCAAAGAAGTTGTTGTAAGTATGCTCCATCAGGTCGAGAAAAGAACATTTGGAATGCAGAAGAAGCTAGTTCTCATTAGAGAAATAGGAACTATAAAAATAACCAAATGGAAGTATTAGGCTGAAAAATAGTAATTCCTAATGTAAAAATAGCATTGAATGATTTCAGTAGCAGAATGGTGATGGAAAGACAAAATATCTGCACATTTAAGTATAGATTAATAGAAATTGTATTATCTCAAGAACAGAGAAAAAAGACCAAGAAAAAAATTAAGCACAGACTCAGGGACCTGTAAGAAAATACATAAAAATATAACATGCACGTCATTGAAGTCCTAGAATGAGAGGAGAAATAGAGTGGGAAAAATACTTAACAAATAAAGGTCTAAAGTGTCTCAAATTTAGCAAAAGACATACATTCATGTAGTCAAGAAACCCTTAAAGCCTTCAAAAGGATAATGTGAAAGGAAACCATGTTAGTCACATCCTAAACTACTGAAAAGCAAAGATAAAAGAAGAAAAACCTTGAAAACATCTAGGTAAAATCAGGATTGTAGTATATCCATACTACTTAACAAAAGAGGGATGAATTATGGATTAATCTCAATAGCATCATGGTGAGTAAAAGAAGCCAAATAAAAATATGTATTTTGACCCCATTTATACAAAATTGCAGAAAATATAAAATAACTAGGGACAGGATGCAGATCAGTGGTCCAGGGATGGGAATGCAAGGGAGAGGGATTATAAAAGTGCATGATGAAATTTTAAGGGCTGCTAGAAGTGTTTATCTGGAATATGGTAATAGTTTTTGTGTGTTTATCAGTATGAGAAAGCTGATCAAATTTAAATTTTGAACATATATAGTTTATTGTATTTTAATTATAACAAGTTATTAAAATGGGAAAGAGAGTTAAGCACTTAACAAATGAGACTGTAAATTGGCACTGTTGGCAAGGAAAGGTGTTCACATCTTTACTCACCAGGAGAATACAGTGAAAATCACAGTGGTAAGCACCGTATAGCTGCTAGTATGGCAAACACTACAAAGTGATGGTGAGAATGTAAAGAAATCAGACCCTTTGTGCATTGCTATCAGGAATGTAAAAATAGGGCATCCAGTTTGGAAATTAAGCAGCTTGTTACTTACATATACACTTACTATGCGATCAAGCTATTAAAACCCTAGCTATTTACTAGAGGCAATGAAAACTACACTCACAAAGTCTTGTGCATACTGTTCATAGCAGCATTATTGCTCATGGAAACAACTGAAATGTGTCTTACAGTGGAATGGGTAAACAAATTATGTTATGCCGCATAATGGCACACTACTCATCAATAAAAAAGAGCAAACAGCATGCCACAGCAAGGGTGAATCCTAAAACATAGTGCTGAACTTAAAAAGTGAGTAAGCACAGAGTAATGTGTTATTCCACTTACTCTAGTACATGAAAAATGGATCTATAGTACCAAAAACCAAATCAGTGGTTGCTTGGGACTGGGAAAAAAAATACCTCTTTGTAAGTAATGTCATTAATTACATAGGCATAGGGGTTTATGAACAGTATACTTTCTGGCATATGTAAATTAGCACTAAAAATAGTTGATTTATAGTATGAGAGGTAACTATGCAGTCTGAATTAAACACATATAAAGTTAAAGAGATCTAAACAACATGATATTGGTACCAAAAGAGACGGAGAGATGGATAGCAAATAAATTCTAGAAACTGACTTGAGTTTATAATAGCTTAAGAATTTATAATGTGGTTATTGGGGTATTCCAAATCAAGTTAGGGGAAAAATAAATTATTCATAAATGCTGTTGGATCAACTGATCATTTAAAATGAAACAAAAACAACCAATCTACTACACTTACAAAAGTAAATTCCACACGGTTTTGAAGTCTATAAAGAAGGAAAGTCACCTTAAATGGCCGTGCAGGAGAGAGGTTTCAGAATCCGTGAGCACTGGGTAGTGAGATAGGGAGGGAGTCCCACTGAGTCACACTTTGTCCAGAAATCAGCTGGGGGAGGGCTGAGGTCCTCTGTGGTGCATAGGACTCTTCTGCTTCAACCCTAAGGCTAGAGAGGAATCTGAAGCCCTTCTTCCCATCCCAGTGCTGCAACTCAACCCTCCAGTCTGTGAAATGGCACAAGAGTGGCATGCTCCTGACTTACAAGCGTCTAGTGAGGACCACGCGATGCTATGTGGGAACTGGCCACATAAAAACTAACTGGCATTTGGGAGGTGTCACAGGGCTGCTCCCTCATCCCTCTGAGGAGAAGATCCAGGCCTGGGCCAAAAGCAGGGGTCATACATAGCTCTGTGCGAGGAAGCAAGTGTTCTGCATGAATCAGTCCTCCCAAGAGCATGTCACTGCAAAGAAACGTGGAAAGAACCAGAGAAGCAGCTGAATTTGAATGACAAGCCCAGATAACCCCTTTTCAGCTGCAGCTGTGAGGACACTAAAAAGCTCAGTCATGTACAACTAACTCCAGCTCCTTGACTTTAGTGGGACAGGCCCTTGGGACTCCTCCTCACCCTCCACTGGAAATGTTGGGTCACTCAGAGATGTCTTGGAAGAAATCTACACTCAGCCCACTGGACTCAGCTACAAAAAGCTGATCTGATTCCAAAAGATGCTCAAATTCTCTTTGTTTCCCCAGTTCACTTTGGGAGATCTGGATTGTGAATTAAGAGGCTGGTGATGATCACAGGTGCTGGGCACTTGGGTAGGAATCTCCATGGTAACAGAATCCTGTGGCTCTCTTGCCTGGTACCAGGCCTCTAGTGGAATCTTCTCCTAACAGGCAGAGGGGTTTGGCAGATGAAGAGGGGACCAGGAGAAGGAGGAGGCCAGTGAAGGAAGCTCTGTCTTTCAGGCATGAGTTTGAATCACATCAGGACTCGTGGCCACTGCTGACTTCACCTGGGGACAACTGAAGCGGTGTGTGCTGAAAATGTGAGCAGCATCATACCCCATGTGGGACCCCCCCATCTTAAGGCTCACTCTGCTAAGATAGCTCTTCTGCCTTCTCTGCATTTGCCACATTTTAAATAAACTTTTGCTTTGCACCATATCAGCCTTGACACCCCAATTTTCCACTGAGTCCCACTTCTTCACTCTTCATCTGAGTGAGGGCAGAGACCCAGAGACAAAGGGTCACCATGGGGGGGGACCCCTAGCACCTCCCCCAGATACACCCTGTTGGATGTAACAGTTCCTTCTTGAGACTCCCAGGGAGCATCTATTCCATGTTCTCCATCCTGGCTTTTGGTGATGGCTGACAACCTTTGACATTCTCTGGCTAATGCCTGTATCACTTCAGTCTGTACCTAAATTGTTACATGGCCTTCTCCTTGTGTCTGTGTCCAAATTTCCCTCATCTTCTGAGGACACTAGTCAGGATTTATGGCCTCCCTTAACCCACTATGACCTCATCTTGCCTTGATTTCATCTGCCAAGATACTGTTTCCAAATCAGTAAGGTCACACAGGTCCCCTGTGAAACACATGAGAGGTAACAACAAAGTATGAGTCTCAGAAGGGCACAGGCTTTGGAGTGGTGCCATCTTGGGCTCAGAGCCTTGTGCTGCCATTCAGCCCACCGTCTGCTTTCCTCTGCCCAGCAAAGTTGGGGAGGAAGTCCATCCTCCCAGGGGACGCCTAAAGATCACCTTGCAGCTCCATGGAGCATTTGGGATGGCAGAGATTCAGCAAAGATGGCCCTGAATGGGTACTGGGAGCTCAGGGTGGCCCTGGTGCCTGTTTTCTAGGAACTCAGTCCATGAGCCAGCACTTACCCAGAGTTTTGAGTTATGTGGACCTCTGTGGTAAGTGCTATGTGCAGAGAGATGGGGCTAGCATTGCCTATAAGGGCATGTGACCAGGAAAGGGGATTCAAGGTCCTGAGGCCCCAGTGGAGTCAGGAAGGAGAAGGAACAGACTGAAATAGACCATTCTATGGAGCCCAGAGTCCACAAGCTAGCACAGGTTAGGCTTTCTCAGCATCAGTGGTTTCTCACATGACTCTGGAATGGCTCTATGAAGCAATGTGGAACACGGGCTGGCTTTTTAATAGGAAAACTCTAGGCCTCTATGAGACTTCTGGGCCTCAGAAACAATTCCTCACACTGCTTCCCTGTGTCTCCCCACCGTAAACATTGAGTGTGGTAAAACTTAGCTCTTGGCTGAGGCATCCTTTGTACTCTCTTTCTATCTCTTTCCTTCCCTCCCAACCTTCTTTTCTGTCTTCCAGTATTGTGTGTTTACTGTAACCTAGGATTCTTTTAGGCCCTGGGAATATAGATTGAACTAAACTGATGGGCCTTACCTTGGAGGAGTTTATAACTAATGGTATAAGCCTTAACCAAGCAACATGTGGACAAATGGTTTACAGGGGACCAGTGGGTGTGCTGAATGAGAGGCAGCAAGGTGGCGAAAGTCAATATCAAAGTGATATCACTAGTGAATCAGTGCTCAGCATTCCCCCATTAGGTCCTGGAGGGCGGAGCCTCTGGAAGACTGCACTCTGCACTCTGCGCCCTTCCATTACATCCTGGAGGGTGGCCCGGCTAGACCACAGTGAGTCCACACTCAGCACAGCTCCATTATATAGGGCTGGCTGGAAGACAGTGACTTTACAATCCAGGCCTCCTGTGTTGCATCCTGGAGAGTGACCAGCTGAAAGAGAAAAGACCTACAGGAACCCCAAGACCCAAGACAACAGCCCAGCACACAGACACACACCCACCTCTGGAGGACGAAGTCATCAGTGTGGCCAGTAATGTGGAAGCATCCGAAGCGGCAGCAAGGAGACAGACAGCAGTTGCACTCTGGAGAGCTCCACTGACAGAAGACCAGTCTCGGCCTCCACATCCAGAGGCCCAGATCGGCTCCATACCCAGCACATCTCTGGGATGTAACATGGACATTGTCACAGAACTGCAGATACTAGGGATAGCTATAAAGAGCCAGCTACATCTGGAGGACATCTCCTTTCCTCCTTGAGAGAGGCCTCAGTGTTAGCGGTAGAGCTATATGTCACGAGAGGTTGGTGGGCATCGACACAGAAGACAAAATAAAAGAAAAAAGACAAAGTGGAGAGTGGCAAGGCACAGAGGTAGGGTACAGCTCCAGGCCCCCAGCCCACCCACAATAGGCCTGGAACTCAGTGAGATGAATGAAACCTTCTGAAATGATAACAACGGAAGTGAAAAAAAAGTGGAAAAGGCTATAGAGGTAAAATGATCTCTCAGATACAAAAAGAAATGATGCTTAAAATCAAAGATAGTAGAGAAGACACAAAAGAATAGATGAGCTTAGAAAAAGATGGAAACAAAAAATGCCCAACAGGACAGAAATGGAATCCATGAAACAGACACAAAAAGAGATTCAGGAGATTAAAACTGCCAATGAAAGTATATGTAACAGGTTGAACAAAGGAAAGGATAGAATTTCAGATCTTGAAGACAGAATTGCAGCTAGTGATCATGAAAAGAAATATTAAAAATGGCAAGAGACCTTGAGAAATCAATTGAACAGCTACAAAATGAAGCAAAGAAGAACAACACAAGATTGATTAGGGTCAATGAGAAAGCTAGAGACAGGACAAATGCCATGACCATCATAAATATATATGCACCTAATATGGAAGCATCCAACTATATAAGACAGCTATTGGTAGACATGGAAAATCAAATAACCAATAACAATTGTAACAGGAGACCTCAATACCCCATATCACAGAGAGACAGATCAACTAGACAGAAACTCAGCAAAAAAATAGCAGAGCCAAACCAAACCTGTGAACAAATGGCCCCACACCAGCAGCCAGAAAAGATCCCACGAGCCCAGCACTGGTCCAGAGAAGAAGCCACACCCTGAGGCTCCCTCATCCCCAGGGGAGCATCTGTAAACCATCACCTCCTGCCTCTCCACCATTCTGGGAATCCTGGATCAGAAGGACTTGGGTTCCTGGTCCAACCCCATTTGCCAAGGGGCTGGCAGCAAATACAGGAAGCACCAGAGATGCATCAATGGGCTGATCTGTAAAAACATAGGAAAATGTCAAGACAAAGGAGTTAAATACAATCTCAGACTTCCAGCCCACACAGAACAAGTTCAGAGGACACAGACATAGTAGAAATTTGAATTCACACACCTAAACCTTCTGAAAAGATAACAGAAGTAAAGAAGCAACTTTGTTCTTGTACTGATTGATTAATTCCACATGCCTATGTCTGATGGTCTGGACAGCTAGTTTGAACACAAGAAACATTAGGGGAGCCATTGTTATTTTCTATTATCTTGTTTTGAAGTCCTGTATCATTTTTATTGTTTTGTTTTTTAAAAAATTTTTACTCCATTTTGTTTTGTTTGATTTTACTATGTCTGATGGTATGGGCAGCTATTTTGAAGATAAGATATATTATGGTAGCCATTGTCGATTTTCTATTATCTTATTTTGAAGTCGCTTCAAAATTTTGTATAATTTTCATTGTTTTGTTTTGATTGGTTTTATTGTTTTGTTTTGGTTGATTTTATTATGTCTGATAGTATGAACAGTTATTTTGAAGATAACAAAAAGCATTATGGTAGCCATTAATGATTTCCTATTATCTTGTCTTGAAGTCCTGTTTCACTTTCATTGTTTTGTTTTGATTGGCTTTATTCTGTTTTATTTTGTTTGGTTTTGTTCCCTTTAAAATAAACAAAAATTAAAAAATGATATCAACCTTGTATAAGCAAGTGAAATAAGGGGAGTGACCTTCCTCCAAGCACCAAAGAAGTCATCACCCAGGACAACAGAGAGGGAGAGAGTCCAGAAAGGAAGGCACATTAGAAAGGTCAAAGAGAACATCTATGTGGCTGGGCTGGACAGAGTGAAGAAAATATAAAATGAGCTCAGAAGCTACAGATTAGACCAATTATTTCTTGAATAATTATCAGTTAAGTGCCTACCATAGGTACCATGCTGAAGGCTCAGGGAGTCACCAGAGAGACTGAGACTACTTCACACCTAGAGCAAGCAGACCATAGACCAAGAAAAGCATCTCAGTGAGGCAGAAGTGATCTGGAGTTACCCTGCGGGAGGCTGGGAGCTGGGAATGAGCTGAGAATTGAGGAGCAGATCTGGGTGTGGGCTCCAAGGCAGGGCCAAGCATGAAAATGCTGAGGACTGGGAAGAGGGCTGGTGCAAGAGGAACGGGGAGAGCAGGGGAGACAGATGCAGGATGCAACTGAAGGTGTTGGTGGGGTCAGTGCTCCAGGGTTTTGACTCACCTCAGTGTGGCTGAGAGCTATTGCTGGGTATTCAGAGGAGCACAGTTAGGTTTGGGCTTTGCAGGGCCTCTGTTACTTACTATGGGTAGGGCTGGAAGGAAATTGGGGTACAGTTACAGATGGAACACCCTCTCTTCCCAGATGTCCCTGAAGAACTGTGAGGGTAAGTCTCAGGCTTTGCTCTCTCCCAGCCTGCTGGAGGAGGATGATCCAGGGCCCTCAACCCAGCAGCCACAAAACACCAGTTCAGCTGACAAGGAGCTGCTCTGCCTCTCCTGCAAGACCCTGGAAGGGTCAGCGTGCCTGCCTTTCTTCCGCACCTGTGACTGGCTCCCTGCTGAAGAGAAGTTGGTCCTGCAGCCTGAGGTTCGCACGAGCCAAGGAAGCCAGTGGACCAGGCAGGCACCATTTCTGGAGGATTCAATGCCACTCAGTGGCTTCTTCCCTTACTATCGCTCCAAGGAAGACACTCTCCCCAGCCTGGCCCTTCCTTGCCAGTGGCATGGGTGCTCCCAAGACTCTCTTCCCAGTGGAAAGGCACAGGAGGACTGGTTCTGCGAGACACCAATCAGGGACAAATACCCTGTGAGTTGGGGCCATGAAAAATGGAGGATCACCAGGCCCCTGTGATGCTACAGCCTCTGCCCCAGGGCTCTCACCCCAATAGGCTGCTTTCCAGGCCACCGAGGGCTCTCAGAACCACATGTCACTAGTTAAGATCACAGAGCCTGGAGCCAGAATGCCCTTGCTCAATCCCAGCTCCACCACTTGTTAGGAAAGTGGCCTGGAAACTGCTTTCTTCTGGTTCCATCTAAAGGAGGGAAAAGCAGCAGCTGCTCTGAGAGCCACTGTGAGAACTGTGCCCAGTAATGTCATCCTTAAGTCCAGCTAGGTGCTCAGTCACGTGCTTCACGTGCATCCTCTCATTTAATGCTAATTACAATCCTGCAACTTAGGCCATATTTCCATTTGATGGATAAAAAATTAGTGTTGGGGAAGTTAAATAACTTGGCTAAGGAAACATAGCTAGCTGTTGTAAGCCCAGGATTTGGCCACACACCCATTCCCATCACCTTGCAGGTGCAGGGCACTGTGTCCTGTGACTACAGAGGGAGATGAGTTTGAGGCCCAGTCCCAGCCCTCCCCATTGGTCCCTCTGGACCTAGGTTGGGGGCATCATGAAGTGCTGCTCCTCTTGAAGAACTGCCTTCTTCCCCAACTGTGCGGCCATCCTGGCACTGGTGCATGTATCTGGCTGACCACTTTGTTTCCCTCTGACCCAGGATTCTACTGCAGGCTCCGACTTCATCTCCTGGTCCTCACACTTACTGGTCTCTGGCCCCATGCTGCTGCTCTCAGCAGGGAGCTCCCATGACAGTAGCCCAGATGCCTCTCTCTCTGGGACACAAGGCTTTTGTGCCACAGGATTGGTGCCTTACTATAGAAGCCCCGAGGAGGAGCTGCACACTGCCCCAGGGCCTCCTGCCTCGCTGTCTGGGAGAGACTAGCAGCTGCTGGGGAATGAGGCCTGGCACCCAGTTCTCAGCAAAGGCTGAAGGCGGCTTGAGGTGAGTTTTGTCAGTTTTCTGGAGACCAGAGCTGGGCTGGGATTCAGCCCTCAGGCCTTTTCTTCCCACCCCCACCCGGGCCTCAGGGTCCTCAACCTGTGGCCAAGTGACATCCCTTCCCTGCCTGCATTGCCAGCAGGAGGAACTGACCCAACCATTTGAAGTTCACCCTATTCATTCAGGGCATCGAGCTGCATATGCTGGTGTGGCACCTCCTGTGCCCGTGTGTACCTAGGAGGCTTGTGGTTGGCCTGTACCCTGGAGGAGCAGGAGGGAGCAGCTCGTCCACCTCACCCCACCCCACAGCAACCTGTCTACTCCCAGGCTTCCTCTGATTTATTCTCCTAGCTTGTAAAACTGCCCAACAGAGAGTGACCCACCACAGCTGAAGTGTTCTGCCAAGGAATGACTGCCTGGCCCAGCACTCCAGCCCAGAATTTCCTACTGTAGCCTGCCCTAAGCTGAGACACAGGAGGGCAGGGGCTGTCTGAGCAATGCGGAGCAAGGTGTCCAGAGCTCGGTTTTACAAATAAACCATAGCACTATAAGGCTTGGATCAGTGCATTACTTTGTTGCTTGGAGAAACACCTGCAGTTTCTATTGCTGAGCATTTACTATGTACTAGGCATCTTACAAAGAGCATCTCAGTGATCTTTAGACATAATCTCCATTTTTATGGATGAAGAAACAGGCTCCAGAAGACAAGGTAGCCCAAGTCCATATGGAAGACCAGGCATAGAGACACTGCCTCTCCTCTGCATTACTGAGCCATAGCTTTCAAGATTATGCTTGCATTTGGCAAATGTTAATCCCGGCTCACTGGTGATAGAGAAACCAGGTGTATTTATGCAGAGAGTTGGAAGTGGGGGCAAAGGCTTGTGGGAAAGTCTCCGCCACCTCCTGAGTCTTGGTCAGGAGGCAGCTCGTAGGCCCTAGCGTCAAACAGGTGTGAATCAGCAATCGGAGAAATTGCTTAGTCTTCCTGAGATGAGAAATGGGGAATTACTGTACCTGAGAGTCAAAGAGATGTTAATAGGGCACCGTGGGCTGGAGCCTGAGGTGGAAGGATTGGCACACTGAGGCTTTGGTACACCGAGGCAGGTAGAATGGGGAAGTCTACTTTGGCAGCTGCACTCCTCTCCCAGTATGCAGCTTGCAGTTTGCACGGAGCCTCTCAGAGATTCACTCTGGCTCCTTGAGACTCCTCTCCCAGAGACTCTTGTGTTAGAATCTCTTTCATTGCCTAAGTATAGCCGAGGCTGGCTCCTTGCCAGCCAGCGCCAGGGAAAACCTCCGGGAAGCCTTCCAGAGCTGTCAGCCAGGAGGGCTTTCCCGCCCGGGAGCCCCAAGGGCTGTGTGGCAGCGCCCTCTGCTGGCAAGCCTTGACAAGACGCTGACAGTTGGTAGTGCGCCCCAGAATCTTATCATTTGAACGTCACCTAACAGGACACCACTCCCTCTTGCAAAAGTCAGAGGCAAGTAGGCAACAGCTTCCCAGCCGGCCCCTCTGCCCTCACTGTGTAGCCGCTTACTTCAAGCATCACACTCAATCGGCGATGGCCTGAACACTGTCCCAGCATGCTCTGCAGGGAGCCCCTCACAGAGCTGCCAAGGAGAAGCTCGTGCAGCACTTGGAAGTCGGAATGTGTCCTTTCCCTTTCCTTTCACCTGGGGAGGCGCCTCGGAGCTGCCCCTCTGTGCAGCCAGTGTAGCAGCGATGCACCAGGCCGATGCAGCAGGCCGAGCCTCCCAAGGGCAGCTCGCACATATGGTTCCCAGGCAGTGATGCGGTCAGGAAGTGATGTGGGGGTGGGATGGCCTGTAAGGGGGCCTGAATGTTAGGGCCACTGAGGAGACCAGGACTAGGGAGAGAGGAAGGAAAAATGCAGCCTGGATTGGTCTCATGCTCATAGTATGTACTTGAAATTCTGCTGCTGTTAATAGGTTCACCTCATTGACCATTAAATTGGGCATTGAAAGGGCCAATGGGAAATGGGAATTGGGCCTTATTATCAAAGGATGCCAGCTCATCCCATCTGTAGGGCGCCTTTGCAGGGAATAATGTCCTCAGAGGCCCCCTGTAGGGAAGAATTGAGAGAGTGAGGCCATGTGAAGTACCATTTCTGTCTGACCCTAGCAAGCATGAGAGTGAATCTCCTTGTGCCTTGCTTTTTTGTCTTCCCCCAATCTATGTGATGGTCAATGACTGCCTGCTGTCCAGAGGGTAGAGTGCAGGTGTAAACAGATGCGAGCAGTAGCACTGTCCACGCTGCTCCAAAGTGCAAAAGGCAGGTACAAGTCATGACCCAGATCCCGCCCAGGAGCCAGCATTCTGCTGAGTCCCACAGCCCAGTGGTCTGGGACACTCTGAGTTCAGCCCATGGCTGCTGCTAAACTTATGGCCTTCATCCTCCTTTGGGTGATGTGTGTCCTGAGCAGATTTGTGGGGCACCTTCTGGAACAGAGCACAGTGGTTCATTCTGAAAGCTATCCCACTCCTTTCACTGTGTTCCAGCTCATTAGCAATTTAAGCAGCAAACTTCTGGACTGAGAAAGCCATCTAGGGCTGCCAGGAACTCTGCTTGCCAACACAGGGCCTTAGCTTCCCTCATGGGTGCTGACACGGGCCTGAAGGTTTAGCAATCTGTCTTACAGCTCTTAGGTGGTCCCGCAAAAGTGGCCCTGGGAACTGGCCAGCTTTCTACGTGGCCAAAGGACCACTCTTTGGAGACCATAGGCAGCACATAGCTTGGGGATTCATGCTGGTGCCATCTCTGCCTCAAGACTAAATGAGTCACTGTGTGTTGCAAAAGCAGAGCTCAAGGATAGGGTGTGACTTCTCACCTCTTCAGAGGATTTTGCAAGATTCCCCCAGCCAGCTCTGTGCTCCATCCTAGGCTCTTTCCCTCAAAGGGCTGATTCTGACTCTCACACCTCGACACAGGTACACTGCCTGTGCACCCAGGGAGGAAGTCAGCAGGGGCTGCAAGGGTCCCCTCCTATCTCTAAGCTCCTACTTCTCAGCATGCCCTTTTAGAATCAAGTGCCAGTGAGCAGACTCCATCTTTCTTTGGGAGAAGTAGGCCTGGCCAGCTGCTGCTGTGTATTGACCTGGAAGAGGTGACATGGGTGTTCTGGAAGAGTCCTCCTCTCCAGACAATACTCCTCATCACTCTTGTCAGCCTTGAGGTGTCTTGACTGGGATCAGCTAGAAATGAGTAGGATGCTCAAGGACATGGAATCACTTTGTTTAAAGGGGAAGAAGGTCAGAATATTCCCACTGGAACAAAATTTTCCAAATATGGCCCATGCAAGTCTCTCTATGAGCATGGCCATCGCCTGAGGATTTGGTCAAGTATGTAGTCTGCACATAGAGAAAGTCTGAAGGAAAGAGGACCATCCCATTCCCTTCTAAGGCACTGTGGCCACAAGACACTGAGTGGGACATAGCTAGGATAGGCAAAAAGCTATCAGTGCCTGGGCTTGGGTTGGGGGAGAGGGAGCCACTGCTGGAACCACACTGTTGGTATAGGCACACATGATCACCCCACAAATGCTATCTGGGGATGGGTGGGGGAGGGGTAGCAAGAGGCAAAGTACTGGGGGCAGTATCAGAAAAGACACCTCTAGGCTGTCCCAGATTTACTCCACCACGTTGTGGCTGTGGGATGATACTCCTTGGCTTGATTGGATCCCTTTTAACTTCTTGAGCCTCGGTTTCCTTCAGGGCAACAGAGTGTATTAGTCAGAGTTCTACCAGAGAAATGGACCCAGCTGGTACAACATGCGTACAACACACTTGTAGGGTCTGATTGAGTCAGAATCTGGAGGAAAGGCCAGAAGGCTAAAAACTCAGGTAGGTGCTGAAGCCAGTCCCTGGATGGAATGTTTTCTTCTCTAGACTTTTTGACTGACTAGATAAAGTACACAAGGATGAACAAGGATCATTTCCTTTTCTCAAATCAGTCCATTATAGATGTCAATCACATTTACAAAATACAGCCAAAGCAACACTTAGATTAGTGTTTGACTGAGCCACCTCAAACTGTAGCCCCGCCTAGTAAATACATAAAACTGACCGTCAGTGCCTGCTCACAGGGAGGCTAGGAACCACGGGTGCGGAGCCCTCAGCACAGACCTTGGCTTATAAATATCCGCAGAGGAGAGCTGTGAACAGAAGTTCTCTGTAGAAGCCACGTCTATACAGAAGAGCCTGTAGACAAACTAGAATATCATGATTATGAAGAGAGGGAACATTGTACATTGGCATCCACTGTCATCTTGGTCTGTTTTCTGTCACTTTTAATAGCCATTTTTAAATCCATTTCAGCATCTGACTTAACTCAGGAATCCTTGTGAACACTGAGTAGAACTCTGGGGATAACAGAGCTAAGCTTCCCACATCTCTAGCCTCCACAGAATGCTATAAGATAGCATCTAAATCTATAGCAGAAATTCTGCCAGCCAGAGTCAACCATGGAAGCTCTAGAAGTCAGTTACAATATCCCCATGATACAATCCGCATGATACAATCGCCTTCCACACAAATTAGAATCTGAGGGACATTTTAGGTACAGTCATAGTACCTGCCTACCTGATGCTCCCACCGATGTCACTGGTAAATGTAGTGACATGACTTTCTTTTTTTTCTGTGACTGTAAAACCTATGCAAACCCTTCCACAGGGGAACATATTATTCAAGGTAACTGGAATTGGTGTTTCCAGGCCATGTTCATTCGTATTTGGCCCAGAATGAATTATTTTCTTGTGTCCTTTAAGGCAGATTTTGTTATTTTACATCAACAAGCTCTAGTTCGGTACCCGTGTGCTTCACTTGAGTGCACAGGTGCAGGGTGTGTATGTGGAGGGGGTGGGTTAAGAGCGGTTTTAGCTCAGCTGAGAGAACAGGTTTGGAGCTCGGTTCCCTGCAGAACACAGAGAGCTGACCCAAAGAATCGTGGTGGGGTGGTGCAGGGGTTTCTGTGGCTTTCTCCAGATCCTCTCATTCCTGGGCCCTTCTCTGTGAGATCCAGGTCTTTGGGAATAGACTCAAACCTGTTTTCAGCCAGCAAAACCTGTAGCTCAAATGTGGCAACTTTCACCTCCTGATGTGGACCAGTTTTCTAAAAGCCTGAAATCGATGTATGAAATACACAAACGTTATAATACCTTAGATATACAATAATTGTCCGCATTTGTGAAACGAGGTTACGCTACCAACTTCATAGAGTTATCACAAGGAATAAACTCAGGTACAGGAAGAGTATGATTTACATGCAAAAAAATGATAATCATCAAGAGCTAATATTCACTTAGACCTGGCTTCACGCTGACTTCTGAGCCACATGCTTTCCAACACGCATGAGGAAATTCCACAGGATGGCCCTTTCCTCTTTGCACAGGGACCTGCGCGCACGCTCTTTCTGCCTGAGTGCAGCTCCTTTTTAGATCCGCTAGGGGCATGAAGTCTGCGGCCACCGGCACTTGCAGAGGTGAGCGCCGCAGGCTTGGACTTGGTTTGGAGCGGGACCAGCGGCGCGCGAGGAGACACCCACTTTCCTCGGCACTCCTGGACTGGCGGGCGATGCTTTACACACCCTGAGCAGGCACCTCCCGGCTCGGAAGGCGAGGCGCCCCGCGGCACCAGCCATGAGCAGCTTCCAGCTGGAAGATTTTGTGGCGGGCTGGATTGGAGGTGAGCGCGCTTAGACGGGTCCCTCGGAGCAGAACGGCGAGCTGCGCAGCGCCAGCGGAGGTTGCACGCCGCCGAGCTGAGGCGGGACGCTTAGTACCCCGAGCGCTTGCACCCCGGGCTGCGCCGGCTACCCCCGGAGTGCTCTCAGGTGGTCCTGCAGACCTTTGCTGTCTCCCGGGGCTAAACTCCTCCAGCTTCGCAGAGATTTACCCTGAACTGATTTGCCTCAATGTTAGGACCTGAGGAATTCGATCCAGTAATGATTAAACAACCCTTCAGAGGTTTAAGAAGCAAAAGAAGGAGAAGGAGGAGGAGGGGGAGGAGACCTTCACAGAAGTCCCCTTCGGAAACCTGGTGCGCTCCTGAATTTTGGGAAGTGGGTCTCCGGAGCTTGGGTTGCAGAATCCCGGGCGCGCGGTGATGAGGAGCCGGACTGGAGATCAGGTGGCGATAGGGGACGCCCTACCGGACCCGGCAGGGATCTAGGCAGGTGGTGCCCAGGACAGCTGGGAAGAGAGCGTCCTGTGTTAAGCGGCTGCCTGTGGTCAACGGTCAGCGGTCAGCGGTCAGCCAACGCCTTCCTTCAAGAAACCTCCATCTGGGTTCCTTGAAGCCACTAGGCCCATTAGTCCTGTCACCATCCTCCCTGAGCTGCTGCTGCTTCCAATTTTTCTGCTTCCTCCTCTTCCTCTTCTCCTCCTCCTCCTTCTCCTCCTTCTCCTTCTCTTCCTCCTCCTCCTCCTTCTCCTTCTCCTCCTCTTCCTCCTTCTCTTCCTCCTCCTCCTTCTCTTTCTCCTTCTCCTCCTTCTTCTTTTGCTTTTAAACCTCTTATTTTATTTTATTATTTTAAAGAGAAAAAACGACAAAAATAATGAGTTTCAGAACAGGTTAGCAGGACAGTTACAATAATTCATATGTAGCTCATGGCTGTCTTCATAGTGGTTATTTAGGGTACCTCTTCCATCAGGCACTGGTACGGCGGGCATTTGAGGAATGTTTGCTTACTGTAAGAAAACTCTTTTGAGACATCTAAGGATTATCTTTAAAGGGATGCTCTTAAATGCAACCCCTTGTTAAGAAAAAATTGAGACTAAAAGAGCAACAAACCACATAAAACTCCTGGTCCTCCCTTCCTGCTTATCAGGAAGCAGCCTCTCCTCCCCCTCTGGTGGCTTCAAGGCCCTTGCCTCAAGTTGGAAAAAGAGAAGGCTTTTCCACGGTGGTGGGCAGTTTTGTGGGTATGGGAATGCGTGGGTGGGCTGCATTTTGCCTCTCCTGACAACTAGCCAGGGGCCTACAGCTATGCACCTTCTGGGCATATCCAAACCTTCTTGGGCTGGACAATCCTTCAACCACGGAAGGGTGGGTAGACGGAGGAGACCCTTCCAACTGCTGCCCTTACCTTCAGTGGGGCTGTGGGTGGCTCTGTGTGAGCTGCCCTGCAGGCTAGGCTGAGTGAGAGGAGCTCCAGCCACTGATTAGACCAAGGCCTTCCCTCCCTGCTTCTGATATTGTCCTTACTTTATTGATGCTAACGTGTTTCTTTTACCTCTATGAAATGATGATGAGTGTAGAGACGGGTGGTGTTTAAATGAGCTAGGTATATTTTAAAAGCAAGTTTATTGAGGCTTATTTGGTATATTGTAAAGTTATCCTCTTTTAATTACATGATTTTTAGTAACTTTGCTAAGTTCAGCCATCAGTATCAATTGATTATGGAGTACTTTTATTCCCTTGGGAAGATCTCTCATGCCCATTAGCGGTTGAGTCCTGCCCCTGTAGGAGCAGTACCTTTCTCTGTGCAAATTTCTGTAAATTTGTTCTCCTTGAATATTTCATGTTGATTGACTCATGTAATATGTGGTCTCTTCTGTCTATGTATATATTATTATTATTATTATTATAGCAAACCCAGTGAAATATGTGATGCTATATCCTCACATTACAGATGAGATCAGTATGGAGAAATCCAGTGGTTTGCCTAAGATCACACATCTACATGGGATTCTAACCCAGGCTGTCTAACCCCCAGGCCTGCCATGGTCCTAGCCCCCAGATTTATTGATAGCTGTTCCTTTTCTTAATGATCTGACGTGATGAAATTTCGCCATGGTATCCTCCACATTTTGTTTGAAATTATACCTGTCTCCGAGACCCTAAAGTCTGGAAACTACCAACCTGATAATCCCATTTTGTAACTTTGCACCTCTCCTGTCAGATGAGTAGGCTGATAGATGTGAGTAGAGAGGTGCTGGCCCAAGGCTGAATCTGAGGTGCTTCTGGAGGCTGAGGGGTCGCTGCACTCACTGCAAGGGACACTGGAGACTGAGGAACAGAGCCCCCTCCTTTCTTTCAGGGAGTGGGTCTGCAGAGTGAGGCTGACCATGTCAGCTCCCACTGGCCAGCAGCTTTCTGCCTCTGCAGGAAGGCAGGGGAGAAGAGGAGGCAAAGAGAACAGGTGGTTCCAGACCAAGGGAGCAATTGTTTTGGACTTAGCTGGTTTCTCTGTCTCTGTAAGCAACTAGTATCTCAGTTCTCGAACTTAATTCTTTCTACATTTCTGGTCGCAGTTACGCAGTTACAGAAGAACAGCTCCTGTTTCAGTCTCTGTAGCGAGCTTCTGCAACAAGGCCTTCTTCGTTCAGGTGGTTTAGGAATAGACTTGCTTCCTCTCCAATGTCACAGGCCTTGGGAAGCTGTGTGTGGACAGGCATTTCTCTGTGATGAGATCTAGCACATGCCACAGCTTTCAAAAGGGATCTGCTTAATTTGCAAACATAAGTAAAATTTAATTTGAGCTATTTCTCATAAATGCTTATATTTTTGAAAATCAGAATTTAAACTCAGATACTCAAAGTTAAACAACTAATATATGTAACTAGGGGCTTTCTAACAGAGAAAACCAAAGCAGGCAACTATGTAGCCAATCAAATGCTGTGGCATGCTGAAGGTTTGATCAGTGGTGGGCCAAGTAGCAAGGGGTAGGTCTGTCACCCAAATCCATGTAAGTACATGTGCGCTGTGATGTTTTCACAAGGTAAAGTCCCCTAACAATGCATTTCTCATACTATTATCTCTGTCATTACGTGACACACGACATATTTTCTTTCTTTCGTTTTGCTGTCTATCCTCCCTTTTCTTGTGCTGCCTTGGTAGAGATCCTGAACGACTCTTGCTGTGGAGCTATCTGACTCATGACTGGTTATTATTCAACTAAGTACTTTAAAATATTACTGTTTCAGTTTGCTGCTTAAAATGCCTAAAGAAACTCTTGTACCTGTCAAATAATCAGTCCTGATTCCCTCTGGTCCTAGCCCTGGCAACCTTTAATGTGCTTTCTGCCTTTACAGATTTATCCATTCTGTGTAATTCACATAAATGGCTTTGTTCAGTAAGTTGCCTTTATGGCTATCCCTTTTTTTAAAAAATGACTTTAGGGCTCCAGGAGGGTCAAAACTCTTTAGCTGAGTTTGAGACTCTGAGGGCTAAGACAAAAACTTCTCTGGACTGCCCATTTTTATTAGATCCAAAACAAAGGGAGCGAAACTGAGGAAAGTGCAGGCAATGAGCAGGACTTGGGAGTCACTTCAAGGATGACTCCAAGTAACGAATCATGTCAATTTAGGAGAACTGTCTTATCATGAAGACATGGTAGGAGTGACATTGTAGGAGTAATTCCTGCAACTGCAGTTTCTATCTATCTACTTAATTGATGTTTGAGCCAAGTGTCCGCAGCTATGGCCTTACCTTACCTTTTGAAGTATCTGTGGCCTCACAGGCCACTACAGACCTCAGCCAGGACCAGTGATTCCTAGAGGTTCACTTACTATGAATCAGCTCCCATCTCCAGGCAAGGGCCGAGGCCTAGCCAGACTCACAGATAAACATAGAAAGCCAATTAGTTAATTCTAAATCCTGCTCAGAGCTGCTTCGTGGTGGTCTCTAACATCTCCTCCCTTTTGCTTTGGTAACAAAACCTGGATAAGGGTAAGCTGTGATTGAATGTTGTCTAGGACCATCTTGGCTCCTCTTCAACAGACTATGAATAGAATAAGAAGAAACATGCAGATTACTCCAAGCATACCAACATAAAAGCCAGAAGTGTGCCTTCAGATAGTTGAATAGATTTAATTGACTTAAAGCATCAGAAAATTTGTCCCAATATTGAATTTGTTTGTCAAGTGTTTATATTTGTTGGGACATTGACAACACCCCCTTCTGGAGAGTGTTGATATCCATAGTAACGTTTTGATGGATAGCTCCTTGTAAATGCTTCTGTATATCTTCCCAAGGAGGCACAGATTTGTTATGAGGCAAGGGAGTTATGCAGAAATGAGTGGCCTTGTAATGGCACTTAACTTAGGACCAGTCATATCTAGGTCATGATAAACCTCAGGTGGAGAATCTGCCCCAACAATGAGTCCAAGTAATGGTGGATTAGGGACATAAGTCCATTACTCCACTCCTGAGACAGGTGTCATATATACAGAAATGATCAGCAGAGAATGGCTGTCCCTTTTCACATAGCAGGGTTTTTACTTTTTTTTTTTTTTTGAGATTCTTCATGTGGCGGCATATATCAGTTTTTTATCCTTATTAATAGCTAAATTATATTTCATCATATGGATTTTACATTTTATTCCTCATATATCAGTTGATAGACATTTGGGTTTTTTCTACCCTTTGGATACTGTAACACTGCCATAAATGTGTTTCTTTTTAATTCTTGGATATATCTGTCGGAATGGAGTTGTCAGATTGTGTAATCATCCTGTTTATTTTTTTTTTTTGAGGAGTTGCCAAACTGTTTCCTACTATTTTATATTCCTACTAGCAATGTACGAGGATTTTAACTTCCCTACACCCTTGCCAACACTTGCTATTCTCACTTTTTTTAATCATAGCCATCATAATGAATGCGAAGTGGCATCTTACTCTGATTTTGATTGAATTTCCCTAGTGATTCATGTACTGAGCACCTAATAATGTGCTTTTTATCCATTTGTGTGTCTTTGTCAGTGAAATGCTTTTTCAATTTCTTTCCCTTTTAAGCATTTCTTTTTTTAGTTGTAAGTGCCCTGTGTATATTCTGAATGGTAAGCGCTCATCAAATATATGATTTGCAAATATTTTCTACCATTTTGTGGTTGTCTTCACTTTTCTTAAAGTGTCATATGATGCACAAAACTTTTATTTTTATGAAGCTGGTCCATCTATTTCTTATTTTTTTATACTTTTCGTGTCATTTAACAGTGCTTTGCAAATCCCAAGTCATGAAACTCTTTCACCATGTCTCAGTCTAATAGTTCTGTAGTTTTAGCTTTTCTGTTTAAGTCTTTGATCTTTGGATTAATTTTTTCATATGGTCCAGAGTAGGGGACTAATCCTTTCTTTTGCATGTCGACATCTTGTTGCCTCAGAACCTTGCTTCTCTTCATGCGGGTCACTCTTTGAGTTATGGCCCTAGTTTGACTCCATTTTCTTTACTTTCACTGGTAACTGGGCTAGTGCTAAGTGTGTTGGAAGCCATTGCCAGCAACTGATTATTGACTGAATGGATAAATGCATGGATCTGAGCCCTCTGTCCTGTTCCAAGATGCAGGTGGTAGAAACCAGGTGTCTAGGCTCTGGGTGACCATGTGTTCTTCTTTGATCTACAGGTACAGCCAGTGTCATTGTTGGCCACCCTCTGGACACAGTCAAGGTATGGTAGCAGTGTTTCTCATCACCTGTTTGGAAGAGGCCCAGAGCAGGTCTGCTTCTGGAATGCTGCCTGCTATTTCTGATCACACTGAGTCTCCAGTCTGGGGCAGGCTCTCCACCTGCCTGAGAGGGGGTGGAGAGCATCTCAGCAGGCCTGGTTGGGGTCCTCTTCCTTCTCTCCACTCTGCCCCTGCACCCCAGAGTGGAACCCTTCCTGAGATATAAAACCCAGTCTGTGTTCAGCCTAAGAAACTCTTGCTGGGGTGCCAGGCTGGCAGTGTGGCTCACATGGCTGCCTTGAGTCCACAGGGAGATGGCACTGGGCCCTTGTTTACTCTGGAACATCCTCTTGCCTTCTTTCTGGCTGAATTTTCTCAAGAGTCCCACCCAGTGATAAAGATCTGGGAAGGAAAAACAGCCTAAAGCTTAGTTCTTGCCTCACCCTCTACTCTTCTGGGATCCAGAACAGAGCACGTAGCCTCCCTGAGCCTCCAATAGGCATGTGGGACTTCCCTGGTGAGTCCGCCATGAAGACTGTTCATAGAGACTCTGAAGACAAACAATGAGCAACACAGCTTCATGTTGGGGAACAGACTTGCCAGGGTGCAGGAAGCAGATGTGTGGCTTGCTTGAGATCTTAGGGCTTGCCCATGGGAGGCCCAGCTACCAGGACCTGGGCTGCTGACCAGATCAAAGGCTGTTTCCCCTGCACTGGGCTGCCCATGAAGGGGTGGGAGACAGCTGCTAGCTACTCAGTAGCGTGGAACTGGGATGTGTGGCATCTAGAACTGTATGACAATAGACTTGGATTGTTTTGTGCAGCAATGAGAAACTAATACAGGCACAGCTAATACAGTTTTTTTTTTTTATCTATGTAACATGGGCAGTATTCATGCTTTGCAGTATTAGAGGGATTCAGTGAGATAAGTTCTCCCAGGTACCTATATGGGTTGGGTGTGTACTAAATGCCAGTTTTTGTTGTGACAGGGGTCCTGGAGTCCCTGTGAGGGCTCAGCATGGCAGACTTTTGTTCTATGGCTTTAAAATGATTCTGCAGTTCAGCTTTGCCCTTGGGTTAAGTCACCTCGGGTACCATTTGCTTGAGTACCCAGCCATCGTGGGAACCTGGTTTCCCAGGGACACTTGCCATTCTCACTACCCAGGGAGAGCCCTGGTATTGTGGGGCCAGCAGGGGACAGTGTTGGGCCTCCTACTAGCCCTATTTTATTTCATTTTTTAAAAGGGTAGATTTAGTATTTTATCATCATTTATAATCAGAGAGCAGTTGGATATATAGTTTCCATACTTTATACTTTTTGTAAATAAAAAAAAGTATTAGACAGCCGATAGCTGGTTATATTCTTTAGCAAACAATTAGACTAATTCATTAATGGTGGCTCCAAGCTTTTCCTTATTAGCACCACAAAACTCACCCATTTTTTTCATCCTGTTTAAAAACCTGGAAAGTTGGCATGAATTTGACTTCATGCTAGCTTTAAATGGGATGCAAAGAGAGCCCTACACTGCCTCCCATGGCCTGCATCACTGCGCTGATTGGGGACCACCACCACCACCCCTGCCTTCAAGGTAGACTTCTGCAGTTCTGCTTAACAAGGAGACCATGCAGAACCAGTTTCCATCTTGGGGCTCCTCCCAGGGAGTCTCTCCTACCCCGCAATTTACCAGTACATTTTCCTGGTAGCCCTTCTGATCCTTAGGTTATTTTTCTCCATAGCACTCATCATCATATAGCCCCTCTGTTGCCTTGGAATTATTTTATATTGACTATCTTTCCCAACCCCACTAGTTCATAAGTTCTATAAGGTCAGAGACTCTGACATCTATATTTCTGAGTTTCCTGAGCTTGGGACAGACTCTTAAGATCTAGACTTTCATTAGATATTTGGTTTTTTAAAATTAATTTTATTGCTACTTTTTTAGACATACAGATATTTGTTGAATGAGATCATAAATACATTTCTCTGATTATGAAAGTAATACTTAGGAACAGTGTGATACCATTTCTTATAGATTTTCTATGGCTGCACATGGTTATAAAAACAAGCGGGTGCCAATCAGACCCTTGGTCATGCTACTGGCCATAGTCATTGTGATGCAGAGAAAGGAAACTCCCAGCTGGATAGACTTCAGGTATGAGTGCATGTTTTCCAAGACTGAAGAATGCATTCTGGGAACAATGGAGGTTAAGAACAGAATATATTTATTGTGGGAAGAAAGCTTCTGTCTGAGAGAGACGGGAGTCCTGAGCAGGTTGCTGAGGACCCTGCCTTTTCTAGGGATTTTTTTTATAGAGCAAAACCACTAGGTGAGGCAGGTCCAGGGTGGGCAAAAATGGAAAATCTCAAGTTGGAAATGAGGTGGGACAGAGCTATGGTCAACTAGTAAGATTCTGAGCATAATTATTCAGGTAACATTGATTAGATGGGGACCAAATGGGGAAGCAAGTCACGCAGCAAATGGGCACAAAACAGGACAGGGGCTTTTCCTGCAGGGAGTGGGTCAGTGGCTCTGCCTGGCTTTTCCAAGGTGATGGATTCCTATTTAGAGTATCAGTCACTGTTGTTTATCCTTTGGGGAGGCATGTGGGTGGATTTATTCTATCTTTTGTATTGAGGTTTGACCCTCAGCAGATGTGTCTGTGTCTCTTCCACAGTTGCAGTGACCCCATCTTTTGCACTGTCTCTTTTGAGGGCCTATCCCTATCTGACTGCCTATTATATTTCCATCTAATTTAGCTCTCTATAATTTAGCTCAGATCAAAGGAGGTTTTTAACCTTACATGTGATAGTGAAATTTTCATGGAAAGAATGTATTGCCTTATGAGTTGTATAGTTAAAATTATTTTTTGAAACTATACAAGCTAAAAATAATGAAAGTCATCCCTATTTGCCCTAGGAAGGTTGGAAATATGGACAAATTCCATGCAGAAAAGTGCCATCTGGGAGACTGATGCTTTGATGGCGTGTGCTCCCCCGGGAGCCTTTGCACTCAGGCTGTGCGGCAGGAAGAGCCATTTCTCTGGGCCTTAGCTTCTCACCGCACACTGCATGTTAGGGACAATGCCAGTAGCTTCTCCTCTGTGGCTCCCACAGCTCCTTCCTACACAGTCAGAGCTCACTGTGGGTCTGGGAAAGCATTTGTGGAGAATGAGAGGCCATGCCATGCGTCTTAAAAGAACTGGACCCTCTGAGACCAGGGTAGGGGTGCTGTAAGGCAATTTTGTGGGCTTCCTCAGAGCATTTGTGTCTGTCCACTGTTGCCCCCTGGTCACAAAGACCAGCATCCCTTAAGGGACACTGCACCTTTACCACTCAGCTTCTTGTTTGGCCAGCACAGAGCAGCCACTGTGATGGGGCTGCACTCAGCTCCAGGCAGGGACAAGAGAGAAGGAAGACAGGTGGCCCTGCACTAGTGGAGTAATCCTACACAAACCCTGCCTAAGCAAGCAGCTAAGACCTGTGCAGCGTTTACACTCAAACCAACCTGCATACAAATGGAGGCAGGCTTCCTTCCAGGGGAGGGAACAGCTAGGGCAAAGTTCTGGAGCTAAGAGTTAGTACTCCGGGGAGCGAAAATGTGCATGTGCTGGGCATAGGGGGCAGGGAATGGGAAGGCAATGGCTTGTGGGGTGATAGGCAGCTTAGGTGCTTCCCCGAGCCCCCTGAGCACAGATAAAAAGTGTGAAATTTGGTGAGTGGCCACTGGAGATCTGTAAACACAGGGGGCCACAGTGATGTCACTCTGATGGTGTTTGAAAAAGATCCACCTGACTGTGGTGTTGAGAGTGGGGAAGGAGGGGGTGGGATGGGCACAGGTGAGAGATGAAGGGGCACAGACTAGGATGGTGGTTCCCTGGGCAGAAAGAGTAGGTCTCCCCAGGATATTTAAGGGGCCAAGCACCTGACTACTTGAAACAGACTAGTGTGGCTTTTTGTACTGGAGAGGCAAGGATTCTACATCCCGTGCTATCATTTCTACATACCGAACTGCCTCCAGCCTTCTCCCTGGAATAGGAGCCTTCTGTTGCACGGAGCAGGTGTGAATCGGACCTTAGAGGGGGCTTTGTCTGCAGACCACAGAACAGCAGGCTGGCTGGGATTGACGCCTAGACTTCCGTCCAGTCTGAGTCACTTCGGGCCGGGGTTTCTCCTCTTTGCAATCTTTGGGGCCATAGATGTGTCCCTGGTCTCTGAGTGGGTCCCGCACCCTTCCCTGTCTCCACAGACTCGCCTGCAGGCTGGCATCGGCTATGGAAGCACCCTCAGCTGCATCCGCATGGTATACAGGAGGGAGAGTGTAAGTGGCTCTGGTGGCTGGAGGACACCTGCCATGGCCTTCCCTGGACCTGGGGCCCAGACCACTAGCATGGCAGGCAGGAGATCATTAATTCCTGTCCCTCATGGTTGGCCCAATTTTCCCTTTTCATCTCATACCACACCTCAAACAGTACATTTTTACCTTAGCCTAACCTTGTTGCCTAATATGATATACTTGGGGGGTAAAACTGGTTTTGTGTAACTTCCCTGGAGAAATCTTGAGGAATTTAGAACCACTATATGGAAAATTCCTGCAAAAACAAGGCGATCTGTTTATCTAAACAGAATGAATGGAGGGCCAGCCATTTGCTGACAGACTGCCCTTGACCTGTGATCTGCGCAAGGGCTGAGCCAGAGCTCCCTGCAGACAGCAGAGCTCACCGCCATCCGTGCGGCAGATACAGGCCTAGGCCAGTGCACCATCCGATAGGAAGGAAAGTGTTCTGCAGAAGCTGCTCCTTCTCAGGGCAATCACCTGTCACCTCTCCTGTCTCAGCAGGATCCTCTCCTACACTCCCATCCATGGCGGTTTATTTATCCTGGGCATCTCTTCCAACAGCCTCCAGGCTCTAGAAGAGAAGTGCCTTATGCTTGGCCTGCTGGCCTCCACCCTGGGGGTGCAGCCCCAGGCCTCACGCTCCCTCCCACCGGTCTCACCACAGGTGTTTGGCTTCTTCAAGGGCATGTCCTTCCCTCTGGCCAGCATTGCTGTCTACAACTCGGTAGTGTTTGGGGTCTTCAGCAACATACGGAGGTTCCTTGGCCAGCATCACTGTGGGGAGCCTGAGCCCAGCCCTCACCACAGCCTGTCTGACCTGCTCCTGGCCAGCATGGTAGCCGGTGTGGTCTCTGTAGGGTTTGGGGGGCCTGTGGACCTCATCAAGATCCGGCTGCAGATGCAAACACAGCCATTTCGGGAAGGTAAGAGGCCAGGGGAATGGACATGTGACCCTTTCCTAGGTGGCTAGATCTGGAGTACAATTATTAGCATCTGTATTATTGGGCAGGACACTTGTGCTTTCACACAATATCATTATTTCCTATAGCAGTAAGTACTAATGGGCATGTATGTATGTGGCAGGAACCTGCTAAAAGCTCTGCATAGGTTCAGTTATCTCATCTCCCTGACAATTCCTCCAGGCAAGTGCTGTCATTATGTGTGTTTTACAGCTGATAAACTGAGGTTCCTACAGGCTAAGATACTTTCTCAAGAACAGATAATCATTGGCACATGGGGGTTATCTACATAATCAGCAGCTCTCAGTACAAAATGAAAATGCCAATGGGCCTCGTTCAAACCTGGATATAACTTTTATGCTGGCCACAGCAGAACATCTCCCCTGAGCCAGCCACCCATCTCCCTACCCACCAGGGCATGTGGGGAGCCTGAAGCCAGGCTGTCCGAAGGAAGTGCATCACCCCCCAATGCCCATTGTCATGGTCACCACGTGGGGAGTTGCAGGACCACAGTGGGGTCACCAAGGTGGGTACATATTTGCCTTCATCTACTGGGTATACTGAGTCATGGCTTAGTACAGTTTAGTTTATTAAACTGCCTGCACCTCTGAGAAACATTTGAAACTTTCTGACCTGGCCTTTCCCACAGAAAAAGCAAAGATATACAGGAATGAAGGGCATCATGAAAAGACTTAGAACGCAGACATCCTGCCCCAAAGCTGACTATTAGTTCTGCCCTGTCCACTTCAGAAAACCTTTCCTTAGGTTCTGGTGCAGAAGGAAACTGTAAGTCTAAAAACTCTTTGGGGTCCACATGTTGGAAGAAGTTCATGGATGAGGTTGCTTGGCTACTGAAAAAGCAACCTCATGTCTTGGTTACTTTTCTCATTGCTGAGACAAAATTCCCAATAGCCAAAGTTAAAGTAGGAAACATTTATTTAGTTCAGCTCATAGAAGTCCCAGTCCATCTCTGGCTGGCTCCAAAGCAAGGTGCCATGGCAGAGGGTCTTCATAGAAGGTAAACAGTCCATGGCAAAGCAGGGCAGGCAGAAGACAGAAAGCAGCAAGGAAGCAACAAGCAACTAGCGACAAGCTCCTTTCTTCTCCAGGATACCCACTCACTCCCAGCCTTAATGCTGACATTGCATCATTGATCCCAGCATCACACACTCTAGATCTGACCACTTCCAAAAAGCCCTGCCTTTGATTGCATGAGGTTTGGAGGGGAGAGGGACACCTAGACACAAGCCATAACACCTTCATTACATTCTCTTGGTGCCTCAAAGGTGAAGACCTAAGGGTAGGTGTCCGTCTACATGCATATATGTATTGTGCATGTCATGTGGCTTCTTGTCTACTGGGTACACTTTAGAGGGTCCTGAGGAGTAGGCAGAAGCATCTAAGACTGGAGGAAGGGTGGAGGGTAGCCAGGGGAGAGACAGGGCCTGAGTGGCCTCAAAGTTGGGCCTATAGCTTCTGGCAGGAACCACCATCGGCAGCTGTTGAAGTGTTCATCTTCACCAGCCAATGTGAGAAGTGCTATGCTCCCATCATCTTATTTGACATCCACCACAACAGCACGAGCTAGGTATGGTTATCATCTCTCTTTCTTTTTCTGATAAACATAGTTAGGCACCTGCTGTGTGCCAGGCACAGAGCTACATTCTGGGGACATGGTAGTAGAGTGAATAAAACAAAAAAACAAAACAGAAACAGAAACAAAAAGACCTCCATCCTGCCTTCTTCTAGGCCTGTTTCCAGCAGACAGCCAGAGAGAAACTGGATCACTACCATTTGTGACAAGTGGGGCTAATGCTTGGGCTGTCCGCCAGGCTGCTCAGAGAGGGAGCAGGGAGGGGAGAGGGACACACAGGGGCCAAGAAGCCAGGATGATGTACATTCTCAAAGTGAGTGTGTGCCCACCTTACCTGGGATGTGGGAGGAGCATGGCCCACCTGGCTGGACTTCATGGATGTGGAAGTCCAGGTCCCCTCCCTGGGTCAGCCCTCTGGGCAGTGAGAACACAGGGACCTGGGAACCCTCCTCCTCCTCTCACTCTGAAAGGTGCTGACAGCATCTTAGGAGAGCAGGGATTCCCTGACTCAGCTGCACAGCCCCTGCTCCTGGCCTCAAGAGGCCATTTCATCAGTGGTGACAGAAAGAAAGTGGCTCTCTTAAATAAACCCCTCAAGGAAGTGACAGAAAGTGAACACATGTTTATCTGTCCTTCCCAATGCACTAGGAGTCTGGTCTTCTGGCAGCACAGAGAGATTCTGGATAGAAGGCTGAGGAGGGCCCATGAAGTTTGGAGTCCTCCGCACCTGAGCCCAGGACTCAGTTTCCCCATGGGAGTGGAGGGAAGGTAGAAACCAGGATTGAAGGGCCCAGCTCAGCCACACCCATCAGCCCCTGTTTGCTGGCTTGGCAGAATGGTCACAGCTGTGGAGGCCACACAGCCCATGTTTACTGAGCCCTTAACCTGTGAGAGGCACAGTGCCAAGAGCTTCATGTGTGCCTTGTCTTTACCACACCCATTCTGGGGACTTCACAAAGGAAAGGCTGAGGCATGGAAAGGTTCCATAACTTAAGGTCTTCGCCCTAGGGTGAGGTAGGGCAGAGATACTGACCCAGGAGGTCTGACTCTGAGGCCACAAATGTCTCTGCTCCAAGACTTTCTAGAACTTGAGGCTACAGCAGCTTTGATGCCACTGGGTCACCTGGGCATTTCCACAAAATTTTCATGCATTAAAAACAGCTAAAATTTTGGGAGGAGTTGAGGAGTTCCTGGGGATAATAGGTCTCAACTGCATGATCTCAGGGTGCCCTCCCTGTGATGCTCTTCCTCACCTCCCTGCAAAGCTTCTTGGAGGAAGGCCCAGGGTTAACCACAAGTGCCAAGCAGTCACCTACTAGGAAGGAGAGAGAGGCAGACAAGGGGCACCAAGCAGTATTTTGTCTTCCAGAAATTTCTCCAGAAAAATGAGGGAGGATGTGGGTTTTTTAACTTATTTTTTTTTAGAAGCCCTGTAGGCCAGAAAAAGAAAATTCAAAGACTAATTTGGATGAGGGCTATGACATCAGTGAGTAGAGGAACCCAGGCAGTGTGCCCTCTACCATTTTTGTGGAGATCCATAGCTCTCTTGCCACCCTGTGTTTCAGTTTTCTTCTTATGATTAAAGTAAAAGTGCAGGACACTTCACCATCTGCTGCTCCCTGCTGTGAAAAGCAGCAGCTCAAACACAAAATGCCAGCTTCAATGCATAGGGGCAGTGGCGACTGATAAGGTAAGCACCCATCCATCCAGGGGACAACCGTGACTCTGTTCCAGCTGACTGCTGTCACACAGCTTGAAGTATTGGAGCCTCTGATTTTTTAGAAGAGGTGAAAAGAGATGTTTCTGTAAGATACTTCAACTGGAAAGTCCTTGATAATTCCATTTAAAACAACCTGTGTGAACGTCATAAAATAGGGCTGGGGCTGGAGCTCAGGTCAGCTTGTCTGTGTCTATTCCAGATTGGACTGGGCCACGTCTGGGTGGTGGCTTTGCTGACAAGGACATTTCCAGATAGCCTTGGGCAGTTTGTGGGTTGTCATTCTTGATTTTTCATTTTAAAACTAGCAGTCCACTTCCAGAGTGATGACCAAGTATGTGGGAAACAGTATCTTCTTGTTGAAGCCACAAGTCAGAGGGCCCTGGCTTCTCTGGTTTCGGATATGAGACAGGTGGCCTGGAAGGAACTTTGAGGTAAAAGCTCAACTCATCTGGTTGGAAGACTGGCAAACAGAGAGCCAGTGATTGTTCACTGGTGGTGATCCATGATTAAAATTTTACAAACTATAGAATGCGAAAGGCAGAGAGAGAAAATACCATCCACCCACATACAACCCAGAGTGGACACCCACTTTTGGCACATTAATGTGTCTTGTTTTCCTGTTCTATATACTCATGCTAAAGATTTTAAGAAGTCATGTTTATACTATATAGCCATTTTTAAATCCTTTCAAGCTCAACATTATAACAGAGACATTTATTGCTTCTCAGCCTTTTGGCTAAGATCAAGTGTATAACAGAAACATTTTAGGTTATTAAATTGGTATCTTAGTTACTTTTCTCTGATGATTGAGATAAAATGCTGGACACCCACAGTTAAAGGAAGAAAGGTTTACTTAGCTCACAGTTTGTAGAAGTTTCAGTCCATGATCGACTGTCTCTAAGGCAGGGTGGCATGGTAGACAGGCATCAAGAGGAGAAATAGTTAATGGTGGGCAAAAGATAGCAAGGCATGCAAGTAAAAGCCACAGGTTTTTCTATCGCTTATATTTTATCCAGGCTACTTAGGTGGTAGCATTCACACACTTCATCCTAGTACTTTTGATCCTAGCATTGTACTATGAATCAATCACAAACTCTAGATACAGCTATCTCTGAAAAAGCCCCACCTATGACTGCCTGCAGCTTTGGGGGACATCTAGACACAAACCATAACAATTGGAATATAACGTTAATTAAAATACATGATGTTACATGTGGATATGAAATATTACCTAAAGGCTCATGCATTGAAGACCTGGTCCCCAGTGATGCTGTGTTCAGAGGTGGGGCTTTGGAAGGGGGATTGGATGATGAGGGCTCTAGATTTATCAGTGGATTAATCCATTGACAGGTTCATAATTTGAAGGCATTATTGGGCATTAATAGAAAATTAGGAGGTGGGGTTGTTTGAAGGAAATGGGTCATGAGATTATGAACTTGAGTCCCCAGCACCCCCTCCTCTTTTCATCCTGTCCTTTCTTCTTCCCTCCTTTCCTCCTTCCCAAATCTCTCTGTTTCCCAAATTCCCCGAGGTGAGCAGATTTTCTCCATGATGTTCTGCCTCACCTCAGGCCAAAGCAATGGAACCAGATGACCAGAGACTAACACCTCTGAAGACATGAGCCAGAATAAATTTTCCCTCCTTTAAGTTGTTTTTCCTCAGGTATGTTGTCACAATGATGGAATTCTAACACAGATAAATAATTGTAAAACTACCTGTACAATGTTCCATTAACCCTTATCCCTCATACACACATTCTCCCAACCACACACACACATACACGGAGAGGGTCAATAGCATATGGTAAGAATTTGGTTTCTGGTGTTAGACTACCTGCTCTAATACTCCTACACTGAAGGCAAGGAACTTCGGATGACTCCTGTAACATCATTAGTTTGCATATCTATACAATAGACATAACAATAGTAGCTATTTCCTAGGTGTACATGGAAGTCTTGGCATGATCTCTCAGTGTCAAATGCTTACCCTCTACTCATCACCTAGCATACTAAACATATGAAATTAAGTGTTAACTGTACTACCAGTAAATATATTATTTAACAATCTTCCTACTGGTGAACATTTAGGCTGTTTACAAGTTGTCCTCTCCCCCAAATAGCAATGTGATCAGCAAATCTGATTATAAAGAACTGCTTTCATTTAGGATTATTTCCCTAAATGTGTGGGCTTTTTGACTCATGAGTGGGTAAAAGATGTGACCGTGTTTAAGATTCTTGGTACATGCTGTGAAATGGTTATTCAGAAGGGCTGTGCCAGATTACATGGGCAGTTGTTGAATTTTAAAAAGGATTTCCACTTGATGCTGAGTCCTGTTGCACACTGAACAGCAGTTACCCTTCAAGAAATCTCTCCCAGCTTCCCAGAAATGTGCTCTGGACCCTCTACCACTTGGCAAACACAGGGGGCTGGCCTGGATTTGGTGAGATGTGCTTTTTACAGTGAAGAAATCTTCCTTTTAAACATTTCCATTACCCTTTGCCTGAGCATGGTCTTACCTGAGTCCCCCGCTGGGCCTGGCTGGAGGTCCTGAGGACCAGCAGTCCCCTGCTGCCCAGACCAAGTCTCATCCTAGAGGCTGATGGGGTCAGTGCCACTTCCCCTCCCACATTGGGCAGCTCTCAGGTCTGTATTTCCAGTAAAAGCCTAATTAAAATGCAGATCACAAGGCCCTCACATAAAGGAGGGCAGAGTTCAGAGGACCAGAGTAGGACTTGGCTTAATTGTGTGCCAACCACACAAATTATTCACTAGGCCCAGATGCAAGAAGGGGCTGTGAGTTACTTTCGTTATTCATGAGCATTTCCTGTGCAGGTGGAGGGGGTGAAGTAGAAAGGCTGGAGGTACAGCCACTCCTTTCAGGAAGTGTAAGTCTAGAGGGGGTCTAGATGTATGCAGAAATGATAAGGGCCCTGTAGAAGGTTCTGGAACTCCTGATTCTGGTTGTATGGATCAAGTGGGCTCTGGAGAGAAAGGGTCTTGATGGGGTCTTTGACTCCTGAGTGGGATTTAGAGTAAGGTCATGAGTAAGGGTAAGCATTTGATCCTGAGAGAGCAAGGTAGGGAAAGGTGCAGAGGCAAGAAAAGGTAGGCATGGTAAGATGAGGGAGCTATTTATAAAGCACAGGGAGGATAGGAGGTTGAAGAGATGCAAAGCAAGTCATGAAGAGCTTGAATTTCTTAGCTGAGAATGGGTTAAGAATCTACCTACCAGACAGTGAAACAGCTTGGGCAGCATTATGGTCTCACCAGGTGGTGTGCCATAGAAAGATGGAGGTAGCCTTTGAGAGGGGTAGAGAGTGGCAGGAATAAAAGAAGAAAGCTGACATGGGGGCTGCCACAGGCCTGGGAACAGGGAGGAGTGGCAATCAAAGGCATTCATGGTACAGAACCAAC
Source organism: Hydrochoerus hydrochaeris (assembly GCA_004027455.1). Lineage (NCBI taxonomy): Eukaryota > Metazoa > Chordata > Mammalia > Rodentia > Hydrochaeridae > Hydrochoerus > Hydrochoerus hydrochaeris. The sequence continues at coordinate 338,977 of PVLA01000220.1, forward strand.
GCAGCCAAGAATGAGGAACAGGTAGGAGGGAAACACGTCAAAAGTCACCCAGGTGACCTAGGAGGTAGAGTCAAAGGGATACAGAAGGAAAAGCCTTTCTTTTCCAGAGAACAAGAAGAAAAGAGAAAATACAGAGCTATTTTGAGGGAAGGAGGAAGGAAGTTGAAAGAGTGATGTCAGAAGGCCTGGCTCCGCCATATTGAAGATGATCCGATGAACAGGGGACACAAGGTAGCCAGGATATAAGGAAAAGAGAGCCTTAATTTCTGGCCATGCCAAGAAGAAGCAAGTTGTCCTGAATGGTAAAGGGACCACTGTGTGGTGAAGACTTGTTGAGGGGTGGAACTGGGCAGGTAAGATCATCAAATCTGCCCCACAGCTTGAAGCCACTGAAGTACAAGAATCTCTATGGTGACAAAATGGGTCAAGACCACTTCTCTGATTTCCCTGAATCCTCAGAAATTCCCAGCTGGGAAGTTCACAAATTGTGCTTCCAAAATCCTGAGTTTACCAGTTTGTCTTTCTGACGACATAGTTTTATTACTCTGTCATTGCCAGGCACAGTACATTTACCAAGACTTTCCCAGTACAAAACAGGATTTATCTATAGTTGTTCTTTAAATTGTTCCATTCTACTCCTAAAGAAGGAAGACTATGTGTCCCCTAGTGAGAGGGTCGAGATGCCCGCCGCGTGTAGGAAGAAGTCAACAGACGCCATCTCATGCAATAGGCAAGGGGTTTTATTGTCCAAGCATGCATGGGGCTCAATGAACACGCAGGAACAGAGAGCCACGAGGTGTGCCGGAGCATGGCTTTTAAACTACCGAACAAAGGGAGGAGGGGTCTTTGCAAGTGTGGTCACAGAAGCAGATGGCATTGGTTAGTTTAAATGGCTTTCTACATTCATTGGAGGGGGCGACTATAGGGTGGTTTAGAGTTGGGCAGCGGAGGGTGCTTCCTAATATGGGCAGCAGATGCCCAGGGAAGGTACACTCCATAAATTCCTTAAACATGGGAGGGGGCTGTTTCTACCTCACAACCCAGGTTTTCTAGTCAGCTTAATCCTTGTCTGAATTTAATCTAGGCAGCTTTAACTATAATGGCTCAATTCCCAGAATATTGGGAGGAGATGAGCAGCATAGAGCAGTGTAGACCATGCACTGCTAATAAGAGAAAATTTCTCTTACACTAGAACATGCAAGGGACACAAAACTCTGGAGACCACACAGGCCTATATTGCCTTGGCTTTCTTCTCAAGTAGGTTCTGAGCTGCCAGTAAGAAGTGAGGGCCAGGGCACTGGCAGTCCAGGAGTGAAACGGGGAAGTGTGTGGAGAAGCCAGGGAAATGGCCATGCAATTCAAGAGTCCTTGAGCAACAGTTTTACCGAATCCTTTGCAAGTGCTAGTCCCACATGACTACCAGAGATTAATGGAGATGCATACAATATAAAGCACCATTGTAAAACTCTTACATGCACTAGTGGTAAATCTTTTTTTAAAAAATGTATTGATAAAAGCAAGTATTCCCCTGGTTTTTGGACTTGATACAGGTAATGGTCATTTTGACCTAATGTGTTAATAGATAGACGTTAGTGACCTCCCACAGTGGGCTTGGCTGCAGGTCACCAATGCCTGATTTTGTGAGGTCCAGCACTTTCAGATGTGGAGTCATATTAGAATAGAGCATTAATAACTGTTTACTTATAGTAACGTGCATCTTTACAATGTGTATTTTTGTAAGGTGCATTTTCATTCTCTTTTAATGTTCACAAAGCAAAAAGAAGTGGACCAGCCACTTATTCTCTCCACTCCCCACCCCATACCTTTTACAAATGATAAAACAAAAGGCAGGTGAGGCTAAGTCCCTCACACAGAGTTGTAATGTAATTAGTGACTGAACAGGAATGCAAATCCTCTGTGCTTCTGATATTGGGCACTTTCTACTAAAGCACCTCCCTACTTTGGACTCTACAGATCTTTAGGAACTTTGAGGCTAGAAAGCCTAGCAAAAGGAGCTAAGAAAGAGCTTCCTAGTTGATGATATCCTGAGGGTTCCATAACTTGCTATACCTAAAACCAAACCATAGATTTATTGCTAGCTGGTGGGCTGAGGTTGCCCCACTGTGTTACTGAATGCCACAGTAGTATCATTGGCACAGTAGTATCATTGGCATGAATTTTTTCTCTCTTCTTATGACTGCTCTCTATGACTTTGGAGTTTTCTTTTAACTATCTAAAGTATCTGGTCCAAGGATCAGTCATTGATGAATTCTGAGGCTAGAGCCTTTGGAGATTTGGTGCTGGAACACACACACACACACACACACACACAAACACACACAGACACACACAGACACATACACACACACACACACACACACACACACACACACACACTCCAAATGTTCCCATTCATGGGATGATGCTGAGATGCATAGGGCCCCAGGCACTGGGTCATGGTATAGGTTACAGAGTATGATTCCCTTCAGCAGGAAATTCACTGCTCCAGGAGGTACAAAACAGAAAGAAAATAGCATCAAAGTCAGATCTGAGCATACACACTCCTAGAAAAGCTCTGAGGAGATATCTGACTTCTAGGTAGCCTCTGGCCCAGAAGAGAGAGAGATCCAGAGATCTTGAATTTAGGGGCTTGAGAAGATTCTGTGCAGAACTGCTGGGATCCTTCTCCACTCCTAGGTGAAAATGAGGAACACGGTGGGGCCAGTTCCATTGCCCAGGAACATCGTGCCAGTCTTGGTATAGGGAGTTTTAAAAATTCCAGAAATTAAAATACATTCCACTTTAGAAGAAGGTATACCTAATGTCAGTCCTTTTATACACACACACGTTATCCCCTGTGACCGAACCTGAAATGTTTGAGAATAGTAGGCTGAGAGTCAGCAATTCAGTGTGAGATGAGTACTAACCCAGCATTCAGCAATCTGCCTCAGGCCCATGGACAAGTGGTGAGCAAGTCCAAAGAGTCTAGGTACATATTTCCAAGAGCTTCTTTCTAGCAGCATCCCAAACCAACTCTTCAGAGTCACCAAAGTTTATTTTTCCAACTAAAATCTATCATAGTTTTCCAGTGTTTATGCTCTTGCTGCTTGTTAAAAATAATTACTAGGTGAATTCATCATCATTTTAGGTTTTTTTTTAACTTGGGCTAACCATTAGTTGTATTGTGGTTTTTTTATATGGGCCTAGAATTAGGAAGACTGAATTGATGACACTGTGGTTTGTGCCTCCAATGCTGATGCTAGTGAAGGGGGACCCGTAATAACCCCTGCCCCAGAGACGTTCTCAGGAGTGCCACCTCGTCGGTATCGTGGAATACTTTTCCTCTGAGGATTGGGGAGGGTAGTAGCTGTGGGATCTGAGTACTGCCTAAGTGGACTCTGACCAAAACGTTTTATTTCTAGGGTAAGAAGTGATTTTATGGCAAGGTGTGGTTCCCTAGCCGTATGTAATTGTCAGAACTCATAAACTATGTCCTTAAGAGCTATAGTTTTTATTGAATGTAAATTATACCTCAATTTCAAAACAAATTAATTTACACAAGGATAGAAGTCCAGAAGAGGCAAAGACCAGGGCCTCATGAGGCTGATTTATTTTCCTGGGAATGGAGATGAGATTTAAGAAGAGAGAAAAAATTCATGCCAAGCAAGAATGCATAACTTTGAGGTGATAACAGGGAAACATCAGATAAACCCTGAAGGAGAAATGCTCTGTTAGCAAGAAGCAGATGGTATACTCTTAAAACTGTCATAAAAAAGAGGAAAGACCATGGAAAAAGCCCAGATTAAAGGACTGCATTTTCTACTAGGGAAAAGTAATTCTATAAAGAACATATCATGAGTTCAAATGAAAAATGATAATAGATTTGATAAATATTATTAATGTAGATGTGTGAGATGGATAATTCTACTATGGTTACATTAAGACACCATTTTTTTTTCTCTTAAGAGATATATTCAGAAGGATTTAGAGATAAAGAACTATGATGTATATAACCCATGCTGGTAGAGTTCAGAAAATAAAGTGATGCATGTATATGATAGAAATAAATGTATGTTTATGAAAAGAATTTCTTTATTTCTTGTTTTGAGAAGAAAAAAGAAAAAGTACAGGCTTGGTTCTCATTTGGGGCTTGTTGGCAAAGCAAGTTTAGCTGCTGTGTTTTTCTACCTTGGTCTCACATCTGATCAGGACACTGCCCTTCAGTCAGTAACCCTGAATGTCATGTCCTACCCATAGTTGGAAGGGATGAGAGAACTAGAAGGAGTTTCAAGGAATTTGCAGTTGCCATGATTTGGATAAGTGTCCCCCAGTGACCCATATATTAAAGGTTTGGATTTCAGGTTGGTGCAATTGGACATAATAGAAGGTGGGGCCTAATGGGAGGTATTTAGGTCATTGTGGCTGTGCCCCAAAGGGGATATTGGAATCCAGGCCCCTTCCTTGTTTCCTCTTGCTCCCTGAAGGATGAGATGAGCTGGTTTGCTCTGTCATGCATTCCCACCATGGTACCTGCCTTGCTAAAACCCCAAAATAATGGGATGGATGGATCATGAGAAGGATTTCCCCAAACTGAGGCAAAATCAACCTTGTCTCTCAAGTATCATAATATAATGATGGAAATCTGACTAACATGATAACATAAACTTGGGCCAGCACACAGCTGTGTCAGCATCCTGGTGACCATAACCTCTCTGACAATCATATTAGTTTAATAGTCACAAATCAGTAATTCTTGAGCAATAAAAGCAAGATTGTTTATATTACATACTTGGGAGGATGTAAGAAAATTTCCTTATTGCTTATCTTGGAGATAAATGGAAAAAAAACTAACACAGATATTTTTGTTGACAAGGCCCGTAGGCAGTGAGTGTTTTTTCAACATCTGCACCTCAGAACAAGCCAATCATTATCTGTCTTTCCATCAGTAACTCCCAAAAGCCACATCATATTGATAGCTGATTCATGAAAACCTTGACTCCTGTTCAGGTCAGAGTTACCTGGTGACGAAAACATCTCGAACAAAGTTTACATGGTGACAATGACCTCAAATCTGTCTAATGGCAAAATTGCCCTGGTGGCTCTGGGTAAATCACAGGTTTGGGAAAAGAAGGAGAATCTAATCATCTCTCAGTGGGCTTTCAAGGGCCACAGTATCTGATCTTTCTCAGAGGAGACTTGTTCTCCCTGTGTGACTTTCATTTCTGCCCACCCCCTGTGGGACACGCTATGGAAGAAGGACATGAGTGTCAAGGCTCAGTGCCCTGCCTGTGCTGGTTTTGGCCAAGTATGGATGGCAGGGTTTCTTCCCCACCCCCAGAGAGACTTTGCAGAGTTGATGGCTTCCCTATAGCTGTTTTAGGGTGTAGCCTAATCAGGGTTAGAGTGAGTCAAGGAGAACATGCCTGGCCTTCTAGTCATGGGGCACCATCCAATTTGCACCAGCCACTTCTCTCTCAGCAATCTGCTCATCAGTTACTGAGCCCCTACAGTATTTTAATCACTGAACTGAACACTTAGCATGTGTGACCTCATTAATACTCATGGCAGCCTGTTCCTCTCTTAGAGATAAGGAAACAGGTTCTGAAAATGCTGGGATGACTGGTTCAAACAGTGGTGGAGCTAGGATAGCACCCAATCTTATATATTTTTACCAATACAGGGTATAGGTATGCACACGTATGTGTGTGCACATACAAACATCACACCACACACACACAGAGTGTAAGATTTTCCATCTTCTTGAAGAAAGAGCTTGGTGTGCTTGTCATAATTGATCCTAGGTATTCTGCAATCACTGCTGTTTAAAAAGATGTAGTGATGGTTGACCAGAGAGCTCTGGGAATCCTTGTGTCTTTTACCTGCCTAGGATTATCTCCAATCTGGCTGTGTAGATTAGCAGGGGCTTCTTCATGGGAATTCAAAATCCTAGGGTGAGCTGCCAAAAAGGTCAGAAGTTTTGATGAAAATCGAATGGCCATGAGTAAATACTATCAATGGGTTGGGCTGGCTGCGGTGCCAGGAAATGATCAATCTTTTGTCCTCCTGGGTCACTTGTTATCTTCTCTCTTCTGTCTTCATAGGCAATGTTGGTTTGAAATCCAGAGCAGTGGCTTTTGGGGAGCAGCCTGCGTACCAGGGGCCAGTACACTGCATCATTACCATTGTGCGGACTGAGGGCCTGGCTGGTCTGTACCGGGGGGCCGGTGCCATGCTGCTGAGAGACATCCCAGGCTATTGCCTCTATTTTATCCCCTATGTGTTCCTTAGTGAGTGGATCACACCTGAGGCCCATGCAGGTCCCAGCCCCTGCACTGTGTTGCTGGCGGGTGGTGTGGCAGGTAAGGACAGAAGTGGCTGGAGCCCCTTCCCTGGGGATTCATTGTGGTGGATCACGCCCTTCTCAGCTCTCAGGGAGGCAGGACTCCTGCAGCCACATACAGGCTTAAGTCATTACTCCACACCAGGTCCAAAAGGCAGAAGAGGGGCTGGGGATTTAGCTCAGCAGCATAAGTGCCTGCCTTGCAAACACGCGGATGTGAGTTCGATCCCAGGTACTGATTAAAAAAAAATTAAAAAAAAAAAGGTAGAAGAAGGGCTAGGAATGAGAAATGGTTCCTTACTCTGTCATCCACTTCCACTTGGAGCTGGGAGATGCAGTCCCTGTGTGGATTCATGGGCCTTTGAGGCAATAGATATATTTTGAGCATTTACTCTTGCCAGGCACTAGTGAACTCTGGGAAGGAAACCTGTTCCCATGGTGCATCTTTACTGAATATTGGTGTACCATGTACCTTTCTCATTTTTTTTATTAGTACACGTTTGCAGTACATAATGATTGCATTTAGTGTGGAAAGTTGGTACATATGCATAATACATATTAATTCTTTCTTGTTTGTTTGTTACATCTCCTATTCTTTCCCTGCCTCTGCTCCTTTCAACTCTTGGTCTCTTTCCCATTTGCAAAATCTCTATTTTCATTTTTTACCTCCGATGCTTTTTTCCATTCTTTTTCCCTCCTCCTACCTCCCAATTTTTCCATCTCTTGTTCCCCTATCCATTTGAACAAGATCCCTCTACCTACTATTTATCTATTTTCTATTTTGCTGTTTATTTACATACCTACATTTATTGAGTCTCATTTAGAGAAACTATACAGAAGCTTGCACTATGAACCTTTTATTTTTCAATTTTATTTTTTGGAAAAAATAAAATAAAATTTTACAAAAAAATAATAGGAGAATAACAATATTTAACACCTTGTGTGTTATTATCTCAAAGTAGTTACACTGAGTGGGCATATGAGCATATACAATTTTCAAACAATATTAGCACAAACTTTTCAATGAACTAAGAGAAAATGGGACTATAACTGATTTGTATTTTTTCCTTCCCCTAGTTCCTTTTGAACAATTTCTTCCCATTTTATGATGTCTTTTATACATTTTGGTCCTTATTAACTCTTTCAGTTTCCCACACCAGGGAGACAATACAGTGTTTACACATGTGAGTCTAATTTCACTTGAGTATGGTTTTAAGTTGCATTCATTTACCTATAAATGCCTCAAGGTTGTCCTTCTTTATGGTTGGATAGTACTCCATTGTATAAAAAGACCAAATCATTTGTATCCATTCCTCAATTGATGGACAATTGGATTGTTTCCAAGATTTATTTATTATAAGTTGTGCTTCTATACACATGGGTGCACATATATTGCTGTGGTATGTTTTTAATTCTTCTGAGACTATATCCAGAAGGGGAATAGCTGGGTTGAATTGGATCTCTAATCCTAGTTTTTGAGGAATTTCCATGTAGATTTCCACAGTGGTTGCATCAGTCTACACTCCCACTAACTGTGGAGAAGGGTTCTTTTTTTCCCCACAGCCCTGCCAGCATTAGTTATTGGTTGATTTCTTGATAATAGCTGTTCTTCCTACAGTGAGATAGAACTGTGTTGTTTTCATTTGAATCTCTTGAATGATTAATTATATTGAACATTTTTTCATATATCTATTTGTCATTTATATTTATTCATCTGAGAACTGTGTCTCCATCTTAGATGCCCATTTTTTGGGTTGGATCTTTGAATTTTGGGGGGCCCAATTTTTTTCAGTTCTTCATATATTCTAGATATAAGTCCTTTGTCTGAGGGACTACTGGCTAAATTTTTTTCCTACTCCATGAGTTGTATTTTCACTCTATTGGTGATTTCTTTTACTGTTCCAAAGCTTTTAAATAGGATGAGATCCCAGTTGTTGATTCTCTGTAGTATTTCCTGTGTGATCTGTGTTTTGTTCATAAGGTCTCTGCCTACACCTATGTCTTCAGGATTGCTACCTAATTTTCTCTTCCAGCAGATTTAGTGTTTCTATTTTAATATTTAGATCTTTGATTCATTTTGATTTTAGTTTAGTGAATGGTGATAGATATGGATCTAGTTTTAGTCTTTGGCATATGGAAAGCCAGTTTTCCCAGCACCATTTATTAAAGAGACTGTCTTTCTTCTAGTGAACATGTTTGCCCCCTTTGTCAAAGATAAGATGGATGAGTATGTTTGCAGTTGTGTCTGCATCCTCTAACCTGTTCCACTAATACCAGGTCTGGTTTTGTTTTTTGTTTTTTTTTCTGTTTATTTGTTTTTGGTTTTTGTTTTTCAGGTTTTGACCAGTACATGCTGATTTTATTACAGTAGCTTTGTGATATAATGTCAAGTCAGGGATTGTGATGTCCCCTACCTTGCCTTTGGTGCCAAGAATTGTTTTTGCTGTTCTAGGTTTATTCTGGCTCCAAATGAATTTCAGGAATGTGTTCTTTAGTTATGTGAGTTACATTAGTGATATTTGTTTTGGATTGCATTGAATTTGTGTAACAATTTTGGGAGTTTGATCACTGTCACTACATTGGGTCTTCCCATCCATGAACAAAGGATATCTTTCCATTTTCTGATATCCTCTTCGATCTCCTTTTTCAGAGATTGTAATTTTTAGTATATATCTTTTACTTCCCTTGTTAGATTGATTCCTATGGTTTTTTTTTTGATGCTATCATGAAGGATATGGTTTCCCTAATTTTCCTCTCAATGATTTTGTTGTTTTTGATTTTTCAGTGTTGACTTTCTATCCAGCTATACTACTGAATTTGATTATTAAATCTACAAGTCTTTTGGTGGAGTTTTTGGGGTCTTCTATGTAGAGTATCATACTATCAACAAATAATGACAAGTTAACTTCTTTTCCTATCATTATTCCTTTTATTTCTTTCTCTTGTCTAATTGCTCTGGCTAATGTTTCCAGAACTATACTGAATAAGAGTGGTGATAGTGAACATGCTTGTCTTATTCCTGGTTTTAGAGTAAAAGCTTTCTATTTTGGACCATTTAGTATGATGCTAGCTGTTGGTTTGTCATAGACGGCTTCTATCAGATTGAGATAAAGACCATCTATTCTAATTTCCTGCAGGGTTTTTATCATGAATGGGTATTGGACTTTGTCAAATGCTTTTTGTGCATCTATTGAGAAGATAATGTGGTTTTTGTCTTTGGCTTTGTTAATATGGTGTATTACATTTACTGATTTGTGTATATTGAACCATCCCTGCATCAATCTGCATCAATTGATCCCTGAGATCAATCTTTCTTGGTCATGGTGTGCAATTTGCCTGATAATATGTTGCATTATATTTGCCAGTATCTTTTGAGGATTTTTGCATTTATGTTCATTAGGAACATTGGCCTGCTTTTTGTTGTGTTGTCCTTGTTGCTGTTGTATCCTTTTCTGGTTTTGGTATTATGGTAATACTTGCTTCCAAGAATGACTTTAGGAATATTGCTTCCTTTTTAATTTCATTAAAGAGTTTCAGCATTAGTGACTTTATTTCTTCTCCAAATTTCTTGTAGATTTCAACAGTGAATCTGTCACACCTGGACTTTTCTTTGTTAATAAACTTTTAATTACATACTCAATTTCATCAATATTGGATTATTTAGAATTTTTATATCTTCTTGATTCAGTTTTGACAATTCATATGTGTCTAGGAATCCATCCACTTCTGTGTTTTCTAACTTACTAGATAGAGTACAGGTTCTTGAAGTAGGTATTATTGATTTTCTGGATTTCTGTAGGATCTGTTGTGATTTCCCCCTTTTCATTCCTAATTGCTTGAATTTGAGTCTTTCTTCTTTTTGATGAGGCTGCTTTGGGGTTTATCAATTTTATTTACTATTTAAAAGAACCAATTCTTTGATTCATTCTTTGCAGTTTTCTTAGTCTCAATTGCATTCATTTATGCTAATATGTTGTCTGTTGGAGATTGTCCCATGCTGAGAAGAAAGTGCATTCTGATATTGTGGTGTGGAACACTTGGTAGACATCTGCTAAGTCCATTTGTTCACAGATTTGGTTTAATTCTGATATTTCTGTGTTGATTTTGTGTCTATTTGATCTACCTAACTGTGAGAGTGCAGTATTAAGGTCCTCCATTACAACTGTGTTAGTGTTTATCTGATTTTTCATGTCTGTTAATATTTGCTTTACATAGTTTGGTGCACTAGTATTTGTGATTGTTATCATTTCTTCTTGGAGTTTTCCCTTAACAAGTATGTAGCAATCTTATTTGTCTCTTTTGATCAGTCTTGGCTTGAAGTTCCCATTTTCTGCAAATAGAATAGTTAACCTTGCTTTTTTCTGGGTTCCTGTGGCATGGAGTATTGTTTTACATTCTTTGACTTTCAATCTATGAATTTCTTTTGGAGTTCAATGCAGCATATTTTTGGATCTTGCTATTTCAGCCTTTCTACCAGCCTGTTTCTTTTGATTGGTGAGTCGAAACCATTTATGCTGATGGTCAGAACTGATATATACTGGCTTAACTTTTTCATGTTATTTTCCTATTGTTGGGTCCCTGTCTTTCCTCTTTGTTTGTTTGCTTTGCCTGGTGGTTTCTTTTTATTGGTGTTCTTGTGTTTGTGGTCTTCATTTTCTCTTTGTAATACATCTTTCAGAGCATTTGGAAAATTGATTTGGTGGTCATGAATTTCAATTGTTCTGTATTGTGGAAGTATCTTACTTCTCAACTGATTCTGAAAGAGTTTTGTAGGATATAATAATCTGAGTTGGAGGTTGTTTTTTTTAGGACCTAAAATACCTAATTTCAAGCTTTTCTTGATTTGAGAAGTCTTCTGTGATTCTTATGGGCTTTCCCTTATAGGTGGTTTGTTTCTTTTCTTTGCCCTCTTTTGCTATTCTGTTCTTGTGCCAAAATTTCTGGAATCCTTATTATCTGCTTTAGTGTAGACTTATTTTAGTCATGGCTATTTGGAGTTCTATATTCTTAATTTATTTATATGTCCAATTCTTTATTCATGTTTGGGGAGTTTTCTGCCATTATTTCTGTGAAGAAGTTTTAAAAAAAACTTTCACTATCTCCAGCTTTATCACTGACTCTAATCGATTTTATGTTGTTTTTCTTTATTTCATCTTCTAGATTTTAGCTTGATTTTTTTCATGGTCTCTTGCTACTTTTAAGAAATCTTTCTTTTCATGGTTGCTAGCCACAATCTTGTCTTCCAGATTTTGTATTTTATCCTTGCCTTCAGTAATGTTGCACATAATTTCAAAGGAGTTTTTAATTTCCTAGATTTCTGTTTGGATCTATTTCGTGGATTCCATTTTTTTCCATTTCTTTCCTATGTTTGGCATTCATATTTTCTATCATTTTTGAGCTTCTCTCTCTCTGTCTCTCTCTCACATACATACACAAATATACTTTTTAATCTATGTCTGCTTTAATATTTTTCATTTTGATCATTATTTCTTTTTGTACCTTAGGGATTATTTTTTCTGCAGTCTTTTCCATTTGCTTTTTCACTACTGTTGCTGTTATTTCTGAAAGCTCCAGTGACTGGCTTCTGATTCTCTCTATCTCACTGTGCTCTGGACTTGTCCCAAGTGGGTTGAGGGTCTGGGATTGCCTTTTGCTTCTGCATCTTGTCATTTTCTCTTTTCTATTTTTTAATTTTTATTTTGTTTTCTGTGTTGATGCTTGTATATTTCTTATTGTAGATAGCTTTATCTCTAGTATCAAAGGTTTCCTAGAAAATATCTGTTCTTCAGGGATGTTTTCTAACATAGGTAGTTCTTGGGCTTTGTGTCTATCCCAAGGACTTACCTTCCAATGTATTGAGGGTGAGATTTCTGTCTATTTGGCTCAGGCCCCGTCCTCTGGGTCTTTGGTACTAGACTACTGTGATGCTATGTTCCACACAACCAGTGTTGCACACAAGGGAAAAAAACTGACATAACAGTTATGGTATTCTAACTAAAGTAGTACAGTTAACAATAGCTATAGTCTCAAGCACAGCCTGACTACTGACAAACTGTGGTAACTGTTAACCTGGTACCTATAACCATAGGTGCAAATTCTATAGTTATATAACAAAATCCAACATATACCAGGAACTTGTTTGTATGCAGTGACTTTCCCTTCAGTGGAGTGATTTTACTCTGTTGTGGCAGGGGTGGGGGTTAAGAAGGTTAGGGGCAAAATATTGATGATTGAGATCCAAAATTGTAGGAGCAAGGCTGGAGGGCAAAGAATGATCACCCAATTTAGGGAAACTGGAGGACACAGGAGGAAAGAAATGGAAGAGAAAGCTAATGAGTACTGAAGTGAATCATACTATTTGGATTGAATAATGTGGAGAACTTTAGGGACTTTGTTGAGAGTCATCTCAGTGGAGAGAAGGGAGTTAAAGATCTGACTAAAGTGGAATCAAAAGAGTATAGGATAAAACATATTAGAGACTCCAAGTATACTGCACATCTGAGAAGATTTGCTGTGCTGTAATAAGAAATTGAGAACTGGAGCTGTAGTCAGGGGAACCTATGGAAGTCAAGAGAAGATTGCTTTATAGCAAGGCTGACGTCACAGTGTGATGCTGATAGGAAAGATCCTACCTAGAGAAGACAATCTGTACTCCTCCTCATCCTCCTTCTCACTGTCATCAGAAGTAGTTATGCTTTAAACTCATACCAATTGCAGAACAAAGTCCAGACTTAGCCACCAAGCACTAGTGTTCCCTGTTGCCCTGGTGTCCCAGAGGCCCGTCCCTCACCTGCTCCCACTCAGTCTTATAAACATGGACTAGCTGAGAGGACAAGTTCCCTCTGCTTTCTTTTCTACTGAGATTGGGTGCATGTGGCCCGGCCAGCACATCACATTTTGCAATGCCCCTAGTGAGGCTGAGTGATGAGAGTGGGCCCAGGGCAGCAGATGAGAAGGCAGCAGCCCATTGTCCTGGCAGATGGAGGAGAAGGGTCCACACCCAGAGAGGTTTCCAGGGGGCCCCTAGAGGGGGCTGCAGAGCCTGGAGGTCATCAGTGGCAGAGGGCCTAAGGAAAAACAAGTTCTCTTTTGGGACCTGTTGGGCACTGATTATAAAACCTAACAAACCAGCTATCCTGGACTTTGACAGTGATTTGTTTTCTCTCCTGACCCAAGAATGTGCCAAGTTCTGTGTTTATACAACCAAGTGGACTTGTTTTCCTAGAGTCCTTTAAAGTCACAAAAGTGCTCAGACTGAGGGACCTGAGTGTATTCCATGAGGCTGACCCAGTGGTATATGGTTCCAAGAGTCTATTCTACATATTTGGAAAAGGGACTTGAAAAATAAAAATAAACCAAAAGGCAGTCTCTGATCGTGTTTTGCTGGTCCTTCTTAGTGAACAGCCTGTCTGCACATGTTTGTTTAGCTTCTCAATATTCAAAGAAAAGCCTGCCTCTGGGAGCGGCACACCCTCTGCAGCACGCCTCGCTGGGCTCGCTGCTGGTGCCCTGGGAAGGTGCTGAGCAGCTCTCTGGAGGCTGTGATTGCCTTGCCAGTGATATTGTCATGTGCCCAGTGCTGGCTGAGGACTGGGCCATGCTTTAAGTTTCTCAGACATCAGGTCATTGCTCCTCACAGCAGACTTGGGAGAGAGGCACTGCACCCCCGTTTTACAAGATGCAGGGGCCCAGACTTAGAGGAGATAGGAGCCTCACTGAGTACCCCAGTGAGTGCAAGGAAGGGTGGGAAACAGACTCTGTGCAACCCAACCACAAGCTCCATCCATTGCCCTCAGCAGCTTATGGAACTCAGATTGATAGAAACCCTAGGGGAGCCAGGCCCCTCTGCACCCTGGAAAGCCCCACCCTGATACCTGTGCCTTTCTCTCTCTCTCTGCAGGAGCAATTTCCTGGGGGACAGCAACTCCTATGGATGTTGTGAAAAGTCGACTCCAAGCAGATGGGGTTTATTTAAACAAATACAAAGGTGTCCTGGACTGTATATCCCAGAGTTACCAACAAGAAGGCCTTAAAGTAAGCCACGGAAAGCCTACGGGGCTGCCTGGGGTAGTGGTTCAGACATGTGGGGGCTGTGACGCTTTAAGGAAGGGAACTGGGAGCCTGAAGTGCTGGAAGTTACCTTGAGCAGGAGCTCAGGTTCTCTGATCTCATCTAGTTGTCCCCTCCAGTCAGGGAAGGTGGTAGTTGAGAGAGCCAGAGGCCCACATTGCTGGTGCTTCATTAGAACAGTGCCAGGACCCACATCTGTGATCACCACAGTTTGCTTCCTTATCAGGATAGGAGGGTAAGTCCTGTGCCCCTCCTCCAACTGGCAAGTTCCAGAGCCACCTTGCATCTCTCCTGCCCCTCAGTCCTCTCTTCTCACTAGGTCCATGTCCCTGGCTTGCCTTTTGTTTTATGTCTCAACCAAGAACTATTCCCATCACCTCTGGACTCAGCCATGGAAGCACCTCTGATCTGGCTCCCCAGGCCTTGTCTCTGTTGTCCTCCCTATGATCAATGAGCTTAGCTTGAACACACACCTCTTCCTCCCAAATTATCCCACAACAAACACCAGACTCCCCTGTACCACGTCCACAGTTATAAACAAATTGATCATTCCCCAGCGAAACCACTCCTTTGCTCCTCTTCTACAGGGCATGGAGGGGTCTTAGAATGGCTCTTAGAGTATGCAGTCTTGTGTTCAAGATGAGGACTGTTACTTGTGAGTTGGGATAATTTAAACAAATGGATCTCTCTGGGCCTTGGTGGATGTTCATTCTTACCATGAAGGACGGGAGTTTGTAGGTTAAATGAAATTAGACATAAAAAAGTTGCAGGATTTCATGAATAACACATAGGAAATAGGAACATTTGTTATTGATTAGTAGTGTCAATATTTACTTTCAGCAGTGTCTGTGTTAGCACTGAGCCTGGACCTCTTCCCCCAGCTGCCTCCACCCTCCTCTCACCCCAGAGACCTGCAGATGACTCTACTCACCCTTCTGGGCTCAGCACTCCTAACTCCAGGTGCCAGTTTGCTTCTCCTGTCCCCAAGCATGGTGCTCCCCACCTTCGTGTGAAAGAAAGCTCTGTCATACCTCCTGTTTTTATAGCAACATCATAGGGGGCCTGTTCTACTCCCTCCCTAATTTGAGAGAAAATCTAAGAGCTCAGGGTGACTCAGAGGAGGACAAGTAACATGCTGTGTGAAGGGGCAAGATCCAAACACCCCAAAACTGAGAGAGAGAGAGAGAGAGAGAGAGAGAGAGAGAGAGAGAGAGAGAGAGCCCAAGCTCAATGGAGGGAACTGTCAGTGAACACTAGGGGAAATATAGAGGCGGGAAGTAGAAGCCTGATTGCATCACAGCTGGAATATGACATGCAATTCTGGTCACTGCTCATTGATTAAGCTACTGATGCTGCCCCAAATGAGGGTATCACAGTGTTTGAGGAAATGGTGGGCTCTGGGATGTGGTGTAGAGGGAACTTTGGTTTTGGTTTATCAAGAAACTCTTTGATTAGACAGGTGAGGCCTAGGAATAGACTCAGTTGAGTGTGTGTGTGTGTGTGTGTGTGTGTGTTTAGCTGAAGTACAGTTTGTGATTTGACCAACAATTACGTAGGGACACAAAAAGAGTCAAGTTGGATGCTGTTTTTTTATTTGAAATGTTCTTTTCTGTTTTCCAAAATATTAATTTGTCATCATTCAAAAAACAGTAGAGGCAAAATATATTGCTAATATTATTTCCCTCAAAACTTACTGTGCTTTAGAAAAAAATAAAGTCCTACCAGGAAGCTGAGACCTTAATGACAGGTGACAGGTTCTTTAATCTCGACAGTGTTTGGTCTAACGATGGTGGTGGCTGCAGTGGGCTGCTTGCTATCGGTAGAAGGTCTAAAAGGTTTGCTTTCACTGGTCTGTAATGCTTACTCAGAGACAGACTTTAAGTAGACAAAGCAATGTTTAGCTTGATTGACCACCTCACTGGCCATATGTTTCTAGATTCATTTTTAAATTTTTTGTTAATTGATTAAAATAGAGCTAGGCATGGTGACATATATACTCTGATAAACCAAAGCAAGAGGGTTGCAAGTTCCAGCTTAGCCAAGCAGTCTAACAATTTAGAAAGACCCTATCTCAAAAAAAAAAAGTCTTTTGGTCAGGCATGATGGCACACGTCTGTAATCCCAGCACTCAAGAGGTTGAGGCTAAGCAGAAGGATCGCTGTGAGTTTTGAGGCCAGCCTGGACTACAGAGTGAGTTCAGGGCCAGCCTGAACTGCATAGTGAAATCCTGTCTCCAGCAGACAAACAAATGGGGGACAGCTGGTTTCTGGAGATATAGCTCCATACAAAATCCCTGGGTTCAATCCTAAAACCGCCTGCCCCAAATAGATAATATGTGAACATAGCTTCCAAAGACACAAGAAGACATTCTGTCTCAGAGTCCCTCCCTCCTATGGTCCCCGTTCTTCAAAGGCAAGTACCATGATGAATTTCAAAGCAATATTCACAGTGTCTATATGTATAAAAGTATATTTATGTATGTTTGTAGATGTGAACTTTTTCATACAGACATAAACAGTAATGAGTTTCCCACCATCCTGGAAACTCCGGTTGTCTGAAGAGTTTCTAGCGGCAACAACAGAAGCAGCCACTGTCACCCCCTACTGGTGGCCTGGGCAGTCCCAGGCGACACCCAACCCCATGTTGTGTCTTTGGCTGTGGGAGAAAGCACAAAGCCCTACCCCACCAGCTCCCAACTAGAGAAGAAGCGCTTGAGGAATCTGAAGGGAGTGAACTAGTACAGCAGTGGATATGCAGTTTGAGTCACCCTCTGTCACTCCCTTAAGGATGGCCAGGAGAGCGGCCCTTGTGACAGGGAAACTAGAAGTCCAGAACAGAAAAGAACCGAAAGGCCTGGCATATGAGTTCCATTTTTGCCCACCGTGGGCCATTGCTCTTCCTTGGAGATCATGATCTGAAATGAGGAGGCTGGAGGAGCATCTTGGTGTCTTTCAGCCTCACAGAAGTGGCTGCACTTCAGGGTTGGTGACAATGTGCTGAGATGGCAAGAGATGGAGATGTGCATTTATAGATAGATAAACTTCCTGTGGCCCAGGGTGGGTTGTGCAGGGATTCTGCCTCTCAAAGTCTGGAGCCCTCTCCCCTATGGCCACCACCACAGGTCCCTGAGACTGTTCCTTCCTCCCACCCAAGAGTTTGTTAATTCCTTCATTCACTCATTGACTCACTTTATAAGCATATGTAGGAGGTCATGGTGCTGGCAGGTGCTGGGGACTCAGAAGAAAACCATACCCAGCGCCTCTGCTCATTGCCCTGGGATATAGTAGGGGCAACAAGTTAGAGGTGATGGGAGAACTCTGTGGAAAGTGATATGATGGGGGAGAGACAGAGTGTACAGAATGCTACAGCCTTAATCCACCTTGTGGCAGCCATGGAAGGTTGGCTAGTGGATGCAGTCCTGCTCTGGAGAGTATGGCAGGTAGAGGGTACTGGAGGAGGCTCAGTGACGGGAATGAGCTGGCTGTCCCAATGAATGACAGGTGGTTGGCTTGCCCAGACTGTCTGATGTGAGAGGCATTCCCCAGAAAGTACAGGACCAGGGCACTTGGGTTTTGTAGGCCAGGGAGAGTTGGGACTTGACCCTGGGCAGAAGGAAACCATGTGGGCTTCATGAGGAGGGACTTAGCCTGGAGACTGTGTGTTCTAGAAGCTCTGGGTAAAAGGCAACAGGTCCGTGTGTTCTTTGCCCTTTATGGGCCTCACAACCCAGCAGGCCTCAGATGCTGGCGGGAGGTCTGTTTGTGGGGCAAAAGGCCCACACTAGAAACTGGGCTCTCCTGGCTCAGCCTCACAGAGCACAAGTGAGCCAAGCTGAGATTTGTGGGTACCAGCATGGAATTTTCCTCCCAGAGCGTGACCCAGTTCCTTGCTGTTACTTAGTCACTCTGGGTGAGCCTGTGGAATTCCAAATGCACTGAGCCAGTGTAGAGGAGTGCTAAGGTTACCAGGAGTCCACCCGTGGCCTGCCTCATGGCTCCAGCCTGTCTCTGAAGATCTTGGTTCACTGACTCCATTCCTTGACAAAGCTTCATCCTGAGGCTGCCATGGTCACCTGGCATCTTGGTTAATGACAGCAACTTTCATGACTTCTGTCCCCACCAGAACCCAGAAGGCAAAGAAACTGAGGAAACACAAAAGGCTGGTTTCTATTTTCTTAAAATGACTAATTTGGTTCCTTAACCTTAGTGTCTTATAGATGGATCAGAGCAGGTTGAAATTATATGCCCAGTAATTCTTGGGTCACTTATGCTTGGGTGAGGATTTGTCTTTAGATGGTTATTTCTTCCCTTAGAACAAATAAACCACATTTCTTCCCATCCCAGGCTTCACTCAAGGCCGTGTGTGTTCCCATCACTGCCTGGCCTATTATCGCTGCTCTGGAATGGGGCTTATCTCTTCTAATAAACTGCAAACTTCTCACATTTGTCCATGTCCACCAGCACCAAACAGGAAGATTCAGTGAGAGAAGGGAGACCTTGGGAAGCATCCCATCCTCCTAGGGGTGGAAGACAAAGACGGGGACAAGTAACAGCGGAGGCAGCGCTCAGCAGCTTGTCAGTGTGGGTCAGTCCCCCTCACACTCACACCACATGGAGAATCAGAGGACCCAGTGGTGGAGCCTGGGTCCTTCTCCCGATCAGGTGAAGACTGCCAGTAGTAAAGATGGCGGTGGCAGTGTTGGCTGTGACTGAGTGTTCTCCGTACCCTGGGTCCCATGGGAAGGCTGCTTCAGAAGTGCTCTCTTCTGTTCCTTCAGACAACCTCAGCAGCTCAATACTGACTTGACTCCCATGTTCCAATTGAGAAAACTGCGTTCCAGAGAGTCTGCCTGAGCAGTATAGGCTAACTGTTAGGAAAACCGTATCCCAACTCCATATCTGTAGTCTTAAGCTCAGCCTGAGTTATTCATTTGCCCTTTGGGGTGTCACGTGTTGCGCCTGTTGCAATGGCTGGACATGGCTGGCGGCTCTTTCTAATTAAGATTTCCATATTCCTGGCGAGAGAGACAGAAAGACAGACAGAGCCTGAGAGATAGACAAAGACAGAGACAGAAAGAGAATGATTAAGAAAGTGTATGTTTGTAGGGCTCAACAAGTTGCCCTTAATTTTTAGTGCATGAATAGCAGAATCCAAGAGGAAAAACGCTATCAAATGTAACTTGGGTCAGGGCAGGGGCCATCTCTTGTGGTCTTTGATTGCACAGGTCTCTGGGTTTTGGTCAGGGCCAGAGGCCAAGGTGGGCAGTGCCATCCCAGAGGATGTGGGGTGGCCCTGGAATAACTGACTTCCCGGGAAAAGGTGTTTTTCAGAGGCATCACCGTGAACGCTGTGCGGGGCTTCCCTATGAGTGCTGCCATGTTCTTCGGCTACGAGCTCTCGCTGCAGGCACTCCGTGGGGACCACAACGCGACGAACCCGTGAGCACCAGCCGGGTCAGTGTGCTTCCTTCCCAGCCTTTTGTGAATTTGAAACTCCTTTCTTCATTATGAAGACATCGTAGTCTCTGAAATGTCCTTCTGTCACTGTGATGGGCTGGAATGCTCACCCTCTGAACCGTCCTAAAGCAGTCCTGAAAACCCTCCAGGGGTTGGTGGCAAGCTGAGTCCCCCAGCCAAAGTGGGCCCAGAGTATAGCTAGTCCAACACCCTCTTCCCCAGCATAGCTTCCACAGTCCTAGGAGAAGTGTGTTTAGGGTCTCTGCACAGATGAAGTCACTCAGGCACCAACCGAGGTGCCGTCCTCTTGCCCACATGGGACACCAGCTCCCTGCTAATCTTTAGACAGAGCCTGTCCAACAGCAGCCAATGGGCTCCCAGAGCCCTGCAAGGCAAGAATCTGCCTCCTGCACTTGCTCCTTTTTCCTTTCTCATTACACTAAGATCCCTGTGGCTCTAGAAAGGGAAGCCTGAGCTTCACGCCCTTAGTGGCTCCCTGGTACCCTATTACTGACACTACTTCCTTCTCCAGGCTCACAACGTGCCACAGTCCTGTACAGCCCACTCTCTCTCTCACTTCTGTGACTGTGCTCCCAACGGACTCCCCTCTCCTCACTCCTTCCTTCCCCCCTTGTCGGAGCTTCAGCAGCGCTTCATCCTCCAGCCTAGGCAGAGCAGGCTCTTCCCCAGGACACCTGTCAGATGCATGAGCTGGGACGGGGCCCGGCCCTGCCCTGCCCCACGGCATGCCAGCTGCCTCTGGCGCCCCTGGCTTTTAACCAGGTGAAGGTCCCAGCAGCACTATAGCTGTTCCCCACCCCTCACACGGAGCTGGCACTCAGGTGGCCATTCAGCAGTGGCACTGGCTGGAGTGTGGTTGCCCTCCAATATCTCCTCGGTAGGTACCTCCTCTTCCTGCTTTTACTTTTGCAACTTTGTTCTGTTTCTCTGGCCCCAAGCCTTGTCTGGTTACCTGCCAAGCTCAAAAGACAGAGAAGGGTGAGTCACCACACTCTCTAATCAACCCAAAAGCCATTTCGGTTCAGCCTCAATGACTACAAACTCTTTCAGGGAGTATGTTCTTTATCAGGGGAGCCTAGAAAACTTCACTGTGGCGTCCCTTGGGATCAGGGGCTGGAAGGGGCCTTTGTGGGGCCACAATGTCCTGATGGGAAGCATGAGGGGACCTGATCCTGGAAGAAAGGAGAGGGTGCCATCAGTTGGGCTGACCACAGTGAGCCCTGGACCAACCCCGGGGCTGGCTTCAGATAAACTGCTTTCAGCTTTCTACTAAAGCCCCGACATGCATGGCAATTCTGGCTCTTTGCCCTTTTGTGTAAAAGGAAGCGTAGTGACACATTTTACACAATTAAACCTTAGAGATGGTTCCCTGAATTTGGGTCACATCCGGGGCGGTGCAGAGATTTTTGTCTTGTTCTTAAAGCTGTCTTCATACCTCAGCTGCTCCCCGCTTTTAAAAATCCTATACTAAAATCAATGTATTTGTTATTGTAGACAAAAAAAGAACAAAATAAAGAGAGCTGCAGTCACAAGAACTTGTTACCATCTTCCACATATTTCTGAGTGTATCCCCCAAATCAGAGTCTACTTTACACAGTGTGTATCACCCACTTGTCCCTATCTGATAGTTCGAGACCATTTTCCAAATTAAACCTTTAGCTCCAACATGGGTTTATTGCCAAGCCCTCCCAGATCCCAGGCTGATGCTTGCCCAAGCTGTCATCCTGGGCTACTCGTGGCACCCTGATGACTGACTACGTAAAGGAGGATGAAGTTTCTGATGAGCCAGCCCATCATGATCATTCTGGATGTGATTGTCAGAAAGTTGGAAGCTTTTCTTCCTGAAAGAGCTCTTTCTTGCATGGGGTCGGGCATCTGTCTTCCTTTGCACAGTGGACTGCTGTGCTGGAGGAGGCTGGTGTCCCCCGGGCGAGGGAGGGAGGTTCCCGGCAAGCGCTCAGGGGTCCTGTCTTGAACAATCCTACCCCAAAATGTTCAACTTCCTGCTCTAATGGAGAACCAGGAATGTCAAGGCCTTTTTGTTGTTGCTTCAGGACTAACTGTGCTAGGCCTGGAACCCAGAATCTTTGCACTGAACTACACTCTCAGCCCTTTTTTCTTTCTTAAGATAGAATCTTACCACATCACTAAGTTGCCCAGGCTGGACTTGAATGTGTGTGTGAGTCTCCTGCCTCAGCCTCCAATAGTACTGGTATTGTAAGAGTATGCCACTATGCCCAGATCAAGGCCTTTTAAGAAGAACTGGACTTGAATCTACCAGGTAGCTCTAAAATTTCGGGCAGGTCATGCTCTAGGCAGCAGCGATATATACTCTTAGGTGAGTGCATATCAAGTATACCAATACCTCCCTCATCATGGAGACCAAAGCAGAGTAACACAATGTATATTATAGGAGCAGGGAGCCCTTGGTTCCTAGGAAGGAATGGCATAGTGACTTTCTTGAGAGTCACTGGGTGGCAGAAATGACATGCAAATTATTTCCACATGCCCTCAGGGGGATGAAACAGCCAGCTGCTGCAAGTCCCGTGGAGGAAGAACATTTCTTATTTACCCTGTGTCATTTCTCTTCTAGACCACATGTCACAGTGACCCAAGGACACAGGAAGCCAGTGTGCGAGGCTGTTTTGTGATAGGCTGAATTTTATCTGCTCACATAGAGAAAGCAGTGGCAGGCAGGACAAGGAAGAAGACCGTTGGTGGCAGAAATGTCATCCCCGTCACTGCCCAGCAGCCAGCTTGTAGGCTTTCTTGAAGCCCTGAATCCAGCTGTGCCTTCCCTGCCTGCACCCCAGGATCCCGGCCCTGGATCCTTCTTGGATAATGCTCCTCTGCTCTCTGCCCTGACGTGAACGCGCCTCAGTGCCCTGCTTTCAGTTTCGGAAAAACTCATATTTAAGAGAAGACACAGCCTCCTTCTATTACCTTTTTTGAACATTTCCAAATAACCCCATTTCCAAATAATCCTGGCCCTTTGGCGGTGTTCATGGTGATAAATGGACCATGAGTGGCTCACGGTGATAGTCTCAAAGCAGACAGTTCACTCTTAGGGGTTGCTGACACCCTTGAAAGATGACTTTCTTATACTTCCTCCTTTTTTCCCAGGGTTGATGTCACCTGAACAAAGCCTCATTCTATAATAGGTCAGTGCTGGTAGCATCTACAGAATAAGTAGCAGTGAGTTTACAAGCGGGAAAGAAGGACCTTGGCCCTCCAGGCTGTGAACAAAGTGGGCCCTCGGGTAGCATGCTGACCTTGGCAATCCCTCCTTCACAGTTCAGGCTCTGTCCTCACTTCCAGCTGTACTGCTGAGCTGCTGCTCTGGAGGCCAGGCAGTCACCATCTGTTTTAGCTCTGGGCCAGTACCTGGAAAACACTGGACAAAACAGACTCTACCCTCCTGGCTTCTGTGAACTCAGTAGGGATTCATTCAAGAGCTGGATTTGACTCTAAGTTTCCAAATAAAAGAGTTGAAACCTCTTCAGGTTGTTTCTGTGTCTGATGGCTCTGCTGAGCTTCCAAGAAGTATCAGCCACCCTCATTCCTACCTCTGTTGAGGCCCTTGGAGATGTCGCTGGCCCAGAGCGAGACCAGCTTCACCCAGGTGAGCAAAGGAACTGTGAATGGCAGCCTCGCTTCCTTTCTAAAACAAGCCTGAGGTAGGCAGGGGAAGGTGCAGGGGTTGGAAAGGGCATCCAGGGAAAGCAACCTACCCTGCACAGTGCCATGTGTTGGTGGCACATGGTGATGTACTTCAGAGATGTTGGCCCTGAGCTTGGATGGTGGTGGGTGTTATCTGGACCTGATTTTCACATGGAGAACAAAACAAAGCAAATGCTTCATGTACACAGAACATTTCTAGAATGATTCCAGTGTTCTGTATTTTCTTTCCTGTTGGAACTATATGGCAGGGTGTATTAGTAGTTACTTTTATGTTATTGGGACCAAATGTCTGACATACACAAGTTAAAGGAGAGAGTTTATTTTGGCTCACAGTTTCAGAGGTTTCAGTCCATGGTTAACTTACTCCAGGGGAAAAATATGGCGAGGGTGGAGGAAAGTTGTTTAACTCATGGCATCTAGGGAAAGTGTACTTCTGTGTATATTTGAGTGTATCATCATAGTGTGGATATATCTTAGGGATATCTAGTCCCCCATCCCTTTCTTTTTGGCTCTCCCCCTGCTCTCTACTTCTACATGCCATGAACTGAACAGCTTGGCCAGGCGGTAACCTGAGAGTTCCTCCAGGAGGCACCAGCCACACTCATTCTTATCTCTCTTCAGGCCCCTGGAGATGTCACTGGCCCAGACAGAAACCTGCTCCACTAAGTGAGCAAAGGAACCATGGATGGTGGCCTCACATCTTTTCCCCAAGTCAGTAGGGCAGAGCATGGTGGTTGGAAAGAGCAAGTAGAGACAGCACCTGCTGTGTGCCATCTCAAGTGTTGGGGACAGTACAAGAGGCCCCGCATGCTAACATACTCCATGCTGGTGTGTTAGAAAGTCTCTGTTGGCAGCAGAGTTTTTCTGTCCACCCCAACATCACCTGGCCTGGGCAGGTGCTGAGAATGCTGGAGAAGAGATGCTCTTGGTATCTGATTGACTTATAGGTAGACCCAAAGTCTCTATGTAGCATATCCTAAAGCATCTTTCTTAGGTGCCTCAGCAAGGCTACTTCCTGGTGCTGGTCCTAGTCCTGATTGTGCAGCTTGTTTGGAGGTGGTGCTGGCCTCATGCAGCTAGCCAGGTCCTTGTATTGGACACTCTTGGTGAAGCTAAGAAACAACAGATTTTTTCAGGTATCTAAATGCTTCCCAGGTTTTCTTCATCATCCCAGTGCCCCTTGATAATAGGAGGAGGTAACTGAATAAAGCATTGCTGACCTAGTTTACAGATGAGCAAACTGAAGCTTTAATGGATGTGAGACACTGATAGGGACTTGGAGCACCAATTTCCTCTGGTAATCTCCCTGAAGGCACTTTGCCCTGGTGGTTTGCCTTAGGAGACCACACTAGCAGCATTTCACAGTGCGAAAGAGAGAAAGTTGTTGGGGGTGCATAATATCGAGGTCTTAAGCCATCACTGAAGGCCTTCTATAAATGACATCAGAGCTTTCCTTCCATACATCCACCATTGCTCTGCCCAGGTTCCGTGTTTCAGCCACTTCCTCTGTTGTGTCTAGTGCTAGGTACATAATGGGCATCCAAACGCCTGCTGAAAAAATAGCCGACTGACCCAATAGACCCCTCTGGACCAGGTGCTGTCTATCACCTCCCTTCAGGACTCCCTGCTCCGTGCTTTTCTTTAGCCTAGACAACCCCAACCCATCTCCAGGGTTGGAATGTCCCCATTCAAGCCCAGCTTAAGGCCTCCATAATTCTCCCTCTGCCTTCAACAACTTCCTTGGCCTTTCTACCACAGAGCTCCTATAACACAGTGTCCCACTCCGTGTTACAGTTGCATCTGTGATTTACCTCTTTCTCACTTGCCTGTGCCCTCCTTAAAGCCAGGCCTGAGTCTTTCCCATGTCCAAACTCTGTGCAGTAGCAATCATGGGCAGTGTTTGAAATAAAGGAAACATAAGTGGTTTTTTTCTTTGCGAACAAAGGAAGCATCATACTGGTCACTGAGAACCTTCTGGAACAATAGAAATTTAGAGACTTCTTGTCCATCAATCAAGGAGTGGATTAAAGCAACGGAGATGCGTTTGTCTTCTAGAAGGGTGTCACACAGCATTGAAAAGAATGAGACAGATCTTCCACACCTTGTACGGAAATATTATGTCAGAAGTATAGTAAGTACAGAACTGAAATGGCAGGAAAAAGTATGTTACTCATTTTCTTTTTACAATATATCTCATATATGCACAAGTATCTGGGCACTGAAAAGTGTCAGGAAAGATCTAGACCAAACTTTATAGTGATGCTCCTGGGAGGTGGACTTGGGGGAAGACTTTCAATTTCTACTTTGATGCTTTATGTCCAACAAAGTAGTTTCATTCTTTACAGTGAGCATATATTTGCTTTATGCTTTACCATAAAGAAGCATGTGTGTGTGTGTGTGTGTGTGTGTGTGTGTGTGGCAGGGCACACACTGGCAACTGCTTTCCAGACTCCTGGCTGGCTCAGCCACGCTGCTCGCCCTCAGCAAGGGGCTGTGACAGCTTTTGTCACCCTTTCCTGCCCCCACGTGGAGTAGGTGATGCCTCAAGCCCACTTTCCGCATCCAGTTTCCCCCAGAAGAGCGCCAGGGCTGGGAACAAATGAAATGTAGAAACTTGACCCCAGCCCTGACAAATCCCACAGAACAGGGAGGGGTCATCCGAGATAATCTAGTGTAGCATTTTGGGCCAATAGCTTGGGTTTTTTTTTTTTCCAGTCAACATATCATGGCCTTTCTCTCCTTCCAGCACACCCCCAAAAGCAGTGTGCAGCCTGACTTTGCCCAGTTCT
This sequence comes from Hydrochoerus hydrochaeris, assembly GCA_004027455.1. Taxonomy (NCBI): domain Eukaryota; kingdom Metazoa; phylum Chordata; class Mammalia; order Rodentia; family Hydrochaeridae; genus Hydrochoerus; species Hydrochoerus hydrochaeris. The sequence goes on from PVLA01000220.1 coordinate 365,334, forward strand.
GTGCCAGTCTTGATGGCAGGACCTTGCCCTTGGGGCAACTGAGGGTTAGGCAGTGATTTCTATGTCACTAAGAATATCTTTAAACAAATGATGTTGTTTCAAAAAAAACCCCAAGAATTCCAAGCAAAGTGCCAGTTTTGGTGTCCATGTCCTGGGACGGAAGAGCTGTCCACATGCCAGATAAGACTCAGTGACAACAGTAGCTCTGCGGTCAGCTGCACTGGTCAGCAGCGGGCCTTTCCCCTCCGGGGAAACGGTGAGGGCCGCCACTGTGCTCCGGCCTTTGTGCCGGCCCAGCCTCCCACTGCAGGGGGCCCCACTTTTCCTACTTTTACTTGGCTCAGACTCGCTCTGCAGAGCCAGATTCCCTTCCTCCCTTTAATAAAATTTTGCTGTCATAAAAAAATTATTGAGGGCCCCCGAAGAACTTTCACTTATTTACCAATATGTACCAGCAATAAAAACTTCTTCTAAAAATATTTCTTCATTAAAATACAATCATAAACTCACTACTTGTCAGCAGAGGTAACATAATTTATAAAAATATTTCTTTTGAGCAAAAAAGATGCTAAGGTTGGCCTTGCTTTTCATTTTTACTACTCTGTCTAATGTCTGGTTTGAATGGAAGGCAGGTGGATTCCTCCATCTGCTTCTGCTTTCAGTCTATGCAATGTCACTTGATATGCAGTATTCGGAAAATGTCAAGTACGCTCATGAGGAAGTGAGAGGGAAAATGCAAGTGACATCTTAGCATTACATAAACATAATTTTGACCTTGTGGAACCTTTGAGAACCACTACTCTGCGAGGTAAATCCCTCACCCAAAGGTTTGGGGTGTATTCTTGGCTGGTATACCTCAGGATTGCCACTTGGTGGCAGCAGAAACCAACTAAACCCTCCGCAGGAGTACGCATCTAGTGGAGGGTGACCTTGGCTAGTCCTCTGACTCTTTTCTTCCGGTTTCTGGGTCACCATCTCCTTTGTTGTTTTCCATTTCCTTTGTGGTGGACACAAAGTCAGATTAAGGTGACCACCTTAGGCTCCAGTCTTAGGTCAGCCATCGGTTACCTACATGATCTCACCAAGCTTTCCCTCCTCCAGCCTCAGTTTCCTCAACTATAAAAATGGTCACAGTGGCTTATTTCACCTACTACCCCTGACCTCAGTGAGAGTCAAGTGCAAAAAAAGTTTTTTTAAAACTGTGAAATCCAAAAATATAAGGGTTGGAGGAAGACAGGAGGCACTGTACCATTTCTGGTTTGGAATTTTTGCTGCTTTCTTAAGTCTTTGTTGTGCTTTGCTTTTTGAGCAGACACAGTGTTCCTGCAGTGGCATTCTTGGGGCTGATCTCTGCCTGTGAAACCCTGAGAATGCAGGTGGTAGGCCTTTGGACCCCCAAGTGGACACCCTATAAATGTAGGGGGGTTTGAAGTAGACTTTCATATGACCTTTCTGATGTTCAGGATGTCTGAAGGGGCACTGATTACAACTCTAAAGGATTCTGACTCCCAGAAAGTTCCAGGAAATGTCCAAGAGATTTCCAGGAAATATTTGGTGCAGCAGAGAATCCAAGCTAAGAGGATCAGGGAGCCCAAGATCCATCCAGAGGTGATATCCCTTCCTTGGTCGGAGCATGCAGAGGGTCCCACATAGCTCACTCTCCTGGTCAGTCACAAGGACTTGCCTTTGGGCCTTTTGCCTCTTCTCAGCACCAACCAGAGTTCTTCCTCCAGCACCTGTAGAATTTGGGGACAACAGCAAAGTCTTACTCACTGTGTGCTGAGCCTGGTACTTGGCACTTGACACTTGTGGTTGTCAAGTGCTTAAACCACCTTTTCAGGTATGCAGAAATACATGAACTTGCTCGGTTTTCCTACCTAAATTTGGGTGTTTTTGTTTTAAATTTACCTGATGGCTGAAAAAGAATTGCCATTTCAGGGTAAATCTTAGAAATCCCAAGTTAAATGCTCAGCTGGAGATTTTCTCTTCCTTCTCCTTTGCCTGGAGATGACCTTAGATCCCAGCATTTGGGATAGAAGATGAGATTTGAACCTCGGCATGTGCTCCTGTCCCACCCTGGTGCTCTTCCCGGCCAGCACCAAGCACGGCTTTCTCTCCATGGAAGTTTCTTTGGAGGCTGTTTCATTCTCACCTGGCCCTCTGATGATAGGGTTCAGGTTTGCCATATCTGCCAACCCTGAGGCCTCATTCTCCTTTGGAGAAACCTTGGCTTCTCCACTGGAACTCTCAAGGGGCACATCAAGCCCGCCTTCCTAAGGGTGGGGTGCAGATGGTCCTCCTGACTCCACACCTGGTTAGGTAGTAGAAAGCCTTTTCTTTTCAGACTCATCTCCCAGGAAATTTATGACATGCAACTCAGGTATTCCACGCTCTGAGGTCCTCAACCCTGACCCTCACACAGGCTCAGACACAACCCCATTTCAGGGCACAGCAGGGGCCACCCTCTTCCTCTCCTCTCTGGTATCTCTTCCATACCCTGTCCCCAGGGCTGGGAGCTTTATCTTTGGAAATCCAAGAATTAACCTCTATTTTAATAAATAAAGGAGTCTTACATCAATAGATGCAAAAAAAAAAAACCCACTTGAAATAATGTAATACTAGTTCATGATAAAATGCTCAACAGACCAAAAATAAAAGATAGCTTTCTCAATCCAATAAATGGCACTTATGAAAAGCCCACACCTGGATCATACTTAACAATGAAGGGCTGAAGGTTTCCACCAAGAGCAGGAAGCAAATGTGGAGGTCCACTCCTCACTGCTTCTTTCAACATTCTACTTTGAGGCTCTAGCCGAGGCAGTTAGAAACAAAGTCAAACAAACGTCATCCAAATACAAAGAGAAGTAAACTACTTCTGTTTGCAGATGATATGTTCTTGTATAGAGAAAATCATGGGACTCATATCTTAATGACACTATTTAGCAATAGAAAATAAAGCAAGAACCTTTTGGGAATAAAGAAAGCACCTTTTTGTGTTCCTGCTGAGGTCCTTTCGTGGCATAGGGAGGTCTTGGACCAGGAAAATATGGGGAGTAGGACAGTGAAATGGGGCATAGAAAGGAGAATTTTTGAGTTGAGATTTTACAATTTTTGTGGAAGGACAGATGGAGGGATGGATGGATGGCCTTGACCCACAGCCTCTGCAAACTACTCCTGGAAGCTGGCCACCTGCTTAGAGCAGCAGATTTAGAATGGGAGCAATGTGCCCCTGGAAATTTATATAACCTCTCTGGGCCTCAGAGAAGAGAACTGAGGCCCAGAGAGGTTATATACATATATATATATATAAATATATATATATATAATATATATATATAATATATATATTATATATATATACTTATATATATTATATATAATAATGAAATAAATATACCATGGGACTGTTGTGAGGATGTAACTAGATATTCTACAAAGTCTGCTTGGCAGAGTGCCTGCGGCAAGCTACAGACTTAGTAAATGTTAGTTTTTCTTCTCATTCTCCAAGGTGGCTCCTTGATAAATCTCAGCTCTGTGAATCACATGCAAGAGATTGATGGCAGCACCACTTCCTGCGGCAAATCCTCCTCAGTGCTTCCTACAGGGGCAAATCTTGTGACTTTCATAGCTTTTGCAAAGAAGAGAGGGAAAGCACCAAGCCAGCAGGTGGTTAGAGCTGCAGTTTACACTGCTGTTTTCTCAGGTTGTGTTCTGAAACCATCCCCAGCTATCAGCTTCTGCCCCGCTGTGGAGCTGCTTAAGTGAGTGCTGCTGAGCTGGGCATCTCCCAATAAGCCACACTGTGTAACAGGGTGCAGCTACCACTCAGAAAGCCCTGCTGCAGAGGTGAGGAGGGTGAGGAGGGGTCGCTGCCTCCTGGGTGCCTTGTAGCCAACCAGTTAAGGAACAACAAAAACCTCTGCCTAGCTATAACCAGCCAAGCCCTAGATAATGAATAAATGGGCCCTGAATTAGGGAAAAAACAAAAACAAAAACAAAACAAAATCCTGTTTGTTCGCGCAGCTTGCTGATCCCTTATCACCATTCTGAAACCCAGTTTAGGAAACTCAAGGTCATTGTGACTCATTTGGCTGCAAACCTTGATCGCTTTGTGTGAGCACCGCTGAGTTAGTTAGCTCATGTGTTGTGTTTTGCTCCAGAATATTGATGTGTTTAATTAGGGAACCTGGCCCCAGGCCCTGCTATGGGTATTATGTAATACGTGGTATATGAATTGTGTATTAGCTTTCAAAAGGGCAAACACACATGAATTGTGGTCCTCATCTGGCCCCCTAGGTTCCTGGAAGACAGTGTATGTACTGGTACTGCGGTGAATCTATCTTACCCTCAGGCGGCGGTCAGAGAAAGCACAACCTGCAAATCTGATATAATCAGGATATGAGAAAAGCAGATGGGAAGAGCAGAGGCTTTGGAACCACATCCAGCAGGGAGTGATTCCCTGCTTGAAGTATCACTGGCTGTGAGATCTTGGGGAAGTCATCTGACCTAGAAAGCTTTAGTTTCCATGCCTATAAAGCACAAATAATATCTACCTCCTGCCATTGTTAGGGGATTAAATGAAACACTGCATGCCCAGTACATCCAAAGTAAATGTTTAAATATTAAGAGCTTGATACTAATGGATGTGTTACTTGGTAGATCTTCTGCTTGATACATGCTGCATGTCACACACAGAGTTGTAAGTGCCAGGGAGGAAAGGTGCCCTGTCCTTGGGTATCTGCAGGCCACTAGAGAGTCAAGCAGGACAGGCATTCTGAGACACCCTATTCAGTGGACTATGCAGAGGCAGGACCCCAGCACTGGCAGCTCTGCTCATGAGGAAGAAGAAAGCCAAGAACCCTGAGTAGTCAGAACTTTGTCTCCAGGAGTAAAATATATAGGAGGTGCTGAGATATATTAGTGGTAACAGCTAGAGTGCTAATTCTCCTATTCACTGTTATGGGAGATTCCCTGGCAAACCTCTTCCATAGAATTTACACCACTCCCACCCCAACCTCACTGCTTGCAGATGTTTCCACAGCTCTGGGAAAGTAGGGGTGTCACCAGGTGAGACTACTGTCAGTACACTTTAAGTCTGAGACCCCACCAAAAATGCTTGATGACCTTCAGCACTGAAGGACAAAACTCAATAGCAGCATCTCCTTTTGAAATAGAGCATTGTGTGAAATATAGCACGTTGCTCTTTGATTTACATGTGCCCAGAAATAACTGAGATCTTTCCATCCCAATTAAAGCTAAAACTATGGTTGGATGCCACCATGGTCCCAGAGTTTCTGCACAAAAGTGGGTAACACATTCCCCTCACCTGAGGCCTGTAGGTGAAAATTCCCTCTCACACATGCTGTGCAGGAGGGGCTTGGCGGCAGGCAGAGGGCAGAACACAGGCCCCCCTCCTCCCTGAAGTAGCCCGCACACCTCCAGGGATGGGGCTTCTGAGATGATACCTGCTTTGCGGGGCAGGTCCCATCTGGGCTTTGCTGGGCATTATAACTGATGAGAACAGAAGCGGAGCTCAATGCTTTGAGCAACTCTGGCTTTGGCTCCTCTGAACTTTCTGTATCGTTGTGATGAGAAGTAGTCACAGAGAAGCTAGGGTGGCTGGTCTGTCTGGGAGAGGAGGCGATTCAGATTCTGGAAGAACCTAAGTGAATTCTACCCCACAGCTGACTTTATCCTGTAAAAGCCCCTATGTCCTGGGGCTTGTGGTATAGCTCACTTTGTAAAGCCCTTGCTTGGGATGTACAAGGCCCTGAGTTTGATCCCACACCCTGTAATAATAAAAAGTAAAAAGAAATAATGAAAGGCTCTGAGTTCTTCCCAATCCTCCAATTCTTCAGGTTGTGGGGAGCGGGCCATTTCTTCAGAGTACTCTGATCCAGTCTTAACTCTGGCTCCACCACCCCACCCCTAGAGGCCACATAGAGGTCTGCCCATCCCAAGGGACCAGGTGATGTGAGCACAGCCTAGATCTACCCACAGGTGTTAGGGAGGCCACCAAGTGTGCCCTGGGTCCTGTCCCTCCCCCAGGGATAAACAGTCCTGATGCAGGCCTGAGTTACCACTATATTCTTACATCCCAAAGCCTTGCATCTATTCAGACCACACTCACTTGGCACCTAACCTGTGCCAACCCAGCACAGGCATCTAGGCCATAGAAGTGAACAAAACAGTTCTCTGCCCTCAGGGAGCTGGCAGGCAAGCAGGGAGGATCAGATAATAACCAGTAAACATGATGGAGCAGAAAGTGTCTTCGAAGACAGAAAGCATAGTGGAACGGAGGCCAGGGTGGACACCAGAGCTGGGGCAGGTAGAGTATTAAGGTGAGGTGTACAGCTATGTGACTCCAGCCACAGACATTGGTTCAAGGATGCCTTAGCACTTACCCCATTAGACCCTGTACACAGCCAGGCCTTCCTCTGGCATGTGATGTGTGTTTGCCGAAAGCCTTTCAGGTCAATAGATGGTATTGATCTCAGGATTTCTCTGCTTCTTGGTCTGCCCCAAAATGTGTTCCCTATGACAGTTTGCCAGCTCAACTTCAAGCTGATTGCTGTCTTGTGCACAACCATACCATATTCTTGAGTAGTCCCTAAGCTTCTGGATTTACTAAGCGGTCACCTTCTATTTCCAGTGTGTGGTTGGTTTCTCAGGAATGAAGCCCCTTGGCAGTGCCCTGTGCCCCCTCAGTGTGCCCTCAGCCTCCCCTCCTGATAACCTTCAGACTGTCCCAGGGGAGCACTTTATAACTGTGCCCCTGCAGTTCCACCCACACCTTAAGAGCCTCCAAGTCTGTGTTCAGGACCATGGGTCATTTTATTATGGAGTCTTTTATCCATTCTATCCCTTGACAATTTCATAGCTTTCTTTGTTCTGAGCATCAAGGAATGAATATGTCATGAAGAAGCGCTCAGAGACCAGCTTGTATTCTTTTTCCCATATATATTTATTCCAAAATAAATCCATAAAATCTTAAACAATCTCAACTGATTTTAATTTAAAGTAGCTCACTTGATTTTTTAATTGTAACAACTTACAGAGAGGACTTTTAAAAACTCAATAAATAGAATAAATAACGTGTCATCTTCATACTCAAGCTCTCATCCCTTTCATCATTTCTTTCTGGAAAGGTTCCAGGAGGTGCCGCAGAAATGTCACTGTGTTGCCTGCTGTGGTTTGGTTGCATGGCTGTTCACAAGAGAAAAACTGTGGAGATAAAAGTTGATAAGGACAGGGTGACTAAAGCAGTATGGAACCAAGCAGCCCCAGCAAGAGCCCTGCTCAGAGCCTGGGAGGACAGGGATACATAGGAGCGAGACCTGGGGCAAACGGAAGTCTGTTCACATGCATGTTTGGACACCTATCAAGTAGCCTTGAATCCCTCATTACAGGAAACCTTTTCTGGGGACAGTTTGAGGTCTCTAATGTATCACTATCCTTTTTCACTGTCCTTTCAAGGTCATCCTAAATTACAATGGCTAAGAGTGGAACTTTAGGGTCAAAGAAACCCAAATTCAAATCACAATTGTATCATTTATTAAATACAGAACCTCCGATAAATTAGTTAACCCTCCTGAAATTCCATTTTCTCTCTCACGTGAAGATGAGAACTTTTAACAACTGTTCCTAAGACAACTACTCAGTAAAACAGGTTATATCAGTCTAGACGCTGTTGATGTTAGGACACAAGCAATTAAGTAACCAGTGCAGGGCTGCTGTGCAGTTCAGCAGAAGCTAACAAAGGGAAGCAGAGAGGTCATCAGCCCCAACCCCAACACAAGGACATACGCCGAGGAAGATGGGCATTTAGATAAGGGGCCAACATTTACCTTGGTTTGGGTGTATTTTACTTTAAAAATCTATTTAGCCAGTTGGGAGAAAAAATCTTTAGTTTAGAGGCCACCACATGTATTTAGATATCAGATTGAATCTTTCAGATAATTTAAAGTGGGATATAGTTCTGATTTTCTAGATTGTAGCTTCTAATTATAATTGGGGTAAATTCTCTCATTATTCAAGAAGTAGAGAGAAGAAAATGGCTACACGGATACCAGAATTTTTTTTTTTAAATTCAGGGAACAATGGAGTATCAGGGATAGATTTCACTTTGATTCTATTGTTTCTGATTACATTTCTTAGGTGTCACTTTATGAACATTGAAATACCAATTTCAACTTTATCATCATGCCCCATTTAGTCAGCGTTGACACCCAGCATTTGCGTAAAAATCACCTAGAAGAACATTTCACGTATAAACCCAAACTCACTGGGCACTTGTTGTTCTTTAGGACTTCAACTGTTCTTTTTACTCGATTGAAGATCAGTGAGAATTTTGTTTTCTGTGTGACACGGGTCATCTGTGACAGCGCCTCCTGGAAGCATGGCGTGGTACAGTTGTCCTAGAAAATAACAAGGATTTCTGAAAAAGAAGCACTATAAGGACAGCTTCAAGAAGGAAGCACAGAGACAATGACCTTAGAAACTATTTTAATTTGACCCACGTAATCCAAAATTGCACTGTTTTTTCATAGGCCCCTTGCCAGTCTAGGGCTTCATTCAATATTCATTCAATATTTCAAAGCTTTGACACTTTTCCACACTGACACTGCCAGAAGATTCCCAGCATGTTCCACCCAGGAAACATGGGCCGTAAGCTGTGGCAAGTACACAGCTCATGTCTCTTTTCCCCAGTGCGCTGTCCCCCAAGTCTAACAGGAGAAAGTTTGAAAGTGTGGAAGGAGGAAGCCCTTGATGCCAGCAAGTGGGATGTGTCCCCCGGGTGTGGGTAGTGTATCAGCTGAGGTAGACTCCTGCGCTGTAGGTCAAGGGGGTGGGCTCTTCCTCACCTCTTCTCACCTCTGTAACTGATGGTCAACACAGGGCATGGTACTGACCTCAACTGGGAGGCCCAGCTTGGGTGAGCACCCCAGCCCTAGTAACCAGGAGTGAGTGTGGTGAGATGGGGAGATAAAAACATCTTTTTTTCCTCCCTCTGCCAGAGCGGGGGGTTTCTCTTTTGGAGTCCCTTTCATGACTCACAAAGTCTTCCCTCAGAGCATAGTTCAACAATGAGACTGCGTCACCATGCGCATGATCATTTATCTAAAAGGATAGTCACACTTTTTTTTAAATATTGAAAAATATTCTAACTTCTCAATGACCATAAAGTTATCTAAATATGAGATGAATATAGCACAGAATTTCAAGACCTGTAACAATTACAAGTAAGGAATAGTTTCTCACTTAAAATAGCAAAATGATTCATTTTTTGTTAAAAACCTTAACCAAAAATAAAATCAAGATCATTATCTTTTACTATACTTACAGAAGGGATGGGCAGGCACAAACAGTGGGTCGCCTGCAAAAAGAGAAATTTCAGGGTAAAGATTCTGTATGTGAAGAGCAAAATTAATTGAGAAAGTTCTTTACAAAGAGCGGTCACTCACATTGGCACTACAGTTGCATGTGGACTGTGGATCGTTCTAAAGTAGGGAGAGAAATGAAAACCCACATGAGTCGTGCACAGAGCTAACTGCTGTGGTCAGCTGCCACCCTCCCTGCCCTCATCCCTGCAGCCCTTCAGTCTACCTGCAGATTATTGATGAGGTAGTTGATGTCCCTGATTCCCGCAGAGGTGGAGCACTGCTGGCCTGCTACAGAGCAGAAGAGCAAGGCAGAGGTGAGGACCGTGGCCAGGAACATCTTGACAGTGGACTGGAGCTCGCTTGGCTTGCAGACACCTTCCAAACTGGTCGCATTTAAAGCCCCTCTCAAACAGGGAAAAACCCTGTCATCAAACTGATACCTGAGGCCCACTATTTCTCTGTAATTTGGGGCCACTTCATATTGAAAAAACAAAACAAAATTAAAAAAACACACTGACTCACTTGACTAAGATAATGTTGTGCCAGGAAACAGCATTCCTCAGAACATGCTTCTCACAGGGTTGCGTTTTAAGGTTTCAAAAGCATATATTTATTTAAGACAAGGATTCTGAGAGTTACAATACTTTCCATGAAAGCCTAGGTCTGTCTTTTCCCTCTTTTCATAATTGGAAATGCTGATACAATAGCCACTGAGGGGTGCGGTAATGTAAAGGGGTGGGGAAGGGGAAGGAGTGAGACCGGTAGGATGAATGGTGCGGTAGGGCACCTCTTCTTTCTTCTGGGGTTTTCTTCAAGTGATTACAGTCTCAATCTTGCTAGATTGTATTTCCAAATCTTCATAATGTCTTTCATGGAATGGAGCAAACTCTCCACCTCAGGCAAATACAACTGAAAAAAAATTCTATACAGGAATCTGAGAGAGGAGATTTACAATTGTAAACACAAGAATGCTACAGCAGTGTCTGTCAAAAATTATCCTGGAATGTTCCTTTGTATCTGGTTGTTGGTAACGGTTGGCATTGAGACAGAGTCTCACTGCAGAGTCCAGGCTGGCCATTTCTGAGCACCTGTACAAACCTTACCTAACACTGTGGGGCATCAGGTCAAACAAACCAAACCAGCTTGGTAGCTGAAATAGCATGACAGCTAATTTTTGTGCAAGATATTGGACACTGAGTCCAGAACCTTCACACCGAGTCCCATCCTATTAGGAAAGAAAAAGGAAAAGACAAAGATACAAGGTCAACAGGACATGTTTATTCAGAACGAACCTGAGAGGGAACACCCCGGCACTCAGACCAGACCAGTCACTTTCATATAGGCCGGCTGGTCTCTTATAGAGTCATGAAGGGGGACTGTGAAAAGAAAAGGTCAAGCAAGGAACTTTTGTGGGAGAGAGCTCAGTGGAAAGGAGTTGTAGCTTCCTGCCAGGAAGGAGGCTTGATAAAAAACAGGAAACAGTGGCTGCCTGACAGGAGCAGGACTAATGGATGGTGGGAGTTACAGGCCAGAGCTGTGCTTACTGAGCCTTATGGACCCATGGGTAGACATCTTTAGCGGGTGTAGAAGCATAGCGAATGGCTTAAAGTGGTCTCTGGTCAGTTTAGGATGCTGGCGGTCAGACTCCTTCGTAGCTCACCCCTTTATTTATTTATTTTTTAAGTAATTAATTTATTTTTTTGAGACAGGGTCTTGCTAAATTGCCCAGGCTGTGATCTCCTGCTCAGCCTTCTGTGCCTCTGAAAAGAAAGTATTACAACTATCCCCATTATTTTATAGACAGAGAAACCGAGGCACAGAGAAGCAAGTAATTTGCCTGAAGTCGCACAACCAGGAAGCTACAGAATCTGTATTCCCACCTAGAAATCTGTCTCCCAAGCACAATTCTTAACCCTGCCACTTGTCTGGGTGCCCTTTGTCTGTGTCTCCTCCCAGGACATATATTCCAATGGCTTTGGGCTCTTTTCACCTCTATATTCTCAGCACTTGGACAGGTACGTGAGGAATTGTCAATTCTCATTCACTGATTGTTGAGTTAAAACATTAATTAGAAACATAGCTCTTCAAACAGAAAAGGGCACCTAAACTGGAACTTTGTAACATTTCAAAATTAGTTTCTAGGGTGCAAATTTGGAGGTACATGTGAATCAGGAAGCATATCTTCTAGAGAATAGACTATAAAGGTTGAGAGATTTTTTTGAGTCAGCACTTTGAGTTAAGGTAGCCACCAGAGACAAACACTCATAAGGTTTCCCTAAAACTTTTGCAAGAATGAGAGGCTAGATTGTTTTTCTCGTTGTATATTATTCTTTAGGAATGGTAACAAATGGGCAAAACTTGGCGACACAGTAGGGAACTGGTATCTTGATGGAAAACAAGGTAGAGACAAGTAATTTTTTTGTTGTTAAATTCCCCAAATCATCCCACAACTTTGATTTGCATGCATCCCTTTGCAGGCATTAAAAAAAAAAAAAACAAAAAACACCTAGACAGCATCCCAGACTCAGGCAAACACATTTTTACACCATCTGAGATGTGTCTCTATTGCTTTCTAAAAGTACCCTGGTTATCTCATTGTCAAAATGTACCCAAACAGCTGTTTTTCAGCTTATTTTCCTGCTCCGGGTAGCCATATGACATGGTTTGATCAATGCAACCTGTTGCCTTTCTCCCCAGACCACGTCTTAGCCAGACCAGAAGGCTTTCGCTCACCCCACACTCTGCCACTCCCAAGAGTCAGTGCAGGCAAAGGCAATCCACGTGCATGGGTGCTCCTCGGGTAGGTTTTTAGCCTTTGTAAGCATCAGTGTGCACCAACCTTCCCCACACCAGGAAAGGAATCTCCTCAGAGTATTTTTGTAATGAACTAGCTCCTAAAGAGATCATCAAAGTGATCCCACTCAAAATATCAGCTAATATCAGACAGGAAGGTTGCTTAAGTCCAGATGCTTGAGGCCATCCTAGACAACAGGGAAATCTCATCTTAAAAACAAAAGATCAACAACTAAAAAAAAAATACACACACACTCAGAATAAATTTAAATTTAACCAAGGAAGTAATGACTTCTGTAATGAAAATTATGAAATGGTTATGAAAGAAATAAAAGGCACACATACAAAAGAAAAAAGAAACAAAGAAAAGAAAGATCTCCTGTGTTCATGCACTGGGAGAATTAAGAACTGATATTTTAAAATGTCCATCTCTTCAGAGCAGGACAGGTGGTCCAGTGATGGACCACCCTTCCACTGGGACCTATAGTCTTGTCTGCTCCAGATCCTCAGGTTCTGATCTATGCCTTGCCTACCACCTTCCAATCACATTAGTTTCTTTTTCCAGCCTTTAGACCTTTGTCCTTGCTAAGCTCCATCAGGAATGTTCTTCCTCCGTGCTCTCTTCCCATCCTCCAGGCCTTCCTTGGCTGCAGTAATCACTGCTATCTGCTTGAATCTCTTTCTCTCTCATAAACTAACACATAACCATTGTGCATATTTATGGGGTACAGTGTGATATTTCAGTGTGCCTAAAATGTGTACTGATCAAACTTAGATAATCAGTGCTTCCCTCTTAGCACCTCTTTATGTTTGGAGCCTTCTAACTCCTCTCTTCTAGCTACTTCTATAAATCTGTAATATGCTGTTGAGAATCCCAGTCTCCCTGCTGTGCTATGAGCACTAGAACTTATTTTATTTATCATACTGTGTTTTGGTACCTAGTATCCAGCCTCTCTGTATCCCTCCTTCTCCCCAACTGTCTACCATCTTAGTAATTACCATTCTACTCTCTTCTACTTTGAGAACAACTCTTTTTAGCTTCTACATATGAGAGAGATCATGTGGTATTTGTCTCACTGTGTGTGGCTAGTTTAATTTAATGCTCTGCAATTTTACCCTTTTTGTCACAAGTGAAGGGATTTTATTTTGTTTTATGAGTGAATAATATTCCATTGCATATATATATATATATATATATATATATATAATCTTATTTTTTTTATCCATGATGGAAAGGTGAGTTGATTTTATATCTTAGCTATTGTGAACAGTAAACATGGTCATGTAGATATTCCTTAGATATGCTGATTGTGTTTCCATGGGATATATACTAAGAAATTAGATTGTTTGATCATATTGTAAATCTATTTCTAGTTTGTTTTTTCAGAAAACTCCATATTGTTCTCTGTGACAGCTGTGCTACTTTACATTCCACCAGCAGTGTGTAATGTACTCTACATCTAGTCAGAATTCATTATTTTTTGCTTTTTTTTGAGATAAAAGCCATTTCCATGGAAACAAGATAAACCAAGAAAATAAATAAAAGACATACAAATAGGAACAAAGAAAGTCAAATTTTCCTTCTTTGCAAATGACATGATTCTATGTATAGAAAAACCTAAAGACTCCATCAAAACTGATAAATGAGTCAGGTAATGGTTCAGGATACAAAAGCAACATCCCAAAATCAGCATTTTTATAACGAACTTGCTGATAAAGCTCGGACAATATCTGGGAGTGTTCAGGGTAATATGGCCATAGACTGAACTTTCTTATAAAGAGATCATGAAAGTTACCCCATGCAAAATATTAGCTACTCACTAGGCTAAGACAGGAGGGTTGCTCAAGTCCAGAAGCTTGAGCGCAGTGTGGACGACATAAAGAAATCTCATCTTAAAAACAAACAAAAAATGAGGTAAGGATAAATTTAACTAAGAAAGTAATGACCCCTATAATGCAAATTACAAAATGCCAATGAAAGAAATAGAAAACACAGACACAGACAGACAGACAGACACACACACACACACACATGAAAAGAAAAAGAAGAGAAGAAGAAACAAAAGAAAGAAAGGATCTCTCATGATTATGCATTGGGAGAATTAAGAATTCATATTGTTAAAATGTCCATAAGATCCAAAGCAGTTTGCTAATTCAATGCAATTTCCATCAAAATACTAACAGCATTCTTCACAGAAATGGGAAAGGCAATCATAAATTCATATGCATGTCACTCTTGCAGTCTCTCAGTGTCTGTTACTCCTTGAAGAACTGAGTTTCACAGAAGTCAACACAATGACTCATGTTCATCATTGTATCCACAGGGCTTGGCCTCATTTAGGTGTTCAGGAATTATTGGTAAAATGAGTAAATAACAAAAATTGAAAAAAAAGAGAATAAATAACAGATGTGTTTTGTAAAAGTTTATTAAATTTATAGTAGATGATTAACAACAACAACAAAAACCAAGCAGCTATAACATTATAAAAACTTAGACGTGGAAAGCATTTGCAGAGTGATAAGGCCGTGACTAGAGTCAGCTTCCCGCTCTGTGCCCCCAGCACTGGTGCAGGGTCTCTTAACATCTCCTCCCTCTTGACGTCATAGAGCTGCATGTGTAAGGCATGTGTGGGGTAGGACCTCCCATTCTGTAGAGGATGAAACAGAAAGAGAGAATGAAGTTAGGTTGCTGATTCTTTCCCATTTCCCCACCCACTGTTATGAAAAAGCAGAAAATACAAACTAAGAGTAGCTCTGCATTTCACACCACCATACAACAGCAGATGTTTATCGAGACAGTCAACAACTTTTGAGGTCTAGCTTCTAAGATTTTTCTCAGTGTCATAATGCAAGCATGCAAATGATCTCCTACAGAGGAAGTACACCCAGCCGAGAAATTACCAACCTATTTGTATAACAAAAAGACTGGAGAGTGGGAAGCACCCCAAGATAACATATTTCACAATAAATGACAAAAGGCAATAATCAACCATTTATTTTGTTACAAAGATAAAGTTTGACTTTTTAATTTTGTGATAAAAGTTCATGTGTCATGTTTTGTTCCCCCCCCCCGTGGGAATATAATTGTTATTGTTCTAGGAAGCTACAGCAGAAAAGGAGCCTCCCAAAGGGTGCTAAGTTTCTAAGCAAAACTCATTTTACGTGTTATTCTAAACAGGCAAAAGAGAACTAGTTATAAGAATGCCCAAGCACTAATTTCTCCATCAGGTAGTTGTTTGCTAGATCAGTATTTCTCAACCAAGTGTGATGGGGTACCGGTGTGTACTTCTTCCCAAAGGAAGGTGAATTTTAACTGGCTACACTGACCCTCTCTTAGTAAATTCTGGCTCTATCTCCCTGCAGGGCTGCTGTTCCCAGTTTGGGTTCCACACAATTTTCCCAAGCTAGAAGACCTACTCACTCTTCACTGCTGGTTCAGTCAAGGTTACCTTTGTAAATGGAATTTTTACACCTTCTCATCGGCTTAGTATAAATTGTTCCTGTAGTCCTCAGACATATGGGTTCCCCTTTTGCTATGGCCAATTTATGGTTGTCTATCTAATTCAGAAAAATGAGAACTGCTCTTTTGGATTACAGTGGAAAAAAGAGTTAGAATTTGTTAAGTATTACTATATATGAGGTAGCATGTTAAGTTAGCATGTTAACTTTACATTTCCTCTCATTGGACCATCCTAACAGTGTTTATTAACTCCATTTTACATACGTGGAAATTGAAGCCCAGAGACATTGAGTGTTATCCTATTCATATAACTGGCAACTGGAACAGGATTTACCTAAACTCAGAATCTGTTCTAATGTGCAGTGTCACATATCAATATTTATTTCCACTGATTCGTACTATACAATCTGTATAGACTTTCCAAGTCTACTTAACATAATCAGAAAGTCAATTTATGACTTTGGATATGACTTCGACGGTAGATTCCAGAGAGATTTTATTAGTGTTCTAAGGTTACCATAACAAAGACCACAAACACGGTGACCTAAAGCATCAGAGTTACTCTCTTACAATTCTAGAAACAAGACATGCAAAATCAGGCTGATCTCGGAATCAGACTGATCCCCACAGAGGTAGTCGTGGGAAAGAAACAGAAAATAAGTCTGAAAGATTAAAAAGCAAAGAGTAGCGCTCTGTGCCCTCAAGGACATTTAGCCACAAATCGCAGAAACCCCAATTAACCCTGGCTGAAGCAAAGAAGAAATTTCCTCTTTTTGAAAAACACTAATTCTATGGCTAGCGTGGGCCTCAGGGTAGTTGAAAATGTTACCGAGGACAGATTCCTGCTACTCTCTGAGGGTTGACTTTACCTCCCTTTTGGCTATCAGATAACTAACTATCTTGGTTCCAGTTTCATATCCAGGCATCATAATGTAAATTCTAGACAAGTTGATGGTCAAGGAATTTCAGTGTAATCACTTTCAATCCATATTGCTGAACTGTGCTTCAGAAAGATCAAGAAGATACAATGATTCTATCAATCAGGTTAAGAACCTCTGCTTCTAACATCCCTGCCAATGATGTGTATCGATTTTTTTTTAATTTGGCCAGTGTGTCTGGCACATATATGATGCTAATCCATATTTTCTGAATTCATAGATTAATGAGTTATTATTCTTTTGTCTTTCTCCATTTGTAAATTACCTGGTTGTGTCCAGGTAATTTTCTGTTGATATGTTTAACTTTTACCTACTAATTTTTGAGAGTTCCTTGCATAACTTTGTTTTTCAAATATATATTTATTCTTGCAATATAAAAAGAATCTAACTTTTTCTTTTATTTTTGATCAATATAATTATTGGCTAAATAACTCTTTTCCTCACTTATCTGAAACACCAGCTTACTGAGTTCTAAATGTTTACTTTTGTTTAGGTCTATTTCTGGAAGGTACTATAGCTTTCTGTTTGTACTGCAGCATAGTACTGTACCACGATCTTACTACCGCAGCTTTCTAGATGCCTTAATAAGTGGTAGGAAATGTCTGCCTCTTATTACTTGTCATTTTTAAGAGCATTTTAGATAATTGCAGACGTGCATAATTTTTGATTACCTGTAATAGGCAAGACTCTTTTGAGGATCCTTCCAAAGAAATTCGTTGAGATTGTGTCCAATGTAAAGTGAATTTGGGTGAAAAAAATGATACCTTTAGAATATTGACTCTATCTAGGAAGTTGAGGTGTCTGCAGATATTCAAGTTTTCTTTTAATCCTCTCAATTCAATTTTATAGCTTTATTTTTTTCATACAGGTTCTGTGCATGTTTTGTGAATTTTATTTCTAAATTCACCTGTTTATCCAATCATATTTACTGAGAACTTATATTCTGACATTGTTTAGCCTCTTGGGATGATTAGTGGATGAAACAAAGTCCCTGGATTTGTAAGCCTGCATTCTAGAAAGTGGAGAAAGACAAAGTATGTACATTCACTGCTATTATGACAAGTGGCGAAAAGTGCCATGAAAAACAAAAATCAGTGATGTGACAATGACTAGTAGAAGGAAGGAGCTAGTTCTTTCCAGTGGCCTGTGAAGACCTCTGTGATGTGGTGTTTTGACCAGAGGTCCAGTAAGCTGGACAGATGTCTGGAAAACGAACATTTCAGAGAGAAGGAAATGGAAAGACAAGAGTCCATGAGGTTAGAGTGTGTCTACAGGAAGAACAGCAAAGAAGCTAGTGTAGCTTCAGCAGAATAAAAAGGATGGAAATAGTTAAAACCCAAATCACTGAAAGACTTGCAGGCAGTGGGGAAGATTGAACATTTCATTCTAAGGTGGGAGCACTTGGATGGCTATAAGAAAAAAAGATGACATGATCTGACCTATATCTTAGAAGTATTCGTGCTGCTTCATGGAGAATACCTGGGACAAGAGACATGAGGATGAAAGATTTGATCATTTCTTCAGTTAGGAGATCAGCAAAAATGCCATTGAGATATTCCGGGTAAGGGATAATGGTGCGTTGGACCCAGGCAGTAGCAACAGAGGTAAAATATAATACTCAGTCTAGATATGGTTTAAAGGTAGAACCAAAGAGATATGCTGATGGGTTGGAGGTCAGAGGTCTTAGACCCAGGCAGCTGACAGAATGGTAATTAACTGACATAAGGAATACTGCAGGCAGTGAGATGGACAAGCCGTGTTGGGGTGAATTTAGTTTGAAATCTTCAGTTAAAGATACCTTATTAAACACTGAAAGTCCCTGATAAGTAGCTAGTTGGACATTGAAGTGCAAAGAAAGGAGTGATGTTTTCTATTTCAATACCTATTTATAAACACAGTATATATTTTCTGTTTATGCTGATATTTAAATGTTACAGTCTTGCTGTGTAACAAACACCCCCAACATAATAAGCATGCAGCAATGTTCACTAGCTTCACATACCTCTCCTGGGTTCAGCTTGGGTTTATGAGATGGCCGTACTGAATTTAGCTGGGGTCCCTTACACACGATGGCTTTTTCTAATTCGAGCCTGACTGAAGCCCTCTGTTCTCACTACCCTGGGCTGATAGGATAATGTAAACACATCTTTCCAATATAATGGGCAAAATACCTGAGCAAACTATGCTCAGTCCACCTCGGGCCCCTGTTTGCATTACATCTGGCACTATCCCAATGCTGACAACTCATATGAGTGACTAATGACAAAAATAGATCACCTTAGCCCCTGTTCAGGCCTTCAACACTAATATGGCAAAGAACATGGATAAGAGTAGGAGTGAGGAGTTAGGTCAAACAATGTAATCAACACAGCAGAAAAATTATGAATGATTTTATCTTTGTTGAACACCTACCAACTACTGAACCCTCTTATTGTAATAATTTTGAACTGATTCTTTGTGCAGTTTCCCTGTAAGTACATGTTTTCATTTGAAAATAAGGGTTCTCTAGTCAAGGGATTAGCAAACTTCCTAACTGGCCAGTTAATAAATATTTCAGGCTCTGTGGGACATGTGGACCTTTGCAAAACTATTTAACTCTGGTAGCAAAAAGGCTGCCAAAGGCAACACATGAATCAGTGTGGCTTTGTTCCAATAAAATTTTATTTACAAAAACAGGCAGCCGGTTCATGGATCACAGTTTGCCCATGAATTGATTAGAGAGTACTGCTGTTATAACCAACTTCTTTAGAATTCTCTGTTTCTTTCTTTCTTTCTTTCTTTCTTTCTTTCTTTCTTTCTTTCTTTTTTTATTCATTTGTTTTCAGTTTTTTGAGACAAGGTCTCACTTTATAGTTCAAGCTGGACTTAAACTGACTATGCAGCCTAGGCTGGTTTCAAACTCAAGGCAGTTCTCCTGTCTCAGCCTTATGAGTTCTAGCATGATAGGCGTTTATTTATTTATTGCCTCACCTGGCATTTATTTATTTATTTATTTATTCATATTAAATAGAACTTTAAAAATGTAAAGTGGCAATAACACTGCTGGCATTACCCTTACTTTACTGGAAATATTGTTAATGCTTTCCACTTAAATGTCCTATTTGCTATTAGTTTCAGGATAGGGAATATGTATTTTAAGCTTCTGGTTCACTAAGTTGTATGGCCGTTGTCTAGATTTCCCCTGACATCCTCACATGGCTGTGTGTGAGGCTGGTTGGAGTGGCTGGTCCTAGGTGTGTGCTGCTGGGATCAAGGAAGTGATGTGGGATGGATTCATGGTGCAACTCTAGGATTAAGGCTGCCTCACCCTAGTGTCAGTATTGCTCAGCATAAGGGTGGGTAGTGCTGGGTAGGATAGAAGGGACAATAGGAGGATCATCACTTGTCACTTGTCACTTGTGGCTTGCTGCTTGTTGCCTTCTGCCTGCATGAACTGCTTCTCCTGTGCAGTGCTCCTCTGTCATGCCATCTTGCCTTGGAGCCAACCCACTATGGACTGAAACTTTTACAAATTGTTAGCCAAATAAACCTTTCTGCTTTAACTTTAGATGTCAAGTATTTTGTCTCAGCAACAATAGAAAAAGTAACTGAAACACGGAGTTTTTATTAGAATAATAGCTGAATGCTGTCAAGTGTCTTTTAAATCCTTATCAGGATCATGAGTTTTATCTCTCAACTGCTTCATGTGATAAGTTATTTTAATAGATTCCCAAATACTGAGCCATGCCCACTTCCAAGATTGAGTTGTATTTGTTCATAGTATATTGCCATTTCAATGTGGTACTGGATTCAAAATTTGCTCTTCCTTGATTTAAATTTTTTTAAAAAATACTCTGTGATGCCCACTAGGAGGTCTTCTTTTAAACATCTGGCTAAGTATAGGCTCAACTACACATTCAGAGCTAAGACTTTCATAGGTTATACCTGGCACATGTTTCTTCTGAAGAGCAGAGCATAGGACATAGTTCCTCAAGGGGTAGCACTGTGGGCAGTGCCCTTCTTCAGTACAGATAGTCTTCAGGGTCATTCAGGAGCTAGCCTCTCAAGCACCCAAGTGATGGCTCAGGTGTGAAGAGGCAAGAGTCCCATTGGGTGAGCCAGAGAATGTGCTAACTTAAGTCACTGTTTTCCCCCAGGAGCTTCTACAGTGTCTCTTGGAAGTGCTCCATAGACATATCTTCTGGGGCCTAAAGCTATGATGTCCCTGTCAGAAGTTCCTAATTCAGGAGTAGTCCACCCTCCCAGCCACACACACATTTCCAATCAAGTCTAGTTGGCAGTTTACCTGCATCTAGTTCACAGAGAAACAGCACGACTAAGAAAAGCCAAATTCTCTTTCAGAGAAGTGCTTCCATAGTACTTTACTCAGATCATCTCCCTTAATAAATGAGTTCATTGTTAGTTTTCTTTTTTTGTGTCTTCTTATGTTGTAATCAGGGTCATAATGAGCTGGTAAAATAAGTTAAGAAGTTTTCCACGTTTTTGGTATACTTTGGAAGAGTTTGATTTGTATGGTATGAAATTTTCAATGCGTGAGTAGTATAGTATGAAATTTTCACTCCTTCAGGAAAAGCAAGGAGTTTTCTGTTTTGCATTCGTTTCTCCAAACTTAATGACAATGCAGTGCCTGGGACATGAGTCCTAATTAGAATATTTGCTGAAGGAATTAAACTAAACTTGTTCATAATGTCATATGTGATGACTTTCAGATGTTAATTCTTTGGCATCCTTTATTTGTCATGCTTTTTGTTGATATTTTAGGCTTCTACTTAATTTTTTTGTGTGCATTTTCATAGAAAATGTCCACAGATTTATGCTGACAATTCTATGCAATTTATGCAATACTATGCATTGTATATATCTTTTCTCTTTAATAGAACTTGTAAGAAACTTGTATATTTTACTCATTTCAGAGATTCAAATTTTGTTTTTGTTTTTCAATTCTCTGTATGTCTTTTCTTACCTCCTTAACTTAGCATTTTATGATTTTTCCTCTATTAACTGCTTACTTGATATAGGTGTATTTATCATTGCTTTTCAACTCTGAGTCAACCCCATTTATTAATTAATTTATGTAAGCATAAATCCATGGGTATCTATTTCATATATTGTGTTGCAATCTAGTTATTTATCTTGTTGCTCAAGTTGTCTCACCTTTGGGCATTAGGAGACCCTTTGAGCTGGCTCATATTTTCTCCCCTTTAACCCTAACTATGGGGATTTTCTTATTTGGGGATTTGGTTTTTTCTTTTTTCTTTCTTTTTCTTTTCTTTTCTTTTTTTTTCTTTTCTTTTCTTTTTTTAATATTTTTTCTCTGCTATTTCATAGAAGGTACTCCAGCCATGCATTGCTTATTTCCTGCTCCAAAAACAACCCTTTCCCCAAAGGATCCTCCTTTTTTTTACTGGGGAATGACGTTAGAAACCAGGGTCAGCTAGATGTGTTCATTGCTACTGGTATTCCACTGAGATTTTTTTCAGCCCCCAAATCAAATTTTTATCTTCAAGAATTACTCAAATATTGTTTCTTTCTTTAACAATCTGTTCTTTATTGATGCAGTGCAAGAATAAGAATTACAGTTAAAACAGGAAGCAAGAATGAAGGAAAACACTCTTTAGTAAATGCTTTTTCAATGAGGGTCATTCGTTCTGAATGTTCCTTTTACATTGCTGAGTATTTTTAATGCACTTAGCAATTTTTGTGCTGTACTGATGCAGTCGGATAGTTGTTCAGAAAGACAATCACTTTTGGTAGCTGAGAAAGGCTCCAACTGGGATGGATAAGTCAATGTTATTTCTTTTGGTCCATAATAAAAAAATAAAAAACAAATTTAGATGTATAATTTCTGTTTGGTCACTTAGAGACTTAGTGGTCTATTCAGGGTAGATATGGTCCTATATGCAGTTCAGAGAGCTACTTGGGTGGAATTTATCTTCTCTTTGTCACAGCATTTCTCTCTTGGGAACATCTCAGCTTCTGCTAACCTTGAAGACTCTTTCTATGCCCAGGGAACAGGTCCTGCCTTCTGTGGCCTCAAGGAGGCAGATTATGAGCTAGGTTGCTAGGCCCCACTCCACTTTGTCTCTGCCCACTTTCTTCCTTGTAATCCACTCTAGTTCCAGCTCCCTGCAGGTGGGGACAGTGAAGATGTGTTGGAGACCACTATAAAGTGAAGCGGTGCTGAGCAGGATTTAAAATTAACTAATTGGCTTTCTATGTTTATCTGTGAGTCTGTCTTAGGCCTAGGCCCCTTGCCTGGCCACGGAAGCTGATTCATAGTAAGTGAACCTTTATGAATCACTGGTCCTGGCTGAGGTCTGTAGTGGCCTGTGAGACCAGAGATACCTCAAAGGGCAAGATAAGTCCTTGGCTGTGGACACTGGGCCCAAACATCGATTAAGTAGATAGAGACTGCAGCTTCAGGATTTATTGCTACAGTCTCACTCCTACAATGTCTTCATGATAAGTCAGTTCTACTACATTGACGTGATTCATTACTTGGAGACATCCTTGAAGTGACTCCCAAGGTCCTGCTCATTGTCTGCTCTCTCCTCAGTTTCCCTGCCCTTTGTTGTTGGACCTAATAAAAATGGGCGGTCCAGAGAAGTCTTTGTCTTAGCCTTCAGAGTCTCAAGCTCAGCTAAAGAGTTTTGGCCCTCCTGGAGCCTTAAAATCATACCACTTGTCTCATTTTATTTAAGCCTTCACTGTACACTCATTTGGGAGATGGGGGATCTAGGTCAGGACCCGATAAAAGATGGATCAAGTTCGATGACTGACCAGCACTCTTACACTATACCTGTTTGTGCCATTCAGACTGAATCCTCATGAAGTGACAAGGTTGAAGTCATAGTCATTTGTGGCTGTGTAACAAGTTGCTAAAACTCCTAGAAGCTTAAAACAACACATATTTACTATCACACAGTCCATGGCTGTCAGAAGTCAGGTATGCTTAGCTGGGTGCGCTGCTGCCATTGAGGTGTTGACAGTAGGGGCTCAGTCTCATCTCAAGGTTCCACTGGGGAAAGACCTGCTTTGGGCCCATGTGTTTAGGTGACATGCAATTCCTCACGGGCTCACAGACATCATATGGATATGAATGCAAGGAGGTAGGGATCATTTAGGATCATCTTAAAAGTCTGCCTACTGCAGGCAGGGATAAGACCCTAGCCCAGTCTCTTTCCAGAAAGGGTCCATGATTTTCCATGTGGTACAGGTTGGGTAATTTTTCTCTGAGATTTTGAAAAAGACTGTTCATAGAAAAAATGAGCTTAGTGCACTATTGTACCCCTAATGCCATGAACTTAATTTTTAATATGCTGAGTTTGAAATCTTTGAAGGAGCTTGAGATAAAAATATTCAGTCTGCTGTTGTTCAGCAATAGTTCTAACACTTTCCTTGAGCTACTCATTGACTTAGATATTTTATA
The DNA here is from genome assembly GCA_004027455.1 of Hydrochoerus hydrochaeris. Taxonomy (NCBI): domain Eukaryota; kingdom Metazoa; phylum Chordata; class Mammalia; order Rodentia; family Hydrochaeridae; genus Hydrochoerus; species Hydrochoerus hydrochaeris. Next base: position 389,337 of record PVLA01000220.1, read on the forward strand.
TCCATTGTCTTATCATATACCTCATATCAATTCTGTAAAAATGTATTTCTGTCTGAAATTTTGGAAAAAGAAACAGAAGCAAAATAACTTTTCAGTATCTAAGCATCCCAGTAACCTAAGTAGCTCCCTCCACATTCCCTAAGTTACCTAAAATAACCAAATGTACAATCTATCTCAAAGAGCACAGGGCTCTGTATATCTGCACTTCAGAAACAAGAGTCGGTTCCACTTCCTGTGCTTCTCCTCAGATCTGCTGACTCTATCTGAGGGTGGCCCCCAGTGCAAACTATTGGCCTCCATCTCGGTTGCCACCTCTCTGTCCTGCTTCCATGAATAGGCTGCATCATGGCAAATCTGTTCTTGGTTCTTAATTCTTGTCTTTAACCCAAAATCATGACAAACCTTGTTCTTCTGTTATGACTAGTAACAAGTCCTGGAAGTTAAATCCAAGCTAGAGGACAAGTTTCTCACTACTTATCACTCAAGTCATTGGATTACTTCAACCTGAAACCTCACTTTCTTAATAAGAGATAGAGCCAGGATTCAACCCAGATTCTGTGTACTGTCTCATTCTGCTTCTCAGACCATGAAAGTAAGCAGATAATTCAAACTCTGAACTCAAACTTTATTTTCTCCATGGTCTAGATAATCTCAATATGATTAAATGGGGAAGATGGTATGGGAGAAATGAATGAAATTTATGTGATGGTCACAATCACAGTTGTGAGTGAAGGCCAGGGCAGGAGGGTGGGCACCAGGAACTCAGAGCAAGGTGGGGAGAGGCAGTGCACATAGGAAGCTTGTATCCTGCAGGTTTCTGTGCAGCTCCCTGTGGCTGGAAAAAGAAGCTCTGTCTCTGAACCCTCTCATCATCACTTCCAGTGCACCTAGGACAATAAACATAGGACTCTACAGGACCTCACCCACAGGCGTGTGCTTTAATGTCTGCCTGAAAGAATGAAAAATGAAAGTATTTCCCAAGGTGATTTTTCCCAAGGTGATTTATGAGGCAGCATAAGGAAGAGGATGTACAATCTATCTCAAAGAGCACAGGGCTCTGTATATCTGCACTTCAGAAACAAGAGTCGGTTCCACTTCCTGTGCTTCTCCTCAGATCTCATAAAAATCAGACAGGCAGATCCTGTGGAGCACTTCTAAAAGTTCTCAGTAACAGAAGGGGATCCCCGATTGCCAGTGCTTATTACTGCAATCTTTTGGTGGGGTTTCAGTTTAGCTTAAAAAGCTTTATCTTAAAACAGTGACATGATTTCATGAAATTTTATTATCGGTGGCTCTCGCAGATAGCTTGTTACTTGATTTATTATTTGGAAAACTATTCTTCAGTACTGTTTTATGGGAGAATTGAAGGTCTGGGTCAGGCTCAAGGGTGGGGTCAGAGTATGGGTTACAATCCTTCTACAGTCACACACTTTGATTCCAGAGGGCTCTGCATTGTGGGAACCTGCAATCTCCTTACCTTGGTGATACCACAGCTCATACACTACTCCTCTTATGCTTTCTTTGAGGTTCCTTTATTTTTTATTTTTCATCCCTTAAATAATAGACTGTCCTACGGACTCCATTCCAAGCTTGCTGCTCTTCTCTACTGTGATCTGGTCATCATCTTTGTTTAGTCTCTGGTTTTACTCATTCATATGAAAGCCAGTGGCTCTCATATGGTACCTCCAGCCCAACAACTTCAATGAGCCCAAGCTGAGGTTGCAAGAATGCTACATTTAAGTACAACCAAGTTTTCCTTCCCTTGTGAAAAATCAAATCATCCTTCTATAACCACCTCAGCACCAAGGACTAGCAGTGTGGCTGGAAAAAAATTTTTAAATTTCTCTCAATGTATTTAGGGCCCAATATACAAAAAGAAGATTGACCTCTTGACTTAGGTGGCTGAGCTATAATGCGTGCTTCCCCAGGGCAGAAAAAGAATAGATCAAAAAGAGCACAAATTGGCAGCTCAGCTCTTTTGGTACCAATGGATCATGGGGAGAGAAGAAGGGATGGGATGGACATAGGGAGCCATGTGGGTTCTGAGCTTCCCTCTTTGAGCCTGTAGATGAGGAGAGTAAATGTGTTACAGCTTTGAGTGAAGTTCTGAGAGGAGAATTTTTGCCTGATTTACTTTTGGGTCCCTGAGAAGAGATAATCACCCCATTGGCCCTTTTGCTGCCAACCTGGGTAGTAAGGTGGAAGTGGAGACATACATCAGTATGCAGTTAGCAATCCAGCAAGGTCAAGAAGAAATAGGGAGGGGTTGTATCTCTATAAAGCTCCTTCAGTCCCCTACAGTGATGACTGGACTTAGAAATTCCCACATTACCAAAGAGTGTATGTACCACTGTTGAACGGAGAGTTAGTGGACATTAACCATCAGGGACAATGTAACCTACTAAGCTAGGAGCTGAGTAGAGAATGTGGCAGACACCCAGAAGAGCCAGGTGGCATGGGGCTAAGCCAGCCAAGGAACTTCAGAGTCTCTGTCAATCTCTGGCTGCCACAGGGAATGTGAAAAGGGCAAGCTGTGAATAAGGTGTGTTACGATGGACTGAAAGAGACATAGAAGAGGTAAGAGGTTGTGCCTGTTCGGTTGTAAGCCTTTCCCTCAGGTGAAGAATTCCACACTGAGTAACTCTAGCTTTCTCCTTTGCTCTGCATACATCTCCTAAAAGAGATTTCTCAGATCTTTTTTGCACTTCTAAATAATACTTAATGAATTTCAAATTTCCTCAACTCAAAAACCTATTTGTTTCACATCTAGCATGTCTCAGGCTGAATGAAGATCACACTGAAATTTTTTACCCCTCCATTCACCAAGTCTCTTCATCTCAGTCAGACACACTAGCATAGCCCATGTATGTAAGGCTCACAGTTGATTATTCCTTTCCCCCTTTTACCACATCTCACCTATCAGCAAGCTCTACTCCAGACATATTCTGAATCCACCCACTTGTCTCTACTACAGCTCTTCTCTCCAAGACATTTGCAGTATTGTCCTCCCTGTTCTCACTTCTGAAACTGGTTTTTTGTGTGTAGTGAAAAAATGGTATCTCTTAGTCTGTGTCTCTGCATCTCTATCTCTGCCTCTGTCTCTGTCTCTCTCTCTCTCTCTCTCTCTCTGTCTCTCTCTCTCTCCCTCTGTGAACATGATGGACACAGGGTTTGATGGGTGGAAAAGGACTGAATTTTAACCCCTACTCACCTGTTCTGCTAGTAGAATCCAGATTACAAAAGCACAACCAGCAGCCCTCTTCATTGTGGTGCTTGCTCCTTAGGAAGAATTATCTACCAGTATAAATCAGGCATCAATGTCTTGATGAAGCCTTTGACCTCTTAGGGCAAAGTTTAAATATCCTACCGTGGCCCATGGTGCACTACATGCTAGAACCCTCACTTGCTTCTCCATCATCGCCACTCTCTCTTTCCTCCTACAAGACACCAGAGCCATTCTTTTGCTATTGCTGTTCTATTGAACTGGGATACACAGGGCATCTCTTTCTTATCATGTAGCTTTGGGTTCAGATGCTACAGCCTCAGAAAGGATTTTTTAAATGGCCCTGTTCATATTACCCTCCTTGTACACCCTCTATCATGTTACCTGTTGTGTTTTCTTGATAGTGTTTATCAACCTCTCAAATCATTATTTTCATTTATTTTCTTCTCAATATACTGTTTCTTCCTCTGTCTTTCCTACAATAATAAAAACTTGAAAATCAGAGAGCATTTCTGTGTGGTCCACTTCTATTTCCAGAGTCTCAGACAGTGAATGGAATACTGTTGAAAGAACGTTTGAATTAAAAAAAGAATTGGTGGTTAAAATCGCATGTGGTGCTATTATGTGTTTCATAAAAAGGCTGTAAGTTGTGAACCAGCAAAGCAAGATTTTAGAATCTCAAAGAGGGATAGTGATGTGAACCTAGAAATACACAGTTAGAAGAATAAATATGAGAAACCAATAAATAATTTGCTGAACAGTAAACCATGCATTTATGGGGTAAACCTTTCAATATTAAATTACATGACTTGCTGATGTCAGTGCCATCAGCGAATCTTTAAAAATTTTTCATACTTAAATTTTTAAAATATTTTAAAAGTTAAAAATTGTTTCTATAATGTATTATGTTTTAAATATAAATCTATTAGAGAAGAAAATACTAACCAACCCTTTTATAACTAAAACTAGTTATATTTTGTTCACTTATTTTGCTTTTTGTTTTTTGAGACAAGATCTTTCTATGCAGTTTAGACTGGCCTTGAGCTCATGATGTAGCCCAGACTGGCCTCAAATTTACAGCAATTTTCCTGCCTCGCCCTCCAAAGTGTTGGAATTACAGACATGCCCAGCATGAAATAAGATCTTTTAAAATGTGTTAGGCTAAAGATTTCTTGCCTTAAGAAAAATTTATTTTTTCAGTTTCAGAATTACTTGAAGCTTATTTATTGACCAGTATATGGTATGTAATGAAAATGGTGACTACGCTTATAAAAATATATATTTGCTGGTTTGGAATAAAGTATTCTACAGAAGCCCTTTAGTTCTAGTTGTTGACAGTGAGAGAAACTTACTTGAATATAACCCATATAATATATTCCATTTTGCTAATTTAATGAGGATAATAAAATGAACAGTTACATCTTTCCTTTTTTATGTCTACATATTCACTAAATATAGGACAGTAAAAGATGCCTAAATAATTTTTGAGGGTGACGCTTGTCAATACTGAATTTTAAAAGTAGAAAATAACAAGCTTTAAAGTGGCTGAATACTTGTACAAAGATATGCAAAGCAAATTCCTTTGATGACCATCTTTTTTCTGACTCTGAGACTTTTCTGCATCCTGTTTGTGGTTGAAAAAGTATGATCACAAAGAATGATATAACATAAACTAAACAATAATTAGAATAACCTCCCAATCTATTCATCATGAAGTTTACTAAACCTTTATTCATTGTGTTAATAAATCCCAAACTACCCACTTTCACACAACTTGTACACAGCCTTGGTAAATGAGTATTACTCACCATGACTGAGCTCTGTCATAAGCAATTCACAGAACTACTACAATGAGATCTTCTATCAAAAGTCACCATCTTCTGTTACCTCATTTGCTCCTAATCTGCATCCCTCCTAAGGCAGCCTTGTGGTCTGAGGCTCTGACTTGAGGTTTCTCTTCTCACAGTGTCTTCTGTTCAACTTAGAAAAGCAGTGGTGCTCACTGGATTAGGCTTCACATCATCTTTTGAGATCACTATGAGAAACTAGTTATTAAATATAACTATGTTGAAAAGTAGGAAAAACCATTTTCCTTGAAACCTACTCAAATTTTCTTTCTTTTCTTTTCTTTTTTCTTTTCTTTTCTTTTCCCTTTCTCTCTTTTTCCCTTGTCCCCTTACTCTCCTCCCTCCCTCCTTTCCTTCCATCCTTTTTCCCTTCTAATATCTACTGAATTTCTATTGTGAAGGAAGTCCAGGGTGAAGCAAGTACTTATGAACACATTTATGAAAAACTGCTGTGTGTGCTTAAAAGATAACAGACCTTCTTTTGGAGAAAAAAAACCCCAGAATTATATTTTCTCCCCTTAATACTGATATGACTAGTATGAATTTTATTTGGACTCAATTAGATACAAATCAACTAATCTAAAATCTCTTCTCACATCATAGAACCTTTAGTAAATAGTCCCCCTTATTTTGCTGAGATGAATGAATTTTGCTATGACACAGTCTGATATGGAACAAGACCTGAACTATTACTAAGAAAGTATGAAGTAATTTACAAGACACAAAATATAAAACACAAACACAGTGTGGCAAGAGAAGCCCTGGAGTGGAAATCAGTAGATCTGATTTCCAGTTAAGATATTGTGTCCAACATTCTGTATAACCTTGATTCAGTCACTCACTTCTCACATTTGAACATAGAGAATGTCTTAACCAGAATTCTTTGAATCAAAAATGAGAAAATCCAGTTAAAACTGGTTCAGGTGTCCATTTCTGACTGTAGAAATAAACTAGAAAGAGATGGTACAACACAAGTGCATCCTGTGCAGACAGTCACCTTCTCCTCCATGCCTTTGATAGACTGAGCCAAGGACCAGAGACGTATTTCATCTTTGATGCAAAATTATTGCCTGTCTGCTCTGTCCTAGGAGTGATATCACTTTTTGTTACTTCCCAGGAGGATTTCTGTCTCCCGAGAAGATGAAATGCCTCCCCAAAGCAGAAGCTTGGATTATGATAGTCTAGAGTAATGCTTGTGGTAGTTAATTGATGGTCAGCTTCAGTGGGAATAATTAGATGAACTGAGTCTGAAGGTGGAAGACCCATTTTTGGGAGGCCTCTTGCTGGAATGGTATAAAAAGGAGAATGGGAGGGAAGGAATTTAGTTGATTTTCCTTGGAAGAGCTTTGTTCTGCTTTCCTTAGGAGGTGCTTTGACTGCAGCTCGCCTCCACTGGGGTGGTTGTTGTTCTCTTTGGAGGAGCTCTGGTCTTCACCTTTGCCTTAGGTATCCTCTCTTGGCTTTCATCACAGACTCTTCAGCTTCTAGCACCAGCCTCTCAGCCTTTTGGCACTGACTTTCTGATCTTCAGACTGGTCTTCAGCCTTCTATCACAGAGTCCCTGGCCTCCTCACATAGACATGAGACATCACCATGGGCTTCAGATTCTTTGGATCTCTAGAGTGCAGACAGAGCACATTTCACACTGTGAGTGGATACTAACCCTGTACATTTCTGCATTACCCTGCATTAAATATTTCTCTCATGAATATCGACCACAACAAATTCATTCACATCTTCTTTTGTCCTTTATATATTCTACCTACATACTCCAGTGTAGATGATAAAGTTAGCTCTTCCTGGATCCAATTTAAAAACCTCACTATTTTATAATGTTTGTATGATTAGATCATGGGCATTTTTATTTTTATAACATCCTGGCTAACAAGTTCCAAAAAACTGTCTCAAACCAAAAGGAAAGGCTGAATAATCATGCTAAATTACAGAACCATTTGCAAAAGTTGCATTTTGGTCATTCCCAGGCATACACAAAAGTTAAGATCTGCCCTCTGTCTTGAGGAGTTCACAGATTAGCAGTTAATTTTTGGAGTCTTGGTTTCCTCACCTAGAAAGAATCATCTATACATTGAGATTTGGCCTTCATTACTAATGAGGTCTTCTAGTAGGCTGTGAATGTGAATGAGGGACGCCCATGGTCATTTCTTTCAGGTGGCAGACTTCCAAGTCTATTGTAATAGGTAGAGAAGTTTCCTGCTGTATGTGCTTGGGTTACAGGGGTTGTGCCTATCTGTTCAATTTTATCTCTAAGGCATTGGCAGTTAAAGTCTTGTCCTCCAACACAGAGGATGCATCTGGGTTGTTGATTCCTATAATTTCACTGTAGGCATTCATTAGTTTTGTTTCTGGCTTTGATTTTTTTCAAAGAGACACACAGGATAAGAACGTTGGAAGAGACAAGAACTTAAATTGTGACCAGAGGCTTTCCTGAGTGTTAGCTTTGAGAAAACAAAGAGTAAAGGTTCTGGGCATCTGATGAGGGGATTTTGGAGACCGCAAAGAGACCAGAGTACCAAAGCCACACTCTAAATGTGCAAAATTTGTAAATGCTCCATCTCATTGAAAACATTTGTCTTTCCATGTGTGCAGTCACCATAGAGCACGTGTCGCTCACACTTTGACCTCAGGGAAACACTTTTGGTTACCACTGAGTGAGCCCCACTTCCCTCTCAAGTCCTCCCCGAGAAATCTGCTCTACCATGACATGCTTGCGGAGACTGGAACAGCAAGCAAAGTGAACTGAGGTAACTGGCTGGCCCGAGGTCATCATGGGATTCTGTTGATAGTCTGGAAGTCATTTCACTTTTTCTTATGCTAATATTGCATACAATAATAGACTTTCTAAGACTTAAATGACATAATATAAATGTCAAACTGCCACTTGGGCTTATCTCACATTTTCTGTTCTAATACAAATGTGTCAAAATCCAGTGAGATCTTGAATCCATTAAGCCTTCTATTCCTACTTGATGTATAATAGTGATGTAAAAGACATGTAATTACAGTACTCTTTTTCGTAACATATTTTAAGATGTTCGAATGAAAGGCATTATTTAATACTTAATTTCTGAGAAATATAAAATGTAAAATGATTATACGCTTTCTTTAACCTAAAGTGGAAGTGTTCAAACTGTAATTGTATCGTGATACTTAATATTTTGTGCTGCTTTTCCTAGACTGAGTGGGAGAGTAGTGGTAGGTTATACCAACCTATCTATCACCTATCTATCTTTCTATCCTTTATCTACCGCCTTCTCTAGTTTGTCTGTACCAGAATGTTTTATGAGATGACAGGACATTCATTTATCCATCTCCTCTATAATTATGCACTAAGTACCTGGGATGTGCCAAGCACTGTTCTAAACAGTTAGGGTACCACAGTGAACAAAGACAAAAAGTCTTGGTCTTTCTTGAGCCTGAATTCTAGTGGAGGAAACAGATAAGCAAAACAAGAAAATTGGAGAAATGCCCTAAAAGATGAGAGGGAATTTGCCTTACAGATATGGATGGAAAGAGCATTCTAGGAAAGGAGAAGTGAGTGCAAAGATTGAGGCAAGAGTATGCCTGCAGCATTCAAGGAATGCAGGGTGTAGGAGGGACCTGTGGCTAAAACAGAAGTAGGGAGAGAGGGAGAAGGTGGTAAAAGATGAAGGCATAGAGATGAGGGGATCATAGGTCCTGGTAAGAAATGACAGGAAGCCACTGGAAGGTCTTGAGCAGAGAAGTGACACAAGTTGACATTTTAGCAAACTACTTTGGCCACTGCAATTCAGGGACAAGAGGAGGCGGGGGACCAGTTAGAAAGATGGGCGAGAGAAGGTGATGACTTGGGCAGGTACCAGTGTGCAGGGTGGCAAGAAGCTTTCAGATTCTGGGCGTGTTTAGAAGGGAGAGGTGCAATTTGCTGACAGATGGAGAGAGAGAACATGAAAGAAAAGAGAAGCCAAAGGCAATTTCAGTGTTGGGCCTCAGTGAGTGAAAACTTGAAATTGCTAGGGAGACAAGCTAGGATGGCAAGCAAAAGAAATAAGTTTTGGAGGAGTTTTGAAATTCACTTTGGACATAAGCAGGAGACGACTATTAGAATTCTAATAGAAATCAAATAGAGAGTTGGATACAGTATGAAGGAAGGTCTTCAGTTCAAGAAACTAGTCAGGACTGGAGATAAAGATTTTGGATAGAGACTGAGCTTTAAGGCCACAAACCAGGAGCACGTGGGAAGGGAGAGGAAGGCCTAGGACTAGGCCGCGGGGCACTGCAGTGTACAGAGGTTGGGGAGATAAGGAGGGCAGTCAGGCAAAGAGAAAGTTAGCTGCAGCAGGCGAGGACAAAATCAGTCACTAAGTGCATACTGCTTTGCTGTGGAACAGGACAAATTAAGCAGTTAATATATAAAGACAGTTTACATTAACTGTAGTATATTTAAGAGGTTGTCTATGATCGGTCCTGAAAGTAAGCTCAAACTAACAGAGTATTATATCATGCCATTCAATTACAGAGTCTATTTGGGTACATCTCCTATAATAGTTTCTACTCTACAAGAGGCTGTACAACAAAGTTTAAGGTTCAAACGATTTGATTTCAAAATTTTGGGGGAGAGAAGAGACAGCCACCTAGGGAGGTCACAGCAAGAATAATCTTTGAATTCATGCTGGAGAAAAGCAGATGGCATGAATTGTGAGCCAAAGATACTCTCATATGGGAGAATAAATAAATAGAAAATGTAGCTGAACTAAAATCCAGTGTCTAAGGGCCTGCAAAGAAATCAGATCACTCCTGGGTGATGGTTCCCAAGCCCCACACCAGACGGGCTGACAGGCCATCTGGGAAGGATGAGGGAGGCATCAGTCACTGACCAAACAGACTCACAGTCACTCTGACCTCCCTGCCACATGGCAAGTGAAACATGTGTAGCCCGGGGACTGGGAGAAGCTGAAAGCAGAATGGGCAGAACAAATCTCCACACATAAACAATAGTGCTCCAGCACCTGTGAGTGGCAGGAATGTGCCCAGATAGGGGATTGGGGGACAAAAACCACTCCCCTCATGTGCAACAGGAGTTGCTGCTCGCGGGACATTCGGCACCCACCCACAACTGCATCATCACAACACACCACAGTGTGGCCAGCATCTCCTAGCTGGGGACTCTGCCAATAGCATGGAGGAGGAAGCAGGGAGTCCCAATGAGCCACTGGCCTGCAGGTGACTTGAGAAGCAGGAACAGAGTGGGCCTCCCCTCTGCTCGCTCCAAAAACTGGAGAGGTCGATGATGGAGTGAGGTCCTGTCCACTGCCCTGTGCAGGCAGAGGGGGTCCTAGGCCACGCATGAGGCACACGAGGTTCCATGGACCAGGCTGCAACAGATGTACTGGTGGATGGATGGTAAGTATGCCAGGGCCAGTGGCCTTTTGGCCCATGAAGTGGGTTTGTGAACAATACAGGAATCCAAGCAGCCAAATTGGTAAATTTAGAATTTTACTGGGTAAACTCAGGACCACTAGTATAGAGACCTCCCTGTTTCAGAGTCTCACCAAGTAGCCTTGAATTAGAAAGTTACAGAGCTTTTAAAACAGGGAACCACAAAAAGACATCCTGTTGGAAACAATTTAGCTAGAATCTTACATAAATATTTGGTTGACATCTGTATCCTGCTTCTTTGATGAGCGGATTGATTTTTCTCTTGTGGATACAGCTCATTCTTTTCTTATGGGATTGTACTCTAGGTAATTTTCCATTCTCCTGAGTCAAATACAGGGAACTAGTTAAATGCAGGGCTCAAGATGGCGTTGGTTATGCCAAGCTACAACAGCCAGGAATTAGGCAAGGGAAGTCTGTGGAGGGCAGACGGGGAGAAGCCTGTGATATCTACCCCCAAATCAATGAAGACAACCAGATCTGAGGCCTGCTGGGCCTTGCCCCCGCACAGCTTGCAACAAGGGCTCAAGTTTGGAGGACTCAGGTCTACATGGAGTCAGGCCACTGAGCAGCCCTCAGGCAACTGCTGTGTCTGGCCATCAGAGGGCGACTCCGGCATAGGGCAGCCACGTGGGACTCCGGGTTACTCCCCTTTTGACTGGGTGAGAGCTTTTACTTTTATTTCGATTTGGGGTTTTGGTTGTTGTAGTTGTTATTTCCTTGTTCTTTGTTTCCTTTGGGGCATTTTGGATTTTTGTTGTTGTTTTGTTTTTCTGTTTTCAATACTTTTCTAAGGTTTTTTTCTTCTTTATTTTCTTTTCTTCCAGTTCTTGCTTCTTTATTTGTATTGTTTGGATATTATAGTTTCTTTTTCAAAGTTTTCCCCTTTGACCGACTCCCTTTTTTAGTGTTTCTTATTTTTGACGCTCTTCTCTCTGTATTCCTTTTTTCCCTTCTTCCACATTAATCAGTGACCTTGCCTTGCCCTCCTCTCCACTTGTCTTAACAGCGTAACAGAGGCCTAGCAATTGTACTGAAGAATAAGAATAGGCAGTAGAAATGAAACAGTACCGTTCAAAGGCCTATCAGGGTAATCCTTAACAAAATCGGGCTTAGAGAACTCAAACAAAATCAGCTACAGTTACACTAACAGGTTCTGACAGTCTCACAGTCTCCTGAAACTCTAAATGTACTTCCACCCAAATGAGTGTTCCCTCTTGCTTGTGCAAATACTCTTCCAACCCACAGCACAAACCCTTTACCTGAGCCATAGAACTAATTCCGGTAGAATCGGATACCTGCCTGTGCTTTACCAGTCAATGTTTCTCTTACCTCCCTCTCCCTACTGACATATACCACCTTCCTTTTTCTCCTTCCCTGCTTCCCTCCACCCTCCAGATCCTGGATGAGCCACAAATAACAGTATAATATAGTCTGTAAGGGGCACTGACAAAAAGGGTGGAACTACCAAAACAAATTTTAATGCTTATGATTGATGTTAGGTTGGAGCTGTTGGTGCTGTTATAAACAGTGAATTTCCTTACAATATAGTGACCAGGTCTAACCCAATTAATAGAATAGGTTTAATTTGGTAAACAATGCCTTTTGACAAAGACACAAAGTGGAATCACAGACAACAGAAACTAAATAGATCTTTATATCAACCACAAATTCTTTTCCCTCTACTTGACCTAAGTATGCATACACACACACACACACACACACACACACACACACACACACACACACATTAAGGAACATGAAAAAACAAGCCAACACAGTGCTTCTGAAGACTTTCAACTCTCCCAGAGCAGACCAAGAGGCTCAGATAGAGAGGAAAGCACACACCAGATAGCTGAGCTGTACAAAATTGTTGCAGGCAGCTGAGTTAGTCAGAAATATTATAGGCAGTGAGGCAGGGCTAGGTCCTCAATGGAGCCAGTGCAGACACCTGGCAACTGTGGGGGAGACAGACACCTCCTGCCACGGGCCTGGCCTCAAGACAAAGAATCAAACAAATGCATCTACATCCTGGGGACTGAAATTCTAATTAGTTCCCTCTCACCCTGGAGTCACTATCCCATCCCCCTAGGGGAAAGGTCACAGCTCCATGAATGCCCACTTCCTATGTGACTTGCTTTCCCATTCGTCCCTAATGTAATCAATTTTACCTGAACTATTGATCTTATTGGCTAACTATAGTTATGTCCCACCTTATGCCCATCTGTTTTGTGAGTTCCCAGTCTTTCCTCACCTTGAATCCATGGTTTTACTCTATAAAAGTCCTTGGAAAAGACAGAGTCCTGGGTAATCCATTTGGACCTCCCTTCTGTCTTTCTTCAGACAGAAGCTTTCTTTCTCTCAATAAATATATTCTACTCTTCACCTCCGTTGTTCCTAAAATTCATTCTTTGATTTTAGAGAACATGAACTCACAGACATAGTAGGTTGGGAGTTTCAATTCCCCTATATCATTTGGATGTCCCATCGAGATCACTGGACAGAGGTGAGAGTTTGCTTTTGCTTCATAGACTCTGGACTGGGACTTGATTAGGTAACAAATTTTTATGCTTTAAATTTTGCTTTGTCTTTGCCAGTTGTTTACAATTATTTGTCATAATTGCTTGCTATTTGCCCTTTGCCCATTGTTTTTAATTGCTTTGTCTCATGTAGCTTTATTAAAATATTGTAAATTTAAGTTAAAATGTTAATAAAGTTATGATATTTCTTTAGTGGCATATTATTATATTTTGTTCTTGTACAAGTTAAATTTAACTTTGTTGCTAGTTACTGATACTCCTTGTAGACAATAGCATTAGAAAAGATATCAAAACACAGTTTACTTTAATGTAAACTTCTGTAAAATGGTTCTCTTAAGTGGAAATCTAGCTCAGATTTAGAAAATATACATACCTACAAAAAACCGGGACTCCTTCCACCATTTAAGCAGCACTAGGCTGGTGGCTGGACTTAAGACTTGGAAGACTGGTTTCACTGGGACAGACTGGCTCTGATCCTCCTCTATATGCTAGAGGAAATATCAGGCCTTTCCTGCTTCAGTTTCCCACCTTTGACTTTACTTCTACTCATTTCCCACTTTGTACTTTTCTTATAGAGGCATGTGAAGTCAGAAAGAACTCTAGACTATTCAAACTTTAGCTTCTTCGTTAAGCCCACAGAAAATGAGTGTTTGCTAAAGCCAAAGATAGAGAAGTCATCTTAGATAAAGGACACATACCCCATCTCTGGGTCAGGTGAGACATTGATCGGAATTGCTCCCATCCAGGAGAACACACACAAGAGCCATGTCCCAGCTCAGCATTCTGGGAAAATCTCCTTTGGAGATTAAACCTGAGACACAGTGGGGAGAACTGGCTTCCATGTGACAGTGGAAGAAGCTATCCTTGGAAGCAGCACATATGGGACCTAAACACATTAAATAAGGAGACTCTCCAGTCTCTCAAATTGTGGACTTTAAAACCTTTATTGTAAATTCATACAGCAGTAGGTAGTGATCTTGCTCAGACTTTTAATGATCCCTTATAGAATTTTGACAAACAGTGGTTACTCTGCCATCTAATTAATCACTCTTATAACAGCTGCCACCTCAAAAGCAAAGGACAGATTCCCCAGCATCTGTTTGGTGAATCCCCACTGAAGCCAATGGAGTTGATGGAATGTTGACCAGACAGATTACTTTCTGGATTCCTTTCTGGAGTCTGATCTCTGGATATCTGAGCCAATAGAAACTGAGAACTGAGGGTTCCTGGCCAGGACAACTCTCTGGTGAACATCCAAAAGTTCCTCGGTGGACATTTGAAAAATCTCCACTTTGCTATCATCCTTATTTCTAAACTTTTCAGTGGAGCTTCAGATCACTTAGACTACCTTCACCCACCTTTAGAGATTAGGCTGAGGTAGCTTTCAGCAGTTTACACTTCACAGCAGATAGTAGGAAAGGATTTATATTTGTGCCTTACATATGTTAATTAAGAGTAAATAGGCCTTTCTTTTCTGTGTGCCTAGAAAATTGATGTGCCTTTTTCTAAGGTAAACTGTGATTGCTAGATGATTTACAAATTTAACCTGTGAGATCCAAAGATAAAATTTAAATAAAGTATAGCCTTATCCTGTTACTAGGAAAGGTTACCTAGGTGATTAAGTGGGAGACAAATGCCTGGAGACTCCTTTGCCCAGTGCATGGGGCACGGCTCCTCCAATTGTTCTACCTATCTCTAGAGAAAAAAAAATCTCTTCCAATAAGCAAAATAGTTTATTACAAAGTTATACTTCCTTCTTTAAGCATTCCTTATGGAGACAAAGTTCATGATCTATCTGGAAAGATAGGATTGCATGTCAGGTTGAGGGTGGGTAGGCTGACCAAATCTATCTCCCATTCTCTCCAGCCAGCATCCACCTGCTCTGAAGCAGCATCAACCCAGGGATGAATAGGGACAATTTAGAAAATAGAAATAAAAAGGGATGCCTTGTTTATCTCCTTTATTTGCATAATTAGATAGCTCAATATCAATTCATAGCTCAGTGAAAGGTCCTGAGTTCAATGCTCAGGTATAAAAAGGTTTCATACTTATGCCTTGCTTCTATATTACAGACGTAGACATGGGCAAGACAATGCCAAAGACCCTTTCTCCTTTTGAATGCATTCTTTTTTTATTTAAAGAGAAAAAAAATGTAAAGGGTAGAGATAATACAAAATTTAAAAAAAAAGATAAACAGTATAAATAGCTAGTTGATATATTACATATTGTTTTCTTAGAAATAGTTGTTCAGGTTACAAAATTAAAGCATACAAAGTAGATATTCAAACAGTGAGACTATAGACAGCTATGCATACATGAGTCTCTACATGTATTTCTATCTTTTCTGTATTAGAGGCAAAAACAAAACATAGCAAGACAAAACAAAACAAATTCCTATAAAAACATGAAAAAAAACTCGTATAAAAGCACAGTACAAGGTGATCAACAATGATTACTGTGTTGTTTCTTATTATCTTTAATAGAATTGTCTATAAAATCAGACATAATTGAATATAGCAGTATAATTGAATATAGCAATACTTAACAATATTAGTAAAAATAAAACATTGTAGACAGTATAAGACTTCAAAGGCAGGTAATAAACTAGAGTGGATATTCTAGTGAATCTTGTCATCTTCAGTGCAGTTGCCTATACTCTCAGACTTGATACTACCAATCATAACAGCTTTGAATAAAATCTATCAATACAAAACAGCGATCTAACAAACCAGATTCAATTACAATCAGTCATGGTAAAACAGTGTAGTTTATACAGAGCTTTAGATTAAGTTAATAGGAAATTAAGGATGATTACTGTACTATATCCTGTTATTTTTGGGATAACTGTCTGTGTCCTCAAATCTAGTACAGGTAGAATGACTGGAAAAGAATATAATCCATCTAAGCAGAGTGGTGTGAGTAATGTGGGTTTTAAATCCTGGTACACTATTAACAATATATTGTATCAAGGCCATCTATGTTAGAGAATCTAACCATCCTTCTCTGCCTCATTTCAGCTATGCTGTTTTTCTGCCTTTGTTTGTCTACTTTGCTCCTTCATTCTACTGCCTGCCCCACTCATTGAGGCCTTTCTGCCACTGTTCCTAAAATCCTGGTATTTTTTTCTCTCTCTAGAATGTTCTTCAGTATTCTCTATAGGGTTGGATTGGTGGTCACAAATTCCCCCAGCTCCTCTTTGTCATGGAAGCATCTTGTTTCTCCATTAATTTCTAGTGACAGTTTTGCAGGATACATCAATCTGGTCTGGAGGTTATTTTCTTTCAGGACTTGGAATATTTCACTCCAAGCTCTTCTTGATCTGATGGTCTGTGTCAAGAAGTCAGCCATGATCCTGATAGGCTTATCTTTATAGGTAATCTGCTTCTTTTCTCTAATGGCTTTTAATATTCTGTTTTTATATTGAATTTCTGATATCTTGATTATTATATGTCTGGGTGTAGCTCTGTTTTGGTTGTAGATGGCTGGAGTTCTGTATGCCTCACATAACCAAATGTCATTTTCTTTTCCCATGCTTGGGAAGTTTTCCTTAATTATTTCTGTGAATAGCCTTTGTAATTTGCATGTTTTTATTCCTGCTTCTTTGTTCATATTTCTTATTCTTATAGATTCTCTTTTTGTCTTCTAGCCTTTGTATTGTTACTGCCTGTTTCCTTGTTATTTTTAAGAGATCTTTCCTTTCATGATCACACATTGCAAACTTGTCTTCAAGTTTTGATAGTCTATCTTTAGTTTCTTTTAAGGAGTTTTGCCAGCTTTCAATGGAGTTTTTAATTTCCCGGTAGTTTCTTTGAATCTGCTTCATGTATTCTAAGTGTTTTTATATTCTTTATTGAAAGTTTCTCTCCTTTTTTTGTGTTCCTCCCTTCTTCTGTCTATGTCTTCCTAAGAGATGCTTAGCATTTCTTTTATTACTCTACTCATATCTTGCTTTACCTGATTTAATATTTCAGTTTTGAGCTCATCTACAAGGGCCCGAAGACATCTCTTAATGTCTATTGAAGCCATGTCTGATGTTGCATGTTTGCCGCCCTCAGTCTCCCTTGTTTTTCCCTCTGCTGGATCAATGCTCTCAGGGTTCTGGGCTGGGGGCCTCCTCTTGCCTCTCTCTCCTGTCATAGTACTGGCTTCCTCCACACAGGTGTACAGTGGAGGTCCCAGCCCCCTTCCCTGTCATCCACAGTTCCTCTGAAGCATGCTGGTGAGGGACCTCTGCCCTCTCCTGCCTGTTCTTGTCACTGAGGTGTAAGCAGGGGCTGCGTATGCTGACCACTCCCCACTGGGCCAGCCAAACTTCACGGGCCTTCACCAGGTTAGTTCATGCTAGGTGCAGGAATTGATTTGGGACAGCTTATTGGGTCCTGGCCAGGGTTATGACCCAATCCAAGCAAATCCCACAAATCTGCTCTTGGGAGGGAGGAACCAACTGCAGTCACTGTCACTCCCAGTTCAGGCTCCTCCTGCTCAATTCCAGCATGTCGTCCATTTGGTTGCGCCCTGCCCGCCGTGGGAGGGGGGTCTCATTCCCAGCACTGACCGTGGATTAATGAAGGTCCCTTCACCAGCTCAGTTCTCCATTGGGCTCACCAACCCCTGACTTCAGCATGGCTGTGGCTCCTGTGAGTGACGGCGAGAAAAAGTTTGGGCGGCTCTGCCAGCTGGCGAGAATTTGTGAGTTCAGGCCAGTGCAAACTTGGCGGGTTGCAGCGGAAAACACCGTGTCCAGTAACTCCAGATGTTCCAATTGTAGCCATGAGACTGCATGTTTGACGAGCTTTTTTTACATTTTAATTTCTTCCTGTGTCAAGAGGATCCATCTCCCTCTGTCTGGAACTCTCCAGGATGTTTTATTCTGGCATATGAGTTGTTTCTCCAGAAAGGCTTTGTATTTTGTTGCTCACTGATCAGCTATCTTTACCTCTGCTCGAATGAATTCTTAAGCTCTGGAAGATGTTTCACCTTTCCATGTTGAAAATGAGTCAATTGGTATTTCTTTGCAGGAGCACATGCCCACCTACACCCTAGAGCCAAAGTGGAATTAATACTTTGAGGGAAGTATTAATTATGATGTTCTTTTACAACTAAAATCATATTGTAAAAAAAAAATGGTTAGAGCTGCAATATGTTAACATTTTCTTTGCATTAAAAGATAATTGTTATCTGTGCTCCAGGTATAATTATAATCCTTATGAGACCACTCCCATTCACAGATCTCTTTCTCTCAGTGACTTAAAACAAATTAAGTTAGAACTAGGAAAATTTTCAGATGACACTAACAAGTACATTGAGGTCTTTAGAGGACTTACTCAGGTATATAAACTAGATTGGAAAGATGTAATGTTACTCTTAAATCAAACATTGACTTCTAGTGAGAGACAGGCAGTGTTACAAGCTGCTATTGCCTTTGGAGATAAATATTTTTTTTTTTGGTCTTTTTGAGACAGGGTCTCACTATGCAGTTCAGGCTGGCCTTGAGCTCATTTTGTAGCCCAGGCTGGTCTCGAACTCGCTACAATCCTCCTGCCTCAGCCTCCTGAGTGCTGGGATTACAGGTGTGAGCCACCACACCTGGCTGATTAAATACCATACTGTTACTTTTAGAAGGCCAGAAGATAGGCAGCCAGGGGAGCCACCAGTTCCCCCTTGGACACAAGCAGTTCTTATCCAAGACCCCAAGTGGCCTACCAAAAATACAGAAGATTGAAACAGGAGACATTTTCAAGTGTGTATTCTTGAAGATCTAAAAAGAACAAAAACCAAGCCTTCTAGTTATTTTAAATTGCCAGCTATTTCTCAGGAAAAAGGTGAAAACCCTTCTGATTTCTTAGATCCTTTATCAGAGGCAATAATAAAACACATGTCTCTAGATCCTAATTCAAAAGAGGAACAGATTTTGCTTAAAGACATGTTTATTACTCAGTCAACTCCAGACATTTAAAAAAAAGATACAAAAGATAGACTTTGCTCGGGATAGTTCACTTGATACTTTAGTAAAAGTTGCCTCCTCAGCATGTAATAACCATAATGAGGAAGAAGCCAAGGAGAGAAAACAAAGAGAACAAGAACAAGCAGCTGCCTTAGTTGCAACATTAAGAGAAACAGACCCAAGTCTGACTCTCGAAGAGCTCAGCAGCAGTTACCTGCCATCGCTGCCAAAAGCCAGGTCACCTTAAGAGGGACTGCACTCAGAAGCCCCCTGGGCCATGCCCCAACTACAAAGGTGACCACTGGAGGTTGGACTGTCCTCTGAGGCCAAGGACCCGGGTTCAGACCCATCCTATCAGTTGGTCCAGCAAGACGAAGGACCCCAGGACACTCGCTGCCCTCTCCCTCTGTCTGGACTGTCATCTCCATAGAGGAGCCCTGGGTAATCATGACTATAGAGGAAAAAACCCCAGTTTATTGCTGGATACTGTCGTAAGCCTCTTTCTCGGTCCTTCTTTTCAATCCTAGCCTTTCTTCTAGTCGCCACACCTCAGTGAAAGGAGTCACTGGCGAAAAACGGAATTCACTACTTTTCACAACCCTTAGGCTGTAACTGCGTTGGTTTTCTTTTTACACATTCATTTTTGATTATGCCTAAAAGTCAAGTTCCTCTCATAGAAAGAGATATTTTTATCATGTTTTAATACTGTGATATATATGCACCCAGGTCAGGTATGTTGCCTTCCCCTCATGGAGACAAAAATAAATCCTGAAGTATGGACAACTAAAAATAAAACAGATAGGACAATAAATCCACAGGACTAAGCATCTCAATTAACATGGTCTGTGCTCCCCAAGGGTTCAGAGATAGTCTACATCTTTTTAGACAAGTGCTTTCCCATGACTTGACATGTTTTGAGTTTTCCCAGGTCCCAATCTTGCAATATGTAGATGACATACTGTTATGTGCTCCCCCCAGAAGAGCTTTATAGCCAAGGCTAAATTTTCTAGCAGACAGAAGTTACAAGGTCTCTAAATCTAAGACACGACTTTGCTCTCTTGAGGTAAAAGATTTAGGCCTCATTATATCCAAAAGGACCCAAAGGCTAGGAAAAAAATCAAACCCATTCTCTCCTTCCCACAGCCCAAAACTCTAAAACAGTTAAGAAAATTTCTAGGACTTACAGGCTTTTGCCGCACTTAGATACCCAGATGTGGGGAGATTATACAACCCCTCTATCAATTTATAAGAGGCCCAAAAGACAGATACTCATATTTTA
Organism: Hydrochoerus hydrochaeris; assembly: GCA_004027455.1. Lineage (NCBI taxonomy): Eukaryota > Metazoa > Chordata > Mammalia > Rodentia > Hydrochaeridae > Hydrochoerus > Hydrochoerus hydrochaeris. Next base: position 409,603 of record PVLA01000220.1, read on the forward strand.
TGCTGGGAACCTGATTCCTAGGAGTTATAGGCTTTTGCCACCTTTGGATACCCAGATGTGGGGAGATTATACAACCCCTTTATCAACTTATAAAAGAGACCCAAAAGGCAGATACTCATATTTTATGCTGGGAACCTGATCCACAAGCCACATTTCAGAAGCTTAAACAAGCACTTCTGAGCGCCCCCACCCTGAGCCTACCCACAGGATACCATTTCAATTTATATGTAGATGAGAGGTGAGGCATGGCTTTGAGAGTGTTTATGCAAAATCTAGGATCTGCTAACAACCTATAGGGTATCTAAATGACTTTAGGCTAAAAGCAAAGGGATGGCAACCGGAGGTGGTGGCAAGAGGAGCTCCACAAGTTCAAGACCAGTGTGGGCTACGCAGTGAGATCAAGGCCAGCCTGCACTATATAGAAAGATACTGTTTCAAAAAACAAAGCAAAACAAAGTGGAAATATACTCCACAAAAAGATGCCAAACAGAAGTTCCAGAAATAAAGAGTACTGTCTAATTCAGAAACACCAGAAATGATCAATGTGAAGAAAAGATTATAGAAATTGAGGACAAAATGCAATCACAGAATGTTACACTCAGAGAAACCTTTAAAAATGTAAAAGAGCAAGAAAGATTCATCTGACAGCTCCTAGATGATGTGGAGAGGACTAACCAAAGGTTAGTTACAGTTAGAGAGAAATTAGAGGTTACCACACATGAAATTTTTAAACATCACAGAAGAAAATTTCCAAGTATGGGGAAAGAACTCATAGAGTTAAGTGAGGCTTGCAGAATGCTAAATAACTACAGCACAAAAAGAGTTCTATGACACATTATACTCAAAAATCCCTAAAGCTCAACACAACGACAGAATGTTAAAGCTTTCATGGAAAAATAAAAAAATAATTTATAAAGGTAAACCCATCAGGATTTATCAGACTTTTCAACACGAACTTCAAAGGCCAGGAGAGGTTGAAGTGAAGTGTTTCAAGCAATAAAAGACAATAACTTCTAACACAGACTAATATATCCTGCAAAACTATCTTTCAAAGCTGATGAAGAAGAACAAAGTGTCAGGGTAGAGATCAGCAATAAAATACAACCTCTCCAAGACATGGAATTCAGAAGGAAACTGATGAGCAAATTAGAAACTACAGTAGGGCCATTGGAGAAGTGGAGCAGAATGCAGAGAAAAAGATAAAACAGCCTGGAAATTCACCCGGATTCCCAGGGAGAGGAACCTGTCCCCATGGACACAAGGTAGGCATCCAGGGTAAGAGTTTCCAAGGAGAAAAAACTGACCAGGTCAGCAGTGCTAGTGCCAGTAAATGCCCATGGCTATTGTAAATGGCAAAAGCAGCATGAGATTCATCTCTGAAAGTGAGTCCTTCCACACTGCAGGCCTCAGTTTGAGAAGGAATCCAGTACAATCCCTGCCATATAGCCAGAGAGTGTTTATCAGGTATCATCTCAGGAAGGGGTTGATTATTTAACCCTGAGCCACAGAAAAACTGCAAAACAATGACCTCAGGGTCCCCAGGGTTACTCTCACACAATGACTGGTGAGAAGCAGTGATGGGAGATGATCAAGACAGGGAACAGCCTGGACATAGACCACCAGAGAAGTTTAAACTCAGGCTGGGAAGGACACGGGGTGCTACCCTTCAGGGAGTGGAAATGCTGGGCCAGCCCGTGTAGCTTTCAGAGAGGGCAGAGTCTTCCAGTGCTGGTTAAATCTAGTGGGTTGCCTGCAACCGATGCAGCTATGATTGCATTCTTCATCCACGAACATGAGCAAGGACAAAGCTTGGCTTGGAAGGTTGTCAGAGCCTATGGGGTACACAAAGAGGGGCTCTGGAACCTGGGGCACCTCAAAGACCCACAGTCTGTAAAGCTAGGAGGAGTAAACTGTGACTTGCTAGATTCCAAAACTGCAGAGTTTGGGAAGAAACCACTCATTCAAGTACACAGAAGAATTTTTTATTTCAACTCATTTTTGTTGCTGTTGTTGTTGTTGTTTTCCATTGTTTTCTTTGGGGGAGTTGGAGTTTTTCTTTTTTCTACGTTTTCTTCTTGTTTTTTTCCTTTTTTAATTCCTATTTTTCTTTTTTTTCCTGTTACCTTTATCTAATTCTGTGAATTGCCTTTTACTCCTTCATAGAATCCTTTATCTCAATTTTCTGTCCTCCTTCTCATCCTCAATTGCTTAATTTTTCAGACTTCTCTTTTTTCAGTTCTCTCCTTCTTTATCACCCTTCTATCTTTACCAGTAAAACATTAAGCTCTAATAATCTTAAGATATTAGTTAACTCTATGCTACTACTGTTGAATTCTTTTCTATTGGAGGTATAGTTGTTACAATTAGTAGATATTCACTATATGTTAGTATTTGGTTTCATTAAGTGTTTTTACAATAATTTTAGAACTCTTTTCTGTAGTAAAGGATAATATATTGTTGGTTCTTATAGTATGTTAATATCCAATTTATCTTTGATGCTATTATTATTGCTGATTTATTGGCTATTGCCAGGATGGTATAGATGTTGCTATTAATAGGTTTTTTTTTCTTTATGCCAGTATCTGGATTGCCTTCATGGTTTTAAAAGTACTGTAATTTATTCACAGAGAACTGGAGGCTGGGCTGATTATACTATATTGTCTCCATCCAAATGAATACAGGCAGTCAGATCTTGGGACAGAGGTAAAGGCCTATAGTGAGCCACATCCAGAATGCATCAGTGAAAAGTAGACACACACTAAAGAGACTCCATACTAACGATGAAGGCTTTCCATGGTGAGCACCCACAAACTTCAGTGCACATACACACACATGCACACACAACTACAATAGAAACAAGAGAAAACAAGGCAACAAAATGCCTCCAAAAACTTCCAAGTGTTCCAACACTGATCTCTGGGGTATCAAGGGGAAGACATCAAAAGCCACATAGCTGAATTATTTAAAATGATAAAAGAAGACATTAAAAATGGATCAATAACCTTCTTGGCAAGCTCAAAGAAGATATAGTTAAACAAATAATGGATTTAATAAACAAAACAATCAGTGAATTTACAGAGGACACTAGTAAAAATGATGAGTTAACCAAAACAAGAAAAAAACATGAATGACCAGTTTAGCAAAGAATTTAGTTCATGAGAAACTGACAAACAAAAATCCAAGAGATTATACATTCCATTAAAAGTATGGACAGCAGAAGCAGTGAATGTGAGGTGAGTGTTAGAAATAGAAGAAAGGACTGATGTTGGTAACGAATTTCTCAAATATATCATGAAAACAAGAGAAAATGAGCAAAAGACCTAACAGATGTTGTAAAGAAAAATAATCTAGAATGAACTGAAATTAATTTAAAAAAGATAGCACAAAGTGCATAAAAACCTGTTTATAGAAATAATAGCAGAAAACTTTCCAAATATGGTATAAGAAGTTAACATACAGATAAGTAAGGTATATAGGTTACCAAATATCCATGATCAGAAAAAATTCTCCAGGGCACCTCACAGTCAAAATCTCAGAAGTCCAACACAAAGACAGGGAGACAAGCAAAAAATCATTTATAAAGATAAATCCACTTGAATTGTGGCAGATTTCTCAACACAACCCTTAAAGGTCAAGAATGCTTGGAGTGAAGCAGTGAAGTATGTCAAGTCCCCCAAACCCCCAGACTAATATGTCTTGCAAATCTTTTTCTAAACTTTTATTTTAAAGAGAATAAAACCAAGCAAAATAAAACAGAATAAAGCCAATCAAAAGAAACCAGTGTAAGGGACACGGGACTTCAAAACAATACAAAATCAACAGTGGTTACCATAATGCCTCCTGTTGTCCTCAAAATAGCTGCAGATACCTTCAGACATAGTAAAAATCAAACAAAACAGAATAGAATAGAACCACTAAAAACAGAACAATGAATGAAATAAAGGAGTTAAAAATAAGATAATAGTAAATCCAAAATGGCTACCATTTGTGGTTATATTTGAAATAGCTGCCTATGCCATCAGATACAATAAAATTAAACAAAACAAAACAGAATAAAATTCAACCCAACAAAACAATGAAATTGATACAGGGCTTCAAAACAAGATAAGAGGAAATCAACTGTGGCTACTACTACCTTCAGGAGATTCCCCCATAGATGCTACATTGTATATTGTTACCCTCTGAATAGATGATCAGACCACTAGCCTTTGGCCTGCAAAGTCAGTGAAACACTAAACCTTGCAAGCATAAATTGTATTTTATCTCAATAGCTATCACTGTGGCCCATGCTTCTTTGAATCAGCCAATTGCTTAGAGCAGCAGAGAGGGGTTGGGGAGTGTTGGCTCTTCTTGTTTCCCAGCCCATGCTCCAGAAGGAGCTGGCATCTGGCTCTCCCTCAACAGCCTGAACATGGTGCTGATTCACAGGGAGGACCTGCTTCTTGGTGACTTCTTGTTCTCATCCTCCACAGTCTGCAAATAGTGCTGACTCACAGCAAAAGATTGGCATCTGGCTCTCTCCACAGTGGTCCATTCAAGGCACACCAATTTGCAGGGAGAGCTTGCTTCCTATATTGCAAATCTATCTTTCAAAATTGATGGAAAAAATAAAATATTTTCATAATAAAGAGTACCTTAAGAAATTCATGACCACCAAACCAGCACTACAAAGAATTCTCAAGCATAGCCTATAAAGAGATAATGAAGCCAACAGTTCCAAAAACTCTAACAGAATGAATATACCAGAGAGAGTAAGCAGTTAAGAAAAAAGGAGAGGGATCACCAACAGGAACATAAACCAGTGACAGGAGTAAGTAATAATTCTCAAAGTAGGTGATCTCAATTCCCCAATCAAAAGACACAGATTAGCTGAGAGGATGAAAAAATGAAATACAAAAATATGCTATATAGAATAAACTCATTACATTTGAAAAATAAATTCACAGAATAAAAACCAAAGGATTGTGTCTTTGTTACTTTTTCTCATCGCTGAGACAAAATACCCAACACCCAAAGTCAAAGGAGGAAAGGTATATTTAGTTCAAAGTTTATAGAGATTTTAGTCCATTATCACCTGGTTCCAAATCAGGGTGGTATGGTAGACAAGCATCACAGAGGAGAAACAGTTCATGGTGGGAAGAAGGTAGCAAAACAACACTCATGACAAGCCTCCTCCTATCTCTTATATCTTCTACAGGCTACCTGTCCTTACGGAAGTAGCACTCACACCCTTAATCCTAGTGCCCTTAATCCTAGCTTTACACCATGAATCAGTCTCAGTGCCACACATCTTAGATCCTGCTACTTCTGAAAAGCCCTACCTATGACCTCGTGAGGCTTTGGGGGGACATCTAGACACAAGCCATAACAGATGAAAGAAAAATATTCCATGTATTGGGAACCCAAAAACAAGCAGGAATATTTATTCTACTTTCAGACAAAGTAGACTTTAAGCCAAAGCAGATCAGAAGAGGCAAAAGAAAGTCACTACATATTCATTAAGGGAACAATTCAACAGAAAGAGATAACAATTATAAACATATGTACCAAATATCAGCATTTTTGACTTCATTACACAAATGCTACTAGACATAAAAGACCAGATAAACATCAATATAATATAGTGGGGACCGCAATATCCAACTGTCACAAATAGATCAAAAAAATTAATAGAGAAAAATCATAATTGAACCAAAACTTCAAACAAATGGACTCAAAACGTATATCCAAAGTGCTCCATCCAACAACACCATCAATATTCTGCTAAGTAGCACATGAAATTTTCTCCATGATAGACCAAATGCTGCACATTTGCTTAAGTAAGTGCAAAAAAAGATTAAAATAGTAGGATACATATTATCAGATCTTAGTATAATGAAACTACAAATCAATGGCAAAACAAATCCCAGAATTTATGCAAGTGCATAGAAATTGCACAATACTGTTGAATAATAAACAAGTCACAAAAAATTATATCACTCATAGAATCATACAATAATGCCAGTACAACATATCACAATTTATGGGACAATAAAACTAATCTTAAGAGGGAGGTTTATAGCTAAGAATGCCCTCATCAGGAAAACAGAGTGAGTTTCAATAAATCATCTAGTAATGTATTTTAGGGCCCTAGAAAAACAAGAAATCTAAATCCAAGGAAAAAAATTATAAAAATCAGAGCAGAAATTTATGAGATTTATACTAAAATAAAAATCAAAAAATCAGTGAAATGGAGAGCTTGGTGTGATAGATTAAAAATTGGTGGTCAACTTAATGCCAATGGAATTAAATCACCATGGTGCTGAGCATAGATGTCCCACCTAGGGAAAGTTACCAGCATAAATAGAGACATGGAGAAGGACAAGTGAGGCATTGAGGTGCTGAGGCATTGTGGGTTCTCCTACGTGTTGCTGTTTGAGCCCTTGTTTCTCCTGGAGAAGCTCTGGTCCATACATCAAGCATTGCTTCCTGGCTCCGGAGGGGAAGACGTGCGTTGCTTAATCTCCAGGATGAACTCGTCACGCTGGTTTCCTGGCATGTACGCGACTGTGGTTATCGTTGGAGGAGCTCGGGACTTTTGTGTCGCTGAGGATGGCTGTGGTGCTTTTCAGGACAGCCCTGGTCTTTGTTTTGAGCGTGACTTCTTGGTTCCAGCATAGAACCCTCAACCTACCAACATAGCTCCTTCACCCTGCTGGCATAGACTTTTTAGCTTCCACCGTTGACCTTTGGGCCTTCCCAGCACGGATCCGTAAAAGAGACTGGTGTTGAGTCCTTCTTGTGGGCTCTAGACCTCCAGTTGGACTCGTGGGAGGCATTGTCATGAGCACAGGGTCTTCATCTGGACTCATGTGGGACATTGCTGTGAGATCCAGGCCTTTGGCTAAATATTCTGTCTTTAGTGTCGTGGATAGATTTCCTGAACTTTCTTGTGTTAACTACGGGTGATCATCATAAAATAATATTATAAACTCCATGTCCTGATTTTAATTCTTCTCCTCACAACCCCTGACTACAACACTTAGTATTTGGAGAAGTAAGTCAAATAGACAACTCTTAGGTAATTTTACCAAAAGGGAAAGAAAAGACCCAAACCAATGGAATTAGAAATGAAAAATGTTTATTACACTAGTGAGACAGTATGATGTTTACATATGTGAGTCTGATTTATTTCACTTTGTATCATCTCTAGAAAGTAAATAAGATATAAAAGTTACAATAGGTACAGTGAAATGGAAGGAAACTGCTCATATTGTTTGACGAGTTTTGCCTCTCTGTATCTGGTAACCTGAGCAACTATTTTGAAATTAACAATATGCAATATAACAACCATTATTAAATTCCTATCATCTCGCTTTGAAATCCTGTATCACTTGTTTTTTATTGTTGTTGTCACTTGACTTTTGTGTGTGTGTGTGTGTGTGTTTTGCGGTACCAGGGATTGAACTCATGACCTCGCACTTGCCAGGCAGGTGCTTATGCCACTGAGCTAAATCCCCAGTCCTTGTCATTTGACTTTTGCTGTCATTTTTTGTTTGTTCGCTTGATTGCTTTTGTATTTTTCTGTGCTTTTTTTCTCTTTAAAATAAAAAATTTGTTAAAGGAAATGAAAAAAGTGACATCAAAATAGACATTGCATAAATCCAGAAGATTATTAATAACTTCTTTAAAAAACTGTATTCCAGTCAATTGGAGAATACAGAAGAAATGAATAGATTCCTAGATACACCAAATTATGAAAACTCAACAAATAAGACATGAAAATGCTGACCCATCTAGTAACAGGCAATGAATTTGAAGCAGTAAGAAAAAAAAATCCTGCCAATAAGAAAGCCCAGGACATGATGGATTCACCACTGAATTCTAGAAGGCCTTCATGAGGGTTATAACACCATTACTCCTCAAATTCTAACAAAATTAAAATATAAGAACTAATCACAAAGTCATTCCAGGGAGCTACCACTACTGCAGTCCAGTATGTCAGGCAATTTGTGACAAAGAGCTTGTGAACTCCAAAGAGCTTCCATGGATCCACTCCATGGCATTTTTGGTGGTTATAGTTTCCATAGCTTCTTTCTTGGGTCTGCTTTTCTCCCTCATTGATGCTTTCCCTTGATGATTCATGTTCCTGGTTTTTCCAAACTTCTGGGGTCTGCACTGCACCTTCAGCTTCACCCTCACAGCTTCACACACTGCCCTCTCATGGACACACTACCTGTCCTCCCAGGCCTTCTGAAATTGAGGCATTGTGAAGCCCTTTTAACCCTAAAACTCTTGCATTCTGCATGCACCTAAAACCAGCACCTCATGGATGATGCCAAGGTCTGCAGACAGCTGGCACAGTAGCCACACTTTCTTCTCTCTTGGCTTTCAGGGTTGAGTGCCTGGATTCCTGGGCACTCTGAACACAATTCTGAGGAACAAATTTTCTATGCTGCTGCCTTTCTGGAACATGGTGTGGCTGCTGCCATTGAGGAACATAATACTCAGTGGCTTTCTCCTAAAAGTAGTTTTTCAGTTTTGCAGTTTTGAGGCTGCAAAGGGTGGAGACTTGCTGCTTTTCATGATGCCTCCAGGCCATCTTTTCTATTCTCTGGTTCCTCCTCAGCAATACATATTTCCTCAGCTCTGTCTTTGCACCCCACAGCTTTATTGAAGCTTCCTTTCTGGCCAAACTCACAGTGATTTAAATTATCCTGCTGGGCTCTTTGCTCTCCATTCTCAACATAGATCTGGCTAAAATCCTCCAACAATAGCCATTCCACAGCCTTAACATTTGACTTCCTTGAAATTTCTTCTGCAGATTAATTAGTCTACCACCCTTAATTTCAGTCTCAGGCAAAACTGGACACAAGCATAATGCAGACAATTTTTTTTTTTTTTTTTTTTTGCCAAGCCATAACATAACATCATTTGGAGTCCAGCATCCAATGCAGTCCTTCCCAGAAGAAACCTCCAAAACCTGGTCTTTACTGGCAGGATCTCTAGCAGCCTCCTGTTGTTCTGAGCTCTGACCAGAATCTCCCACACAGAACAGCCTAAGGTGTTTCGGTGCTACTCTTTCAGGCAACATTTCCAAACCTTTCCAAACTCTTTCCACAAACCATTCCCAAAGGCCCTTGAACCACGTAGTCAGGTATAGTCACAGCAACAACCTCATTTCCCTGGTACCAAATTCTGTCTTGGTTATTTTTCTCTCAATACTGAGACAAAATATCCAATGCTAAAATTAAGGAAGGAACGGTTTATTTAGCTCACAGTTGACGGAGGCTTCAGTCCATTACTAGCTTGCTTCAAGGTAGGGTGGCTTGGTATCAGGGCAACACTTCAAAGTGGCAGAAGACAGAAAAAGCAGCAAGAGCCAAAAGGGGAGAACAAACTTCTCTCCCTTTATTGTTAAGCAGGCTATCACCCAGGTGAGTGTAACAATCACAAAATCTTTGTGCCCTCCTCTTACACAGACTGAGGATGTTTACAAGTAAGAACCCTGGCTCCCTACTGAGTATCTTAGTTAAACTTCAAACTTCTCAAAATAACACAATGTAACAACCATAACAACAACCAAATAGGTAAGACTCTAAGTCGTAGGCATAGGAAATGATTTTCTGAACAGAACCCGAATTGCACACACACACACACACACACACACACACAAATCTTATAAATAATCAACAAATGGCATTATATCAAATTATAAAGTTTCTTCAAAGCAAAGGTAATAACCAATAGAATAAGAGATAATCTATGGAATAATAAAAATTTTCCAACTACATCTTGGACAGAAGACTAATATCTAGAATATATAAAGAACTCAAAAAATCGGAACATCCAAACTAAAAATTTCAGTCAAAAATGGGAAACTCAATAGATACTTCTGAGCAGTACATGAGAGGCCAATAAATGCATTAAAAATTCCTAACATCCCTGACAATTAGAAAAACAATTTAAAGCAACACTAAGATTTCATCTCACTCTAGAAAGAATAACTACCATCAAGAAATCAAACACTAACAAATGTTGGCAAGGCTGTAAGGAAAAACGAACACTTCCATGTCATTGGTGGGAATGTGAAGTTAACCACTACAGAAATCAGTCTGGAAGCTTCTCAATAAATTAAAAATAGAGTTCCATTCAACCCAGTTATCTCCTTTGAGGTATCTTCCCCAAAGAGTTAGACATATTGTTAAGAGTGGTACATGTATATTTGTGTTTGTATCAGCACAATTTATAATGGCTAAATTTTGTAAGCAGCCTATATGTCCATTCACAGATAAATTGATGAAGAAACTGTGATTTTTATGCACAGTTGATTAGCGCTTTTTGCTATAAAAAAGGATAAATTTGAGTCATTGGTAGGAAAATGGATGCACCTTGAATCCATAATATTAAGTGAAATAAATCAGACACACAAGTTTAAATATAACATGGTTTCTCTTAATGAGAAATCCAAAGTATAAACAAATTAAAGAGCAATATAAAATACAGATGTCAGTAACAGAGAGATTTTTTGAAAATGGGAAGGGGACCAAGAGATGAAGAGGGAGAAGGGAGAAGAGAACTATAAAAAGAATTAAGATTTCTCACATAATTATAATAACTCCCTACTATAAATATAATTGTTTTGTACCACAAGTATGTACTAAAAAAGTATTTGGAAGTTTTTATGCACACAGGGGTGATACAGTAGTCACAATTTTCAACATATGTGCATAGAATGATATCAACAGGCTGTCTACATTAATTTTATGTTACTTGAAAATAGATTTGTATGAATTCTAGAATTTAGAGAAATCAGACAGTGAAACGGACCTTTCTTTTTAAAAATTTTTTATTTTAAAAAGCAAGACAGAAAAAAGGATAGAAATGACACAGAATTTCAAATATAGTAGGAAATTAACACTAGTTAATATATTGCATACTGTTATCTTTGAAGTAGTTGTTCAGGTTACAAGATTTAGGCATGAAAAATATGATCAAACAATCAAACAATGCAAGCCTGAGAACAATTAGGAGAAATGCTAGAGATACTACAAATGTTGCATATTCAATTCTATAATTAAGCTCACAGCTGGGACATTTAAAGAAACATAACAGAAGTATTATAAACAAGTGTCAGTGAAGTATTTGCATACCATAACGACCATACCATTGCTAAATACAATATCTCAGGATTAAAAATGAAATATCTGTGGATTAAAAATGAAAGCTCTGTTCCAAAGACAAGTAAGTCAAGAGGCTCTCATCTGAAGCCCTGTATAATTATGTTACTAAAATTAACAATGTACTTTAAGACATGACTCAATAGCAATTTGTTCTTAATGAAACACACTTCATGTGTAAGTAATGGATGGTGATGTGATTTCCTTTCCAAGATCTGAAAAGCTCCCTAAAGAATGTGACAGGCACCGATAAAGGAAAATGAGTAATAAAATACTCTCTGAAGAGAAAGCCTTATTTATTAAATATGGGCAAAAGTGCTCAATAAGAGTTTAGGGTTCTAAAATATACTCTTTTACCATGATTCAAACTGAATACATACAACGAGAATGATCATTGTGAGAAGAAAATATTTCCAACTCTCATACCAGAAGTTTGCTCCTTTCTTCTGGTAGAAAATTGTTTTCCAATACCGTTTTTTTGTGCATTCTCAGAATCCTGGACTTTTTCTGAGCAATTGCCTTAGAGCAACACCACTTCAAGTGCCAGATATGCAGGTGACTTCACTTAAATGTTAATCTGTACACGTCCTGCATACTTCATCCCATTTTTGTAAGACACTCTGAATATAAGGATATAACTGTAAGTGTTGTCCAGTGGTAGGTCACTTGCTTAGCATGTGTAAAGTCCTGGGTTCCATCTCCAGTACTAGACACACACACACACACACAATTACAAGATTCTAGGAATCTAGGACTCATGGCTAATTGCATGTGGGATCAGAGATGATGTAAATGTGGTGACTATTTGTGTCATGAGCATATAGATGTGTCGCACAGATCAGTGTCTCACATTTGTTCCTCTGTTCTGTTCTCTGTCCTGGACTGAGTACATAGCCTTTCCTTGCTAAACCTTGTTGATGTATGAGTCTGGTTTTCTGAAGTCATCTTAATAACTTGGTTATAAGGAGTTGTTTTATTTCTGTCAGTAACTGATTCGTGTGTTGGTTGGCAGACTACTATGATATGGCATTTTAAATATTATTTCCATTAAATATTATAATATTTTTCCAATTCCTCTGATAGTTATTCTATATTATGATTTCAGTGTAAGTAACTGGAACTTCAATATAGGCCTTCTAATAAAGAATAATGATTTTTTTTTTTTTTTGGTACCAGGAATCAAACTCACGACCTCAAGCTTGCCAAGCAGGCGCTTATACCACTGAGCTAAATCCCCAGCTAAGAATAATGATTGTTAAAAAATCTTGGAATATACTCTTTCTCAAATCAGTAAATCGGATTAAAGTATTGTGTACTTAATTTTCAGTTTTAACATATGTGCATTTTCAAAGATCTTGGATTAATATGGAACTTGCCATAAACAAAGAAATTAAATTGAGAAGCTAGAAAAGTGTTCACTATTCTTTTTAAAGAATCTCAGTGTTAAAATTTCCCTTTTGTTCAAAAATCTAAGGAGTTTTCACTTTTGTTAACAATTACTTTTTTAAATGTTCTTTAACATGTTGGTGACCAAGGCAACTATAAAACATGACCTACTAACTTAACCTACTTTTATTAAGTGGTTTTGAATGACTGACCCTGTTTCCCTCAGTGATCCCAGATTTGTCCTGACAATGAAAGAAATAATATAAGGTCTTGCTTTTATAAATAAAGTGACCACAGAAAATTAGATTAACAAAGTATTCACATTAAATTTTTAGTTAAGCATGACAATGAAGTAATGTTTCTTTTTTAAACAAAATATATTTGCACGATTATTTTCCTTTGTAACTTTTAAAAAACTTTTTAAAGTTGTAACTTTTAAAATCATGTAATCTACAAAAATGGAAAACATGATTCAATGTTACATTTTAAAGATTTTGCAATTTTTAAAATAAAATTTCTAGCTTGACTATGCAACAGTGAAAATAGAGCATGTTAAAAATGTTTTTTCCTCGTTTTAAAAAGTAGTAAATTCAGATCCATGAGGCTATGCAACACAAGGCGACTAGCCACAGCAGAACCTGATTAATGAAATGGTGAGCTCTGTGCAGTGCTCTGGGCTTTATTCAGAATGATTGCTTTGAATCAGTGCTGTCAGTGATGACTAAGCCTGACCCATTTGGCAAGACTTATTTCATAATTCCCTACATACAGGGGGCTTCACATTGTGAATACACTGCACGCTGCAGCAAGTTTTCCTGCATTTAGAGACATATTAGCGGGGATTTATATTTTTGGCTTTTTTTTAAATGAATAGCCTCAATATTTCAGTAAAGTTGAATGATTTCTTTATAATCTCCTTTAGGGAAAATTTAATCTAAAGGAATATGAAGTGAAAGATGTATCTCAAAAATCTTGAGAGATTTCTGTATAGGACAAAAATCTTGACCTATTTAGAAAATAGATTATACATCTTTTTAAATAGTTTTGTAGTCAGGGTTGTACAGAGAACAATTAGAGTCAGGACTTGGAGATTATATTATTTTTATGATGGTCACCTAACAAAATGCAGGAAATCTATCCACATCACTAAAGACATAGAATATTTAGTTAAGGGCCTGAATCCCACCTCAATGTCCTACATGAGTCCAGATGCAGACCCAGAGCTCACAACAGTGCCTCCCATGAGTCCAACTGGAGGCCTAGAACCCAGAAGAAGGACTCATGCCGGTCTCTTTTACGGATCCATGCTGGTAAGGCCCAAAGGTCAGCGGTGGAAACTAGAAAGTCTATGCCAGCAGGGTGAAGGAGCTGTACTGATAGATTGAGGGTTCTATGCTGGAGCCAAGAAGTCACACCCACAACAAAGACCAGGGCTGTCCTGAAAAGCACCACAGCCATCCTCAGCGACATGGAGACCCTGAGCTCTTCCTACAATAAGCACAGTCAAGTACATGCAAGGAAGCCAGCATGACAAGTTCATCCTGGAGACCAGGTGGCACAGGTCTTCCCTCCAGAACCAGGAAGCAATGCTCAATGTCAAGACTAGAGCTTCTCCAGGGGAACCAAGGGCTCAAACAGCAACTAGTAGGAGAACCCACAACGCCTCAACCCATTAATGCCTTAGCGCACTAATGTGAATTGCTTCTCCTTCTCCTCATCTCTATTTATGCTGGCAACTCTCCTCAGGTGGAACATCTACGCCCAGCGCCCTGCTGAATTAATTCAGCTGGCATTAAGTTGACCACCAGTTTTCTATCCATAACAAATAGTAAAAATGAAATTTTTTAAATGAAAAAGAAAATAGATCTTCAAAGTATAATTAAATTGATTGAGATTCAAGTGGGATAATTATAAATGGAAAAGCTTAAAGTATTTCTTCAAGTAAGTACTATGAGACAAAGAACAATGTATAATGGATAAAAAGTAGAAAAATGTGCCTGAATTTTTTCTCCAAAAATTAGACCATTCCTGTATCAAGCCTACCTCCCTAATAAAAATAATGCCTCCTAATATTTGGCAGAAAATTTACTAATACATTTCAAATACATGTTTCTTTTCAGTAAGATATGTACGCAGTTTATTGAACAGTTCTGAAATGATCATTGAATCAAATGTGATTTGACCTTTTTGTGGAAAAGAATTAACTTTACCCAAAGGAAGGTCTGGCCTTTGCCCTCAGCTCCTGGAAAGTGGTTTCTTAACTCTGGCAATGTCCTGTCTGATAAGAGTATCTGCTGTGGGCCTTAGGCCACATCAGACAGTATAATAATATGATGTGTGGAAGGGGCTTTGGGTCATGCAGTATCAGTTCAGTGTTGAGGGTAGAAGTACCTGGAGCCTAAAGGTCAAGCACACAGTGAGTCAACCCTGTCTACAGGACCAAATAGCAGGGAAAATTTCTGTGAATTTCCCTCATGCCAACACTCCATAGAAACCATCTTATATCACTACCGAGAGAAACAGGGTTGTCCATGATGTCATTGAAAGAGGACATACAGAAGGTCTGAATGCAGGTGGGTCTCTTCTGGATTCTGATCCACACATTCTCTTCCTTTGGCCAATTTTAATCTGTTTCATTTCACTAAAACAAACCATAACCCTGTGTACAGCTGTTTCCAGTGAGTTCTGTGGGCTCTAGTGAATTATCATATTTGAGAATGGTCTTAAGGGCACCCAAATTCTATCATTTGTATCAGAAGCAAGCATCATCACTCCAGAAATTTATAGTTCTTCAGAACTAAGACAGCTTTTAATGCTTCAAAGTATTTCAGTGAAATTTTGGTTGTTCAATTTTACTAGTGTGACAGTCACAACAGCTGTACCCAGACAGTCCGTTTCTTCTTCAAGGCATGTGGCAGATGGCCCCTCTGACTGGCTTCGGCTGATGGGATGGGAGTGGATTTGACACATAGCTACAAGTTTAAGATACAGTGTATTCTTTCCACTGCCTCTGTGCCCCAACACAGACAATTTTCAAGATTATGGTGCTACAGAGGTGCTATCAGAACCTCCAAATTGATATAAGGGAAATATTATAACTCCCAATCTGTTATATGTATGATACATCAAGTTTGTGTTCTCTAAAAATGAAAGAATTAATCCTAGGAAAAATGGAGGTTAAGAGTAGGAAGGTGTGTGTGTGTGTGAGAGAGAGAGCGAGAAAGAGAGAGAGAGAAAAGGAGAGAGAAAGAAAGAGCGAGAGCGAGAGAGAGAGAGAGAGAGAGAGAGAGAGAGAGAGAGAGAGAGAGAGAGAAACTCCTGGGAGACAAGAGGGGACTCAATTGGGTTGTCCAAAGACCTGATTCTGTAGAGATATTTCATAGAGCAAAACCCACATGGGTACAATGTGAGTTACAGGTACACTCAGTCAATAAGATTATAATTATAGATACTTAGGTAACATTGATCCAATGGAGAAACAAGTCATGTAGCAAATGGGTATGGAAAGATCAAAAAACTTCTAGGGAATATTGAATCTGGAGGTCTTGGTCTCCCACTAGAATGACTGATATCTATTGAGGCTTCATCAGACCTGATGTTTGTCCTTTGAGGAAGTATACAAGCCTGGTCATTTCGTCTTTATCTTGAGGCCTCATCTCTAGCAGATGTGTCTCCAGTCACAGTTGAGATGTGTTTCACCTTTGTACTGGTTCTCCAGAGGGTCCAGCCCTGTCTGACTGCCTATAACATTTCTCCCTAGCTTAACTGTCTGTAATATTGGCTCCCTCATTCTTGATCCCAGGATGAAAATAATAGGGAGCAGGCTCAGGGGGAAATAGTTGTATAAATGTACCATGACTGAGAAATATTTATTTTGTTAAATTGCTGTGATTTGCATCTGTTACAGCAGCCTAGTCTGATTCAAACAAACAGAATCATTATTTACTTAAAGTTTAATAATACTTCCTACAAAAGGATTACATAAAGATATTCCTTATTGTTACTACCATGATTCTGTACTCAGTTAAAAATGAAATATATAATACTTATCTGACCAGTATTATTTTAGATATACCTGTGTCATCGAAATCTAAAATACAGTAGTACTTTGGTTCACTAACTCAATTCTTTACACAATTCTGGTTGCAAAACAAATTGTATGAGAACAGAATCAAAGTCAATGGTTAGATTCAATGTTGACCTTACCGGGAAATTTGATTCATTTTCATCCAAATTGGTTTGTGACCAGAATTATGGAAAGAAGTTAGTGAACCGAGGTACCACTGTATTTAAACCAGCAATTTCATTCCTAAAAACATTCTTAAGTAGTATTCATAGAGTGTATCAAGATATACAATCTTCACAACATAGTTTATAAGAATAAAAATGAAACATTCACATAGGGAATAGTTAAAGGAACTGTGAGGTTAACATGTAAGTGGACTTCTCATTCAGTCATTACAAGGTGTAATGGAAATACTTATACTTTGAACAAGACAGGAAGTAGAAAAAAACAAAGAAAAAGTGGGCAAAATATGGAAAAAGTAACTTTCAAGATGCAAAATATCAGGTAACAAAAGATAATGATCTTTGGGAGTCATGAAACAAATTAGATAAGTTCAACAATTGCCCCATTTTACTGAAAATTCTAGACTTTTACACAGAAGGAGGTACCTAGGTAGAATTTAGTTGACACCGTGAGCTTAAGAATCAAACTCCCAGAATACACAGAAAACATATATAACAATCCTAAAAAGAAAAGAAATCAGTAAGAGGCCACTAAAATAATATTTACAAGGAATATTTATAGCCATATATTAGAACTAAAGAAGTCTCAGTTAATGAATTCAGCTTCTATTTTGAGAAACAAGACAGAGAATACCTCTTTAAACCCCAAAGAAATGAAATAAAGATTATAGTAGACTATATGAAATATAAAACTAGCCAACAAACTAAAAAAGAGAGAAAGAGAAAAACCAAAGAAAGGAAAAACTGATTCTTAGAGATCAGTAACATTGATATTTTTTTAGTCTGACTGACCAGGGGAAAACAGAATGAAAGCAGAAATTTTCAATCTCAGGAACAAGTACAATGACATCACTACAAATATTACTGACATTAATAAGATAATATAAGAATATTGTGCATGATATAATGAACTTAACAATCTAGATGAAATGGGTGGATTTATTTAAAGATACAAACTTCCAAAGCATATCCAAGAAAACATAGATAACTGGAGAAACCGTATGTCTATTGAAATAATTAAATTTTCATTAAAAGCCTTTCTATAAAATCAACTCCAGATCTAGATGACTTTGTTGCTGAATTAAACAAAACATTTAGGGAATAAGTAATATTGCTGCACCATATTCTTCCAGAATATTGAGTAGGAAAAATATGTCTCAATTTATGATATGAGGCAGCATTTTGTGGAATCAAAACCTTATGAAAATATCACTAAAATAGTACAAACCAATTTGCCTCCATGAACAGAGGTGCAAAAATTCTAAACAAAATTTTAGCAAGTTGACTCCAATAAAAATGATCAAGTGAGGTTTACACCAGGAATTCAAGTCTGATGTAACACCTGAAAATTAATCCATGCAATTCATTATTTTAACAAACTAAAAAGAAAACATAAGATCATTTCATTGTACCCAAAACAATAATAAAATCCAACATTCATCATTCATTTAAAAACACTTTACAAAGCAGGCATAAATAAAAACTTCCTCAACCTAGCAAAGGGCATCCCTGGGGGAAAAAAAAAACATGAATATCATATTTAATGACTAAAGATTGAATGCATACTTTCCTCTCTTATATCAGGAACAAGACAAAGTTGTCTGTTTTCACTTTCATCTAGTAATCACTTTGGGGAGAACTGACATCTTAACTGAGTCTTCAAATCAATCGTTATGATTGATATACCTCTCCATTTAATGTTCATTACTTAACATTGTACTGGAGACACAGGGTCGCCAGATAGAAAAATAAATTAATGGCATCTATATTGGAAAAGAAGTAAACAGTCTTTATTCACAGATATCAGGACCACTTACATGGAAAATCTAATGGAATATACTAGATTCCAGTGGGAACTTCTAGAACAAAGAAATTATTTCAGCAAGGTTACAAGATGCATGACTAGTATTTAAAAAAATTGTATGTCTACATGCTGACAATACGGTTAGAAATTTTAAAATGATATTTAAAAACAACAAAATTTAAAAAACAATTTATACAAGTACTTAAAAACTATGAATACCTAGAGATATTTCTTTTAAAAATATGTAGGCTTGTCACTGAAAACCTGCTGAGAAAAATTAAAGATCTAAAAAGAGAAGTATCAACTATGGTCATCAAGTTGAAGAGTGAACATTTTCAAGATATCAATTCCCACCAAGTGATTTCTAGATTGAAGACAACTGTCAGTAAAATCCAAGCAATATTTTATACATAATGATGTTTGTTCTAAAATTATCATAAAGAAATGTAAGGCTGTAGATAGACAAAATGATTTTGAAAAGGAAGAACAAGTTATAAATATATACCCATGACAACATACAGCTAAGCTATTCCACTCCTAGGAGCAGTATTTACCCAACACAAAGGAAAACACATGTTCAGGAAAAGGTATAAAAGGTATAAACAATAAATATTCATAGCAGCTTTATTTATAATAGCCCGAACCTAAAAGTAACCCGGATGTTCTATCAGGTGAACGTAGTCAACCGTTTCATATCCACATATAACGGACTACTACTAACTCAGCTATAAGTAAAAGCAGTGAATGTGATGACTCTCGTGTTAATTACACTTAGCGCAAACAGCCAAAGAGGACCCATTCTGTGATTTCAACTCATATAATATAAAATGAAAACTGATCTATAATGTCCGAACGCAGATGGAAATCAGCCACAGAAGCTTAAGTAGTACATGGTTTCTCTTATTTGGGAAATAAAGAACAAAATACATGTAGATAATGGCAAATTGATGTTTTGCAAAAGGTAAGGGGAGCAAGGGGGATAAGTGAGGCAAGCAAGGAAAAAATGATTATGAAAAAGAAAAAAATGGAAATACGATGTTTTCAAATGGAAAGGGGATTAAAAGTTGGGGGAAAAAGAAAGGGATAGGAGGGCAAGAGGGGGGAAAAAAGAATCAAGATGTATGTTGTATGTGTACAAACAAACTGCCCATGTAAAGGAAGAAAAAACTTTGGAAGGCTAATATAACATTATTTCCAGAATTAGTATACATATAGTTTTTCATCTTTTGGTGTATTTTTTTTTTTTTTTTTTTGAAACAGGATCTCACGATGCAGTTCAGACTAGCCTTGAATTTACTTTATAGCTGAGGCTGGTCTCAAACTTACAGCAATCTTCCTACCTCCAGAGTGCTGGGGTTACAGGTGTGTGCTACCACGCCCAGATAATACATACTTATAATATCTTATTTACTCCTATTCTCACACTAGGGAGACAACATTATGCTTGCATATATGAGTCTGATTTATTTCACTTATCAATATAGACTCAAGTTGCATCCATTTACCTATAAAAGTCTCTAGTTTATTCTTTTTATGGCTGGGTAATACTTGATTGTATAAAAAGACACATCTTTTTATTCATTCTTCAGTTGATTGGCATTTGAATTGTGTCCAAGATTTTGCTATACAAATTATGCTGCTGCAAACATGGGGACACATATGTCATGTGTTATGACGTTTCTAATTCTTCTGGGAAAATTCACAAAAGAGGAATAGCTGGGTCTAATGGAATCTCCAATCCTAGTTTTTTGAGGAATCTCCACAATGATTTTCACAGTGGTTGGACCAGTCTACACTTCCACCAACAGTGGAGAAGAGTTCATTTTCCCCCCTCCAGCATTTATAATTGATTGATTTCTTGAAAATAGCTATTCTTTGTGGGGCAAGATGTAATCTCAGTGCTGCTTTAATTTGCATCTCTTGAATGACCAGTGATGCTGAACATTTATTCATGTATTTGTTTTCTGTTTGTATTTCTTCATCTAAGAAGTGGACATTCATCTCAGATGCCCATTTTTGGATTGGATCTCTTAATTTGGGAGGTCTGATTTTTTTTTAGTTCTTTATATGTTCTTGATAGTAATTCTTTGTCTGAGGAAAACATTTTTTCCCCCAGATTGTAGGTTGTCTCTTCACTCTGTCGATGGTTTCTCAAACTGTGAAAATGCTTTTTAATAAGATGAAATCCTGGTTTTTGATTCTTTGTGATAGTTCCTGTATGATCAGGATTTTATTCATAGTCTTTCCCTACACCATGTCTTCAAGAGTTTTACTGTTCTATATTCCAGAAGATTTAATGTTTCTGTTTTAATATTTAGATCTTTAATCATTTCAAATTAATTTAGTGCACAGTGAAAGATATTATTATTTTTGGATGACATGATACTTTATATAGAAGACCCCAAAAACTCCATTAAGACTGCCAGATTTAATAAGCAAATTCAGCAGCCATAGCTGGATACAAAATCAACACTCAAAAATCAGTAGCCTTTCTGTACACGAATAAAAAAACCCACTAAGAGAGAAATTAGGGAAATAATACCTTTTACAATAGCATCCAAAACGTGAAATACCTAGGAATCAATCTAATGAAGGATGCAAGAAACCTCTACAGTATTTTGAAAAAGGAGGTTGAAGAGGATATCAGAAAATGGAAAAAAAATCCCTTACTTTTGAATAGGAAGAACCAACATAGGGAAAATCGTTATACTTCTACAACTGTTACTCAGATTTAATGCAGTTCCAATCAATATTCCAACAGATTTAATGTAATTCTGATCAAAATTCACAAAATTAGAGAAACACTCGTTAAATTCATTTGGAACCAGAAGAGACCTAGATTAGCAAAGACAATTTTGCCAAAGGCAAGGGGGAGGGGCATCACAATCCCTGCCTTAAAAGTATACTATAAAGCTACTGTGATTAAAAACAGCAATGGTACTGGTAAAATAAAAATACATAAACAGACCTGAGGATCAATGGAACAGATTAGAAGTTGTAGAAACAACTCTAGACATACTCAGTCACCTTATGTTTGACAAAGAGGTCAAACATATTCATACTGAATATTAAAATTGGACCCATGGTAAATGTAATCATGCACAACTAATAAAAATACATTAATTAAATTAAAAGAGATTGGAGCAGAGAGGTAGAGTAGGGAAGAGGATGAAAAATAGAATTAAAATGTGCTATGTATATGTACCAATTCCCCAGGAGAACTGTAATAACTTTTTAGCTGTAAATGTACTGCATACATGAATAGATTTTAAAATTTTTAAGAAAAAATAGAAATCTGAAGGAGCAGTTACAGAGACAGCAGATCTGGGGGAGATATCTGCTACGTGTTTATTATCTTGGTTGCAGTCATACTTTCAAGGGTGCCAAAACTTGTGAAATGATACAATTTAGGTATCATTTTATTTTGCAAATTATGTATCAATAAAATTGTTTATGAGGGGATCTATCTATGCGGATATACAACTATATCCTGATGTAATAAGCAAAAGAGGAAGTTCCGGAATATAACATTTCGAAAAAAGAAAAACTAGTAAGACAAAAGTTTAAAAATCCAAAGCCCTTCTTATTGCAGCAAGTAACCATCCAGGGCCTGAGCTGTTTCACAGTTCATAGAAGTGACTGACTCATGTTTAACACCCAGCTACTGTCACCCTTGATATTTAAAAAGCTTCTTTGCAAGTACTGTATATTGATATACTGTATATTGCACTTTGAGGGGAGTTTAAGTCTTAGAACACCGTAACATTAGACACTTCTGTTTGAAGAAGATGGCCATTAACTGTCCCCACAAGGGGCCACAGAGGTTTAGCAGGTGGTTTGCAAACACGGAACGTTCCACTAGGTGCCCTGGAGCCCTGAGCGACCAAACACAGCATTTAGTAGCCTGGGAACTAGTGGGGAAGGGGAAGAGGCTAGAGCAGGGAGCGCTGGGCCTTTCGACGCTGAGAACCCGACGCACGCGCAAAGGGGTGTGTGTGGGGTCCGCCGTGCGCCCCGTGGCCTGCGGATTACGGGAACCGGCCGCGCTGGGGGTGTTCCAGGGGCTTCTTCTGGGCGCCGACGGGTCTGCTGGCCTTCAGCCTGTGCGGTTCGCGGACGCCAGGAACGCGTGTAAATGCACTGGTTCAATGTTTAAAGGAAGCGTTTCCTTGTAGGGAAAGTTTCACTTCGGAGGTTAGAGGAGAAGGCTGGGGAGGTAAGGAGGCGAGGCGGGAAGGCGTGACCGTCTGTTTTGGTAAGCACTTCTCGGCCCCGCCCCCTGCTCTGCCCCCTACCCCTCCCGGCCCCACTCCAGGGCTCCGCCCCACTCCAGGGCCCCGCCCCACTCCAGGCCCAGGCCCCGCCCCGCGGTGCCCCTTCGCCCGCCAGACCCAGGCGGACCTGCCCTCCGCAAAGCCGGGACTCAGGTACTGCGTGCGGTGGGAAGCCCCGGGTGGTGAGTTCCTTACCTTGTTTGTTTTCCTACATTGACAGGTTCCGGACCCAGGCCCCGGTCGGATTCGGATTCGGTCACTTGTGCATCTTCATAGGGTACCCAGGAAGGGTTGGTTTCATTTCCCCTCCTCTCAAGTCTGTCCTTACTGTATTGTTGTTTCTATATCTAATTGCCGAAAAGTGCTGTTAGCCGAGGTTACGTAGGCACGCCGTCTTGAAGTATTTCATAGGTCTATAATGCTGTAAAATGGAAGAGTTTAGATTTGCTTTTAGGAGGTCTTTGAAAAGTAAGCGCTGAGCTTTTCTGTGAATGGAAAGAATCAATATGCTGTCAGGTACGCCGTTTTTGCGTTTGGTAGGTGTGACTTTAAAAAAATTTTTTTTCCCCAAAGTTGGAAATTGGAAGATAAGTTCTGATAGTTTTCTCCCAGAAAAAATATTGCAAGCCATTCCATAAATCATTTCTATTAAGTGTTAGATCCTTAGAGTCCTGGGCACCAAAGTGGATTCTGGCCCTTTGCAGAAGGCTTCGTTGCCAAGCGCCTGGCTTGGGGTCCTCCAGCCTGTTTTTCTTTCAGAGTCTGCAGCAGAGGTTGAGGAGTGAAGCAGAAAGAGCTGTCTCAGTGGTGCCCACCACCACCACCACCATTATGGTATTTTACAGATTGCCCATTTCAGGATCTGTGCGTCCCTTTCCTTGGGGCTCAGAAAGTGTTTTCAATCCAAGTGTTTGGCAAACTTCAGCCTTTATATATGGCTTACTTAAAAATCAACATAACCTATCCTGAAAAAGCTTCCAGTTTGGGTAAATATATCTTAATATCAGACAGAGGGTTAAGAGACTGTTGAAAATTGCTAATTATTCATAAAAATGTGAAAATATCAAAAAGATAGCAAGCAGTGTCTCAGGAAAGAATTGTGTGATGTTAGTACTTTTCTTTCGTTGAACTGTTTGATTTGGGTATTTTTAAAAAAACTGTAACTTTTAAGACTTAGCAGGGAACTTGGAGGTCATATGGGCTGCAAAGAACATAAACCTTTTTATGTTACAGCAGTGTAACAAATTACGTTTTGTCCTAGGCTTGGATTTTATTTAGTGGAAGGAGGTACTGCTCCTTAATGCAGCTGATTCTTTTGCTGAAAAGCCATGTGTTTTAAAGCACTATATTTGAGGGAACGTCTTCAGCCTTCTTTCTAGGCTATGCTTCCCAGGCCTTGCACCAGTGCCTGGGATTCCAGACCCCTTAGCAGTCTGCTTTCCCAGCAAACATGTTAGAAATTAGATTAAATAATGGTCATTTGATAATTGTTGTTCATTTTCTTGTTGAAGCATCTAACAAATTTAGCTAGCCTGTTGAGATAGTTTTGAATCTTTCTCTGTTATCTGTAGTATTTAAGTATTATCATTACTGTTAGGAAAATTGAAAATTTTAGAGTTTTTAAGTACCCTTTGTAGGAAGCATTTGGTGATGGTTCATAAGACAGTTGCTTCCATTGCCATTCCTGGTTGGTTTTGGTTGTTCTAGCCATATGCCATCTAATCTGTTTGATGATCTTTCCCTCTAACCTGTGGGGACTTCTTAGACACTTGCAGAGAACCCAATTCACATGGTCACCTGATATACCATATTAGTAAACAAACCAAAAGAGAATTTGGGTCAAGGTAGTTAGCATTGCCATTCAGTGAACTTAAGTTATCACAGTTTCCTGTATGCCAGTAAACATGTTTCATGCTCCAGTGTTGTGCTAAGTATCCACCTCACTTACTGCTCTCTTTTCAGAAATGTAGTTTATAATTTTGTAACAGGGATGATATCAGGGAAATACTATGATATAAGGGAAATACTATAAGTCCCAACCTGTCTGATACACCAAGTTTGTGTTCTCCTAAAATTGAAGAATGAATTCTAGGAACAATGAGGTTAAGAGTAAGAGATGTTGAGAGAGAGAGAGAGACAGAGAGAGAGAGAGATCGAGCCTCCTTAGGGGTATTTTATAGAGCAAAACCCACATGGGTACAATATGAGTTATAGCTATACTCAACCAATAAGGTTAGAAGTATAGAGTGGGCATGGAAAGATCCGAGAACTGCTAGGAAATGATGAGTCTGGAGGTCTTGATCACCCACTGGGATGACCAATGTCTACTGAGGTTTCATTAGACCTGGTGTTTGTCCTTTCAGGAAATCTACAAGCCTGATCATTTCATCTTTATCGTGAGTTAAGGCCTGGTCTCTAACAGATGTGTCTCTAGACACAGTTCAGATATGTTTCACCTATGTCCTGGGTCTCTTGAGGGTCTAACCCTATCTGACTATCTATAATATTTCTGCCTAGCTTAGCTGTCTCTAATAATTTGAGGGTCTTCTATTCTGATTTGTTCTCTGCCAGCCTTCATAATTCCAGATAGTAAGTCTGAGGTAGCAGTCAAATTCCTTCAGCAACCAAGGAAGTAACCCATCCAGTCCTGAAGACTAATAACCTGATCTGAGATACATATTAGTGAACCAATAGTCATAGGTAGCAACTTCTCATTTATATATCCTTACCAAATTAAGTCAGTAATTTCTAGCATAAAGAATGGCCTAGAATATATAAGGAACTGATCAAAATTAGACCCTCCCCCAAATAAAAAAGCCATTAAAATGGGCTGTTTAAATAGATAGACATTTTTAGAAGTACAAATGGCTAATAATATATAAAAAAATCCTCATCATCCTCAGGCCATAAGACAAATGCAAATTAAAACTACAGTGAGATACTATCCAGAAAGAATAGGGGTCATCATCATCATCATCAAAAAAATCTAATAATGATAAATGCTGGCAAGCAAGTGGGGGAAAAGGAGCTGTATTGCATTGTTGGTGGGAATATGATATTTATGTATAGTGGAATACTATGCTGCTATAAAGAATGATAAACCTGATGCATTCATAGGTAAATGAATGCAACTTGAGAACATAATGTTAAGTGAAATAAGTGAGATTCACAAACTCAAAACTCTCATGGTTTCTCTTCTATGAGGAAAACAAATAAAGCACAAAATAGAAAATAGATAAATAAGAATTAGGGTGAAGTTCAAATACTTCCCCAAGTTACAAATTCCATTGTTCTAAAAATATTTCAATATATATGCTAGTTGGTTGCATTTATAGTACTAGTTTATCTTAGTTCATTGTAAAGAAAGACTAATGTAATATCCATTTCTTTTTTGTAAGAATCTTTTTGGTTTATGTCTTGCACTCTTAGTAACTACTTTGAAGATAGTGATACACTGTATAACTGTTGTTATTCTCTTCTTATTTGATTATGAAGGTTTGTTCTCTTTTCTCATTAAAAATTTAAAAGGATAAAAAAGAAAACAAAATGGCCCCCAGCCAGACCCAGAAGGCCAGCTACCCTGTGTTTGCCATGTTCTGTCACATGTGGAAGCTGGGAGTGTGGGGTGGGAATAGAAAGACTGGGTAACGGGCACTGAAACCCAGTGAGGCAGAAGGAAGAGGAGAAGGACTACAGGAGTTCAAAGGCTTCAACCAGAAAGAGATGATGAGGAAATGAAAATACTCATTACCTTGATTTGATCAGTACATGCTGTATTCGTGTATTGAAATATTAGAGTGTAACCCATAAAAGGTACATGTGTTACATACTAATAGATTTTCTAAAAGTAAAAAGAACAGGTTAGGTAAGGGAAATAAGTTGCATTTAGAAGTCAGTAGGAAGCTTCTGCCCTGAATAAAGTTGCCATCTGATTTGGAGTATCCAGTTACTTGTCTTATCTTACAGTTCTCACTGGAGTGTTTCCCTAAAGGTGGGCATCATAGCTCCTTTCATCCTTATTCTGAATGCAAAGTAAAGAAGGAAGAGAATGGATGTTCCCTTACCATTGCCTGGAAACAGTGGTTTGGCTAATAACACAAGAACTGGTGGCAACGGGGCAATCAGATTGTAGAAATTGAGCCCAAATGCATTGCCATGTCTGTCCTTGTAACCACTGCTTTAGAAGTAGAATTCAGAGAAAAACTGAGAACTGGAAAGGGTAGAAAGTAGAGGTTTAAGAGAAAGCTTTAGTGGGTAGGTAGGTTGCCTTGTCTGCCTCCTTTATCTGGTTGGGTGTGACAAAAGCAAAATGCATGCATGCATACTTGCTTACTTTCTTTCCTTCTTTCTTCTTTACAACATTTATCCATGATACCAAGCTATAAGTTTTATGCTGGTATGAACTTACTACTGTTCTCTTCAATTTTTGTAAACTTTGCTCCTAACTCTGATAGGTCATTTTGCCTGAAGTTGATCAAACCTCAAAAAGAGTATGCATGAATCCATGCTGAACCAATCACTATGCCAGAAGCATATATTCTGTTAATCACAGACCAGCCAAACTATTTCCTATGGAAATGATAAAGTAATAGAAGTTGTAAATCTGCCTGTTCAGTTATTGTAACTGCAATAGCATCATGTGCTGCTAAAAACTAGAAGTGAAGTATTTAAACAACCTATAAATGAATGAACGTAGTCATTCACTGTTTTGTCTGTAATGTCTGTCTATAGCTATTGGAATTCAGGAAAGCTTCAGATATCATTCCTGGAAAGTACTGGAGTATTTCCACTAACCAGACTAGTTTGTTTTTTTTTAATGAACAGAAAGTAGTTATAGAATTAACAAAATTCCCTAACAAAATTCCCAAATGAATATAAATAACAAAAGCATAAAAATGACTGGATGTTTACTTATAATTCTGATGAATATGTTTTGTGGTGTTTTGCCAAGATAGGAAGTGAAATCATGTGATCTTGTAAGAGGAAATTATTCTTTAAGCCACAGATGGATGCTGGTGAGTACCGCGTGGCAGCAGGTGCTTCATGTCATTGGGTCAGAGTGAACTGTAGCTTGGACGCCTTCTTTAGGTAAGAAAGGCTTGAAAAAGAAACAATCAGCTTATTAGGTTTAAAAAGAAACTATGGGTGTTTTAAAAGGTTACATATATATTTTATGTAAGGGCTTTCAAGGTGATAAAAATCAATTTGTCTTACATTCTACAATATCTTTTATTGATGCACAGTCATAAAATTGTTTAAATGAAGTTCATAATTTGTGGGTGAATTTTATGATGTGAAAATTAATGTCCCCAAGGAAAAGAAAATTAAAATGTTATTTTTACTAGATTATTGGTATTCACATAACCCTCTATTTATGGTGATTCTGTTATCAATAAATTGGCAATTTAATGACATTACTAAATGATTTTAAGAATCATGTTAATACAATTGGATTTAATATATAGCATAATCCTTTTTTTTTTTTAAAGAACTATCAGGCAGTTTTCTAACCTGATATTTAGGTGAATTCTTTTTTTATGTTTGGTTTCATTGCTTCTTAGTATAGGATATTAGGGATAATGTTTTTGTTAATAAGTTAGTGAAATTTTAACAATCCATTTTACAGGTTAACCAAATATGATAGATAACGCACAAAATGTTAATGACTGTGCCCAGTATCTGAGTTTAGAATCCAGCTTCCATTCATTTACCTTATTGTTACATAGAACTAGCATTAAAGAGTAGATTGGTGGCATGTGCTCTGAATTATTGGTAATCAGCCATTTCATGGATCCTCCATTATATTCCATATGCATAACTGGTTTATTCAAACTAAATATATATAGGAGCTCTTTTTTGATACTTGAGATATAACTTTGCAACTTTTGTTTTTCATTTCAGTTTTCCAAACCTTAAAGATGACTTTCCATTTTGTTCAGTGACTTCATAGGTCCGTCCTGCTTCTGGGCTCCAACACAATATTGTGGTTAAGAAATGTTTCATGTCAGACAGAGTGAATCACAAGACAGATACATTTGCATGTTAAATATTTCATTAGACTTAATGGTATACACTGAGTATTCCATATATACATTCCTAACATTGAAGGGTAAAAGGAGCATTAGCTAAAATTCAGAACCACTCTTACCATGATTTTGCTTTTCAAAAGATTAATACTTAAAATTCTTTGGATTCTTACATACGATACATGTAAAAAATGATCAAATATATTTGAGTATATTTGGATTTCAGAATTGTCCCAAGCTAATACCCATAGATTCTTCTTTTCTTTGGGGGTAGAAAAAAATGCCTATTCTCTTGCTATTTATTATTGACTAGAGAGGATCTAGGGTGCTGCTTACAAAGAGAGTTCTGTTCGTGGTAAACCCACCTTTCCTGGAGCTCCTGTGCACCCGCTGATATATGAAAATAGTTGTGAACCATTTGCATTTTTTTTAGAATGACGCTTTGACTTAAGGAATAAAATGGCTCAGAAAAATTCACTGGACAATTTAGTATAACCACACAGACTGCAAAATTCATTAAATTCTTATTATGTGATGCCATATAAGATATTGCAGTCCTTACAACAGCTTTATCAGATGAATACTACTGTTCTCTCCACTTTGTAGATGAGACAACTGAGGCTTAAAGAATAATTTCCTCTTACAAGATCACATGATTAGTAAGTAGCTTAGCTTAGACTTAACCCAGACCTATTCTTTTAATTACAATCATCTGTAATTAAGACATCCTAGGAGTTCTTAGCAAAATTGTAATGGATGCTACCTTCTTTTTAGGATCTAATAAAAAACTGTAATTGACCAGGGGAAAAAAACTGAGACATCAATATATTACTTCCTTGGACATTTCCTCTCAGAAGCTTCCTAACCACTTCTCTCCCATGCAGGTTCATTTGTATACCATTCTCTTTTTCTTATACTGAATCTTGTCCCAACCTCAGTCATATCATTTATCACTGCAGTTTACTATTTAATCATAGCTTTAAGAACAGGTTTGCACTGACTTTGGTATCACTAGCACAAAGCAGCACCTATTAATGTGTGGAAGCAGAAGATTATCACCAAATTTGTATTAACTCAATTTCTACTTTCTAATATTACTCTGTACAGGGGTAGTGTGTTAATTTTTGATGGAAATATAAAAAAGATAGAGCACAACATTTTCTGATATTTACAGAATGAAGAGGAGTGGTTTCTCGGTTGTGAATACAGTTATCCCGTCATTACCAGCAGTGAAACAGCCCAGAGCTGGCTTCTGCCCTTCCCTGGAGTGGAGTCACATGTATGCTGTTCTTCAAGACTGGGGGAGTTTGCCTCACCATGTGGTATTACGAATTTTTCAGTATCTTCCTTTAATAGATCGGGCCCGAGCTTCTTCTGTATGTAGGAGATGGAATGACGTGTTTCATATTCCTGACCTATGGAGAAGGTTTGAGTTTGAACTGAACCAGTCAGCTACTTCGTATTTTAAGTCTACGCATCCTGATCTCATTCAGTATATCATTAAAAAGCATGCAGCACATCTTCAGTATGTCAGCTTCAAGGTAAGAAAAAGAAGCATTAAAGACAAGCATCCATTTATATTTCTTTCACAACATTTTTGTGTATCTGGATGCTTGAGGCACTTAGGAAATTTTCCATAATTTTTGTTCCAGAGTGTTTTTTTTGTTTTTCTGTAGTTATTGTGAAGATTGAAATAGAGAACTTGAACTGTAATGGAATAACTTACTCTTTAACTTTCTTCATCTCAATGGTATCATAAAAAATCAGGTAATCCTAAAAGATTTGAAGTAGGATATCTTTGTAAAGTTGATTTGTCCTCATCTCTGTTTCTCACTTTATGAGACACTCTGTATAAAGAAAAAATATTCTTTTATATTGATTGAAGGAACAGGTAAGATTTTTCTACTGAATTCTATTAGATAATTTCCAGTAACTCTGAAAATAAAATTTTCAGAAAGTTCCGATTAAAAATTTTCTTTACAGGTCGATAGTAGTACTGAGTCAGCAGAAACTGCCTGCGATATACTTTCTCAGCTAGTAAATTGTTCCATCCAGACTTTGGGACTGATTTCAACAGCCAAGCCAAGTTTTATGAATGTGTCAAAGGTAAGGATACTGTGGTTTTTTTGTGAGATGGAATAAATTCTTAAATATTGCCAAACTACAAAAAAAAAAAAAAGATTCCTACTCTATCCATGTCCTATTCTAGTCAAATCCATGTCCTGCTCTAGTCAAAGTATCACTTACAGTGGTTTTCTGTTGATTAACACTTATTTTTAAGTACTTCATACATGTTTCCATTCTTTAGTTCTGTTTTGTAATTTTAGTAATTATTTTCACTTAGATATCATTAATACAGAATTCATTCATGAAGGAGCAGGGCAGGGTGGATTTTTTCCTTCAGGATAGCTGAAAGGGGGAAGACCTGACCTGGGTTCAGTGAGGGTCTCTTTTGGTGGGAAGCTCTGTTTTGTGACATATACGTAGGAATTAGAAAAGGAGGAGTGGTTGGGGTGGGGGTGGGGGATGCCTTTCCTTGGCTTCTTGCTGCTGTGTTCCCCTACTTGGGGCTTCATGTCCTTCCAGGAATACAAAACTGAGTAAACTGATGGATATAACCCTACGTTCAGCAAAGAAAAATTTCTTACTGCTTTGGTCCTCCATTGATAACACAAAGCAGAATAGTATTTTTATATTTAAATGTCAAAACAAAAACAATTCTATATGGGTTTGTGGGTATGTGTGGTTTTTTCCTTTAAAGAGGAAACCATCCTGGTCATTGGGTACCAAATTGGGTTTAAAAATAAAGATCTCCTTTCAGGTAGGGGTGGTCAGTGTGGCTCTTGGTCCTTCATGATCAAGTAGGTGTGTCCCCACTGCCCACCCTTCTGCAGGAGAAGGACCCTGGACAGTCAGCAGGTGGATGTGCAGTCCTAGCTGTCACCTGAGCCTCATGGCTGGATTTAAAGACACACCACATGTACCTTTTCACACTTGGGCTTCTCAAAGTGTGAGTTGTCTTGTTAGCTTGAGCACATCACGGCTACAGGAGTTGTTTTCCGGTGGGTCTGGCATGTCACTAAAACAGGCCTTTTGATATATTAAAACTTTTGAAAGCAAAACAAGTTTATATTTAAATCAAAGTTTTAGGGGTATTAAGTGTAATCTTACAGAATTGCCTATTTGCTTCAGCTGTCTCCTTCCACGGGGGGTCTTAGGGTTGGGGCAGAGCTAGAATTAAAACACTTGGCATGTTGTATCCTAATGTCTTTCCTCCCGGTGTAGAATATTCCTTTTAAGTTTCCTAAGAAGTTGTTTCTTTTATAATAAAGCCCACCCCCATTTCTACATTTCCCCTCCTTTTCTCTTGCTTTTGTGCTGGGTGCAGCAGGCCAGCTGTGGTTTTCTCTTGTCCCGATGATTTCTACTTGTCATGCCGGTGTGTTCGGTTAGCTAACTACTCATTGTAAACAACTGAAACTGCCCAAGGCAGTGCTCATAAATCAGCCTAATACTTATAAGATCTGCAAAAAAATAAATAAAATTTAGATGTTAAATTTACCATTTTCAAGTGCTAGTTTATGCAGTTGTTTTGAAGATGGAGTATATAAGGGCAATATTGCATGTTTTTCCTGTGATTCTATAGCCTTTCTTTTGAGCTAGAACAGTGTAGGACTGAACTAAATGAATTATCCTAGCTTGAGCAATGCTTGAATTCATATAGTGGAAACTCCAGAAGTGGCTTTAAAGATGTGACTAAAGTTTACTTCTTTTGCATTAAAGAAATCCATAGGCGAGACCTTCCATGTCAGGTATGACATCATTAGGAATCTAGGCTCCTTCCAGCTGCTCCACTCTCCCCAGGGTATTTTCATAATTTTCATTGTCTGAGATAGCTCTCTGAGCTCCAGTGTGATCCTGTGCTTGTTCTAGGTGCCTGAATGAAAGAAAATACAAGGTAAAGAAGGGCCTTCTTCTCAAGCAGACTTCCCATAGTGCCCAGAACACTCTGTGTCCCAGTCTGGGACCACACGATCTTTAGGGAAGAGGAGGGAATAGTTTTGTAGCAACAGACCCAGCTAAAACTAGGAATGGATAACCAAAAAAGAAAAGATGAATAGTTATTAGGAAGCACCAACTGTCTTGGCTACCGAAACTGCTATCTTCTCTTTACTCAGGGTCACTTTGCTCACTTCTCTCTACAGATCACCGGCCCTTCCTTCTAAACCTCCTTTGCTAAACTAACAACCCTCCTCCAGTTACTGTCAGCTATATCACAGTATTTTATCTTCTTTGTCATTCCTTGGTACTTGAAGCCACCTTATTTATTTACCATTGTTTATTATGTCTTTCTTGCACAAAAACATGAACTCATTGAAAGAAGAGAGCCTGTCCATTTCGTTTACCATATTAAACCCAGAATTTAAAAAATGCCTGATTGATGTACGATGAGCATTAAGTTGTGGTTGTCTGTAACGCTGGCTAATGGGCCCCCTCCTCATTATGGAGGACGGAGGACTAACAGCATCGTTATACTCAGAAACTGGGTCAAGGCTGGCTGTCTTCTAATGAGCCTTTCTGCAATATATTTACCTTTTAAAGAGATACATTGAAAAAAGGGGTCATTTGGGAATTAGAGTAATATAAACAATCGGATGGAAACTTATACTTTTAAATATAAAAAATCAGATGGAAACTTACACTTTTAAATACTTATTTCCTTGTTTATGAACTGTAGAATCAAATAAGCCTGAACTGCTTGTTATATGCTAAGACCTTGGCTCCTGTTGCATGTCAGCCTCCAGGGCCAGCTTGTAGGATGGCTGCTGCCTTCAGCCAGACCCCACATATTAGCAAGCTTCCTCTCAGGCCCTAGGTTCAGTTAAATTGAGCTCCATAGCCTCTGGCAAGGTTGGGGATCTTTCCGAGACTCAGTTTTTTTTTCCATTTATACACTAAAGAAAAATAAAATTATATCATTCTTTGCTAAGCATAATAATTGCCAAATAAATACATTATTGTTATAATGAAATACATACTTTAAAACTTAAATATCCTTAAGACTAAAATGATTGAATTAATTAAAGGGGGAAATAAACCAATTTCTTATTAAAGGGAAAATGACATCTTTCATTAATAATTTGGTACCATGATATTTGTTTAGCCCATCACCATGTGAAAATTTGTATAAAATAATGTATAATCAGCATACTTCTATAAATCATTAGCATTTGTAACCAGTTTATCATTCTAATAGGGACAAGAGATCCTTTAGTAGAATCCAGATTGATTTTAAAGAAGGAAAAGTGAACATGCCTGGTGGGTGTGGTTTTCAAACTTCCTATCCTTGGATCTGAAAACTTGTAAAGTTTGCATTTTGAAGTTGAAATACAAGCTTTGGTTTTTAAATTTTCAAAGCATATAAAGATTTGGATCTATCTCATTTAGGTAATTTGCTAAGAAAAGTGTGTCACTAAAGAAAAATAAAAAGATTGTAAAAGCTATTCCCTCCCTCCCTCCTGCCCTCCTTCCCTTCCTGCAAACTTTTTGAACATCTACTATGAACCAGATAATATTTTAGGTCTGGAAATACAGGAGTAAGTAAAACAGATTTAAAAATTTGTTTTTTCTACAGAAGGAGTCTTTTCAGGTCTAAAAAATAAGTATTTCAGGCTTTAAAAGCCATACAGTTCTGCTCGAGATATTCAGCTCTGGTGTTGCAGTATAAAGACCAAAACAGAGGATTCATAAATGAAGGGGCGTGGCTGCCTGCCAGGCTTTATTTAAGGACACTGAATTCTGTGTTCTTTCAGGGTTTACACAATATAACTCTTCTAATTGTTTTTCCACGCTTAATCACTTTCCTTGTCACTGGGACGAAGTATCTGCCACATTAAGTATTAAAGGAGAGGTTTAGTTTGCTCAGTTTCAGAAGTTTACATCCATATTCAGCAGGCACAAACACAGAAACAGCATCATAGAAGGGCCTGTTGTGGACCAAAGCTGCTCGTGTCATGGAGCCTGGTACCACAGAGGGGAAGGGAGGAGCTGAGGCGAGAAATGCACATGCCAGACCCCACCTTCCAGCAGCAGATTGAGCTGTAGTACTATGATGCGGTCACCTCCCAAAATCCCTACATCTGTTCACACAAGGTTTATGGGGGACATTGTAGGTCTAAACCATAACTATACTTTAACAATGTAAAAATTCTTAGTTCGTGACTCACATAGTAACAGACCGTGTGCTAGATTTGGCTAGTGGTTCATAATTTGTCAACCTTATTCTAGGAAATAAATATATCCTTTTAAAATTGAAAACCAGATTCTTCCAGGCTGGAAATAACTGGAAAGTTTGTTTTATGAAATTTTAGGAACTTTTTCCCTCTTACTATTCTATTTGTCAGTTTTAAAAGAATAAACTGCACTTTGTTCTAAAAACATCTTTCATTGGCTAGTGGTACTATGAAAACAGTAATATATTGATTTTACTGCATTACTATTCTCATACTGAGATAGTTGTGCTGCATTGTTTTTGAGTGAAGCTGTAAAATTTTAAGTAATGTTTTCGTACTTGTTTTCTTATTGCCATGCAAGTCTCATTTTGTGTCAGCTCTCACGGTTGTGTTCATCAACTCAAAATCATTATCATCAATCAAAATTGAAGACACACCAGTAGATGATCCTTCACTGAAGATTCTCGTGGCCAGTAATAGTGACACTCTGAGACTGCTAAAAATGAGTAGCTGTCCTCATGTCTCATCTGATGGTAGGTGATATTCTTTTAAAGACTGAATTACTTTTCTATTAGAGTAAAAGTAACAGTGGAATTTTTCTTTTGTCTTTTTGAAACAGAGTTTTGCTGTGTAGTTCATGCTGACCTTGAACTTGCTCTGTAACATAGGCTGACTTCAAACTTATGATTCTTGTGCCTCAGCCTCCTGAGTGCCGGGATTACAGCGGTGCATCAACATACACAGCTTTACAGTTTCGTATTGAAAATCACATACTTAGGCAACATAGTTTATTGAAGTGATTTTATTCAAAATAAGTGTTAATTTTCAAGCTATATATAGTTTAAATTGCTTCTCTTGCAAATACTTTAATATTTTATGTATACATTGTATTATCTGTATAGTTAGTAACTTTGAAACCATCTCCTCAGAAATCATTAATATTTGTTGAAGGAAACAGTGAATAACCAGTATCAAATTAAAATGTACAAAATACTATATTAGAATGAGTCTTCGTTAAGAAATCTTCTCAATTTCCTACAGGAATCCTTTGTGTGGCTGACCATTGTCAAGGCCTTAGAGAGCTGGTGTTGAATTATTACGTCCTAAGTGATGAACTCCTCCTGGCACTTTCAAGCGAGACTCATGTTAATCTTGAACATCTTCGAATTGATGTTGTAAGCGAAAATCCTGGACAGACAGAATTTCATTCTATTAAAAAACACAGTTGGGATGCACTTATTAAACATTCCCCAGGTGTTAATGTTGTTATGTACTTCTTTTTATATAAAGAAGAATTTGAGTCATTCTTCAAAGAGGAAACCCCTGTTACTCACCTTTATTTTGGTCGCTCAGTAAGCAAAGCGATTCTAGGACACATAGGTCATAACTGCCCACGACTGATAGAGTTAGTGGTGTGTGCGAATGGCCTTCAGCCTCTTGATAATGAACTCATTTGTATCGCTGAACACTGTAAAAACTTGACGGCTTTGGGCCTCAGTGAATGTGAAGTTAGCTGCAGTGCATTCGTTGAGTTTGTGAGAGTCTGCGGGCGAAGGCTAACCCAGCTCTCGATCATGGAAGAAGTTCTGATCCCCGATAACAGTTACAGCCTAGAAGAAATTCACACCGAAGTCTCTAAATACCTGGGGAGGGTGTGGTTCCCTGATGTGATGCCTATCTGGTAACCAGCTGCCAACCATTCTGCACTATTATTTTTTCCTCAGTAAGATTAGTTACTTTCTACCTATGCAAATGTAAATTTTAAGATACCTTATTTAGGATGAATGTTTTGTCGTTTGTGAATTGACTTAATAATTTGCTGCAAAATAATTTGAAAAAGTGTAAGAAATTTGAATAGGCAGAAATCTGTCAGTACAGCACAGAGTATGTTAGATTAGATGGTCGATAGACTAAAATTTACTGATGGTTTCTAAGTAGAGTCCTCAGCTTTCCTTAAAAGCATATTTTGGCTTACTAAATTTATAACATTCAAGTTGGTCCCTTAAATGATGCCTTTTACTTTGTAATTTCATACTGTTTTCATTTTATCTGGTTCATCTTGGCATTAATATATTTTACATAGTATTAAAAAACAAGAGTGCAGTCCAGAGGCTTACTTAATTGTACTTAGAAAATTTTTAGCACCCTATAAGAATATCTTTTAAAGTGAATTTTTGTCAGTGTACTTGCAGTACATAATGATAACATTTAGCCTGGGAAGTTTGCACAGAGCACATCTTAATTTCCCAATTGTCCCTCTCCCTCCCCATCCTCCTCTGTTCTCTCCAGCTCTTACTGCCCTATCCATTTGCAAAGACTGTTTCCATTTTCCCTTCATTTCTTTTTTTCACTTCTTTCTCTTCCTTTCCTCCCCCCTCCATTTCTTATTCTTCCTCTAATTTGAAGATCTCCCTTTTTCCTATTGTCTGTCCTTTATTTTGCTCTTCATTTATATTTTGGATTTCTCATATAAGAGAAACTATGCGGTAAACTTGAGTGTCTGAACCAGCTTCTGATTTCCAAAATACTTTGAATTCTACTTTGTATCAGCTGTTTTTATTATATAATAGTTGGCATTAGATAAAATTAAATTCTAATTCATTTTGTAAAGCTGCTGTGAAAGCAAAAAGGATACTGTGATTGTTAATTGATTAAATACCTGAAATAAAGGGGTAAGTTTCCTATGGTATTTTGGGGAGGGAATAAGCCTTTGTCAGCCTAAGGTATGGATGCAAGAATATGCCAGATCCTTTGTGTAAGTGATGTAATAATGTAAAGCTCTTTACTGGCTTGTTGTCTTTGGAAGGAGGCTCTCTCTGCAAAATGACCTACAATGTCTGGCTTCTCCCTGCCTCTTGGCCTGATTTTCCCCACTTGCCTCTGACTTTCTCTCATTCTCTCAGTTCCTCAAACTGCCTCACACCTTCCAGTCAGGAAACATCTGCACCTTCTCCCTGGCTTTCCCTTTCTATCTGCACCTTCTCAATATCGCTTCATCCTCGAAGCCTCTGTTGATACTTGGCCCATCCCTATCCTTCAGTCAGGTTCCTGTTGTGCATTCTGTGGTTGTGTTTTGCAGTATTTACTGCTGTGTGACTGTAGTCACTTGTCTAATTGTTATCAGTTTATTCCATTGCAGTGTAAACTCCATCAGTGCAAGCACCACTGTTGTTTTTTGCTGTTACATCCCCAGCATCTAGCATGCTAGTTATAATGAACGTAGTAGACAGTTTCCTAAACCACTTTCTTTTTCAAACCTGTTCCCCTGCATACTTTCCCCAGTGTCTTAAATTTATTTCTTGG
The DNA here is from genome assembly GCA_004027455.1 of Hydrochoerus hydrochaeris. Classification (NCBI taxonomy): domain Eukaryota; kingdom Metazoa; phylum Chordata; class Mammalia; order Rodentia; family Hydrochaeridae; genus Hydrochoerus; species Hydrochoerus hydrochaeris. The sequence continues at coordinate 448,036 of PVLA01000220.1, forward strand.
AAATCAATTAAACTAAAAAATGTTTTTATCTTACAAATTTGAATATTTTTAATAATAAAAACTTAAATATTTTCACCTGGTAAGCTACCAGAATGCACCTCGACGTCCCTTCACTATATTCGGAGGCCACTCTCGGGTCCATTCTCCGTGCTGGGCCCATCTCCTTGGTGAACCCTGTGGGGCAGGCGTCTCCTACTCACCTTCATGTCTCTTGCTCTCAGGACAGAGTGTTCTACATTAGTGAGCATGCAATGCGTGGTAGTGGCACCGAGTCTACTGAGCAAGAAATACAACACCAGTTTGTGGAAGACTGAGTTACTGTCTTGCAGATTGTATTGTGTATGTCTTACGATTTCAGGAAAGTGCAGGAGCAGCATGTAGCAGGAAACCTGAAATCTGATCATGGTAACAGAATCACAAACAAGAGCTGGCTTAACTGAGGAGGAATTGGGGATCAAAGTAATGGCACAAATATCACAGAGGTAAGCCTCTGGTTTTACCTGTATTGCTATTGCTTTAACATGGATAGTGGAGGGGGAAGGTACTGTATTTACATGCACGGTAAGGTGATAAAATGCCCTGGTCCTTGCACTAGTAGGTAAAGGATGCAAAACACAGAGAGGGACTAGAGAGGAGCTGTCAGGGGAGCTTCTCCGTGTAGCCTAGTAGCACAGAGAGAAGGAGCCCCATTGGGCTCTTCACCCAGGACAAGAAGTTTGGCTTTCAGTGGAGCTTTTCAGTTGCCCAATAATTGAACCCCATGAATTAAGCATTACAGTGAATCTTGGAGCAAAACTCAGAGTAATCCAAGTTCATTAACTCATGTTAAGGCCCTGATTAGTCTTATTCCTGGGTGATACATAAAAGGGCCAACTTTTTGTTGTTTTAATATAGGATCTCACTGTACAGTTTAGGCTGCCCCCAAACTTACTATGTAGCCCAGGCTGGTCTCAAACTTGTGGCAATCCTCCTGCCTCAGCCTCCCAAGTGATGGGACTCTAGGGCTAACCATTTTTAGGAGAAAATATGGGGTGTTTTTAATGCTTTACCTAATAAAAAAAATCCCCACATAACCAGAAGTGTATGAAAAGATATTCAGTACTGTTACTTCTCTGTCATGTGAACTTTATAATATTTCAACTAAAGTTGAATAATTCAACATCACAACCAGAAGATAAGGAAGGAAAAAAAACCTACACTTACATAGTACAGCAGAGGGCGCTGAATTCCAGGTTTCCTTTGATCTATAGTTTGCATTTCCTTTCAACAGATACAGATGCTAAGCAGAAAGCAGTGCTCTTGCTGTACTTTGAGGAAGATTATGTGGAAGGCTAAGCTTAGATTTCATTGTTTAAATGTTGGACCTCTTTTAAAGTTGTTTTTAGCTGGGGGTTTAGCTCAGCAGTGTAAGTGCCTGCTTGGCAAACGCGAGGTCTTGAGTTCAATCCCTGGCACCAAAAAAAAAAAAAAAAAAAGTTGTCTTTAAAACCTCTTTTTTGTGCCATTTTCTTTTTTGTGGGTCTTTAATAGGAGCATAGTCTTTATCTGTTGAAAGACAATTTAATTTCTAGTAATAATCTAAAGATATTGGGAACCAGTATGGTGGCACACTCCTATAATCCCAGCACTCGGGAGGCTGAGGCAGGAGGATAGTTGCAAGTTTGAGACCAGCCTGGGCTACAACGTAAGTTCAAGGCCAGACTGAATTGCATAATGAGACTCTGTCTCAGAGACAAAAAAAAATAGATAATGGGGTACCAACTATTTAAATAAGGAAGACTATGATATCAGATGATACTGGATATAGTTTTTTTCTAAGCAAAAAGTAAATTCTTAGCTTTCTAGCCTTACATATTAGGACACAGTGGTGAATATATCCAGCTAGATACGAGAGTGTTAATTTTCTCACCTATTTGAGATTCAGCATTAACTCTTCCTCCTGGCCACCTAGATAGAAGTCCTGTTGCCTGTGTAACACATTATTTGTAGCAGTTCTCAGTCGTGAAATCATCCTCAACTGTAAATCTATACCAGTGACAGTAACTTAAATATTCCTATATGATTCTTCTCTTTCCAGCCCTGGGATAACTAATTGCATCATTTTCTTGCTTTCTGTTAAATTTTACTATTTTTGTATGTGTTCTTAGAAATGTTTTTATTTCAGTTGTTTTGACTTTAATAAAAAGTGTCAGGCTTTATGTGATCTGTTTCACTTTTCCTAAATTTAAAATTACTGTATATTTCTATGATTCATCTATTTTGTTATGTTTAGAAGAGGTTCATTTATTATGATTGCATTACTAACTATAATAATTTTTAAAATCTTTAACTTTTGATGAGTATTTGGATTATTATGGATTTTGCTATGACAAAAAATGATATCATGAACATTCTTATTCATAGGCCTTGGTACACCATTGGAGAGATTTCTTCAATAATAAAATTCAGTTATCTTTTCTGCTAACATATCTTCTTCTAAAAATGGAATCATTTTACTGGAATTTTCTACATTTCAAAAGAATTTAAGCAAAAATTCATAAAGTTTCTACAATGATTATTTTATTCATTTCTTAGTGACTAACTCAAATCTAAGAATTCAGAATTATTTCTGGTCCTTTGAACATTTTTATGTTCTTGCTTTCTCTCAGTACTTCTAACCAACATAACTACAACAATAATATGTAGTGATATATAGAAATAAGTGATCCATAGAAATAAGTAGAAATGATTATATATAACTAGTTGGCCAGGTGAGGCCAACTGAGCCAGTTCCATGAGATACTTAAGATAGTCCTCTTTCTCTTTCTGGTACTTTCTGAAATGTAAAATATGTTTTCTTTCTATAATTTGCTATCATTCATTACCTAAGAAACTAGCTACTTTTACAGAATGTGAATGGAAGGACTAGAAAATTCTTTCTTATCCATGTCAACAGTTTTGCTTGCAGGCAACCTAAGGATATTGCTGAGAATCTTTTATTACCTTAACTCCAAAGAAGGTTCCAATTTATTTGACTATGAAGTGGGTACTATTATACCTAAAGTTATAAGCTACCTTTCATTCTTGGGCTGTACAATGATGTTTGGGTTCCTTCACACTTTCAGGCAGAAAGGAGGCTAGTTTCAGAGGTATCAGAAGTGCAGTTGGACCTGCTTGGATTCACTTGTTCATTTACCTCAGGTCTTTAGGACTTAGAAATCAAAAACATAAAACTACAGGAGGTGACAGAAAAAAAATCTAAAAGCCCCACTAAATTAGTTCACACGTGAACATCAAAGTGACTGAGTCAAAATCAAAATTCATCTTTCTTGCATTTGTTTTATTTCTATTTGAACACAGGCTTCTTCAGATGTAGGACATGCATCAAAGTTTCTGGGACGATGGCTTTTACTCATAAGATCTTGTCCTTGTCTTCCACTCACAGATACACAGTGGGATCGGTCAAGTCACAGTTTTCAATGTGTACATGTGACTGTATGCCAGGATAAACTTTCTGCAATGGCAGTAGAGTTCCAAGTTTTTCTCCCTTCTTGATGGAACCTTTATACTTAATTGGCTTAATGTAGAAAATTTTGACACAAAAACCTAAAAGAAAGTAAGTATAATTTTTCATTACCTGGGCTTCAGTAGCCTTGATTCAGAAAATTAAAACATACTTGTAAGAACAGGTGGACAACAACATACAAAAAACAAGTTGAATGAATTTGGGAAAGAAAATTGCAGCATCCTTTACTAAAAAGGAAGGCTAAACTGAGTGTGGTGGTCCAGGCCTGTGTCTCATCCTTGAGAGGCTGAAGCAGAAGAATCATTTGAGCACAATTTCAAGACCAAACTGGGTAACATATTAAGACAAAATCTAAAAAAAGAAAAGATGGAAATTACAAAGTACCAAAGGGTAAACAGGACAAGTAAAAATTAAATAGAGGGACTAAAGAATACTGTATCAAGAAAACATTAACTTGTAGAAAATTGATGCAGCACGATGTGAACTCCAAAACATATTCTAGTAAAGCTACAGGACTTTTAAAATAAAGAAAAATAGAAATAATATTACAAAAATACAAACTTTCCTAATAGCAAAAGAAATTTTTAAAAAAGACTAAATAGAGATAGACAATATGGTGCAATAATTGTAAGAGAATATGACAGTGTTAGAACCAAATATATGACTCATATCTATAAATGTGAGTAGGTTTGACTTGTCTGTTTAAAATTTTCCAGTTCATTTGAAAAGCAAACCCCAATTGTACACTGTACAGAATAAAATGTAATGATTGAAGAGGCTAAAAAATAGAACTAGATAATGATTTGCCAAGCAAATGGAAGCAACAAGAAAGCAAGTATTCTTATCCTGTTATGAGAATGGGATTCAGGCCAAATATCACTGAAACAAAACGAAGGTAGACAATACGCAACGACATCATAAGGATGCGCTAACAGTTACAGCTCTCTGTGATCTAAATAACATCTACATAAAACAGAAACTATAGGAGACACAAGGAGAAAGAGAAACCCGCTAATAAAGGGAGACTAACATACTATTGTCAGTGCAAAGAGGGCAAGTGAGCAAAAAAAACCAAGCCTGTGAAATGGCTGTCCACGATGGTAGTAGCCACAAGCTATGCATGGCTGCTTAGCACTCAGTAGCCAACATGCAGTTCAGGGTAAAATACACAGTACATTTTGAAGACTTAGAACAGAAAATATAAACTATCTCAATTTTTATATTAGATTGAAATAATATTTAAGGATGTTGCATTGGATAAAGTACTAAAATGGTTTCTGCATAGTTCTTTTTAATTCATATGGCTCCTAGGAAATGTTAAATTATGTATATTACTTATCTTTAAGAAACTCAGTGAGTTATGTCTCAGGAATATGTATTAACAAATGTGCAGGACCTCTACACTGAAAACTACTAGTACAGCAAAGAAAGAAGACCTAAAACAGAGGATGTAAGATATTCATTCATTGGAGGGCTCATTACTTTAAAAATACCAACTCTTGTCAGTTTGATCTATATATTCAGTACAAAACCAACCAAAACCCCAGCAGGAATTTTGTGAAAGTTGGCAAACTGATTTTGTAATTTATTTAGAGATGGAAATGATCAGGAATTGCTAAGACAATGTGAAAAAAAAAGTTGAAAATCTTCTACTACCCGATATCAATATGTACATTAAAGCAGCTGTAATTAAGACACTGGGAACACACAGACTGACAAATTGATGAAAGACAATAAAGAAACAGACCCGCAGATGCTCAGACCCTGATTTATTACAAAAAAAATTTGCAGAGCAGTAGAGAGAAAAGCCTTGTCAAATTAAGGTTGTTGAGTCAAATAAAAATCATATAAATATGAAAAGAAAAACAAAACTTGAAGAAAGCCCAAGAAAATATAGTTGTGCCTTCAGGGTTGGCAAATATGTCAAACATGTTTTTAAAATGTTAACAAAAAGTTGTCCATAAATTTTATCACATTAAAAATAAAAATTTCTGGGGCCAGGGATATAGCTCAGTGTCACAGTGCCTGCCTGGCAAGCTCAAGGTCCTTAAATTTGATTCCTGGTACCAAGAAAAAATAAAATAAAATGAAACTTTCTATCAAGAGACATAATTAAGTGAAAAGACAAGCCACAAAGTGGAATAAAAAATTATATATCTGAAACAAAGGACTCATCTGAATGAAAAGCTTTCATATATTAATAAAAAGTATGATCCAATAAAAATGGGATATTTGAATAGATATATTACAGAGGAAATATCCTCTGTAACTTTATTAATAACTTTAAGATATTATTAATAACTTTATTAAACACAATGAGATCCATTACACAAGCATCAGAGTAGCTAAAACAAAAAAGCAGCTGGGCGTGGTGATGCATGCCTGCAATCCCAGCACTAGGGAGGATGAGGCAGAAGGATCCCTGGGAGTTTGAGGCTAGGCTGGGATACAGATAGTAGTGAGTTTAAGACCAGTGTGAACTATACAACAAGACCTGTATTGTCTCAAAAGACAAAACAAAAAGAAAAAAATAAATAACATCAAGCATTGTGTATGGAGCAACCAGAATTCGTACACACCTGGAAGCAGTGTAAACTAGCACAACTATTTTGGAACACTGTGGCACTATCTACTATAGCTGAAGATCCACGTATTCCATGTGACCCAGCAGCACTGCACCTACGGCATGGTGCTGGTTGCTCAGCGTTGATTCCAACGGTGCACACTGTAGAGGGAACTGCTACAGCATACGTGTGAGCTGGGGATATAGCTTGGCAGTACCTGCCTGACAAGCGCGAGGTTGTGAGTTCAGTTCCCAATACCAAAAAATAAGAACCCTAGTGAAAAACTACATAGCTCAGCTGACTCTACAGCCCCTGGTCTGACTGGTGGACCACAGAGGGCTTTTAAAGTTCCCTTTTGGGATGATTAGATGTAAAATTTACAGAATAAATTTTTGTGTGGAAAGATTTTTCCTCTGTGGGACTCAATCTCTCTTTCATTCGTGGAGCTCTGGGACTGACCTGGCTCAAGTCTAGGAGTTGCAGGGAGGCTATGATCCATCATTGTGATGACTGAAGTAAGCCTTTTTTTTTTTTTTTTTTTTTGGTACTGGAATTGAACCTGGGAACTTACAAGGCAGGAGGTAAATCTTTTACCTTGAGACACTCAGTCAGCCAAGATGGGCTTGAACTTGTGGTCCTCCTGCCTTCTAAGTCAGGATTTTGTTTATGAGACCTATTTCATTTCACTTATAAAAACACTAATGAGGTTTGAGTAGATTATACATCCATTCATTTCTGGTTAGCCAGGCCACAAATTACTGAGGTTCACAGAAATCTGATTAGTGCTCTACTTTTCTGCCTCTTACTGGCACTTTGATCTTGGCCTTGACCATTAAATGCTACTCTTTCAGAGAATTCAGTTTAATAGCACCAGAATTTGTTGTCATTTTGGGATGATAGAGGGCAGTTGCCAAGTAGATCCTCAAGGACATGGGTTCCTTCACAGCTCTGGGCTCACTCCAATAGGAAAATATATATTTAATGACTATATATACACTAAAATGTTCCACAAGCATTATATTTTTTCTTTTTTTATTTAAAGAGAAAAAACATGTAAAGGGTAGAGATAATACAGAATTTCAAAAAAAAGATAAGCAGTAAGAAATCACTAGTTGATAAATTACATATAGTCCTCTTAGAAATAGTTGTTCAAGTTACAAAATTAAAGCATACAAAGTAGATAGTCAAACAGTGAGAATGTAAACAGCTACACATGCATGAATCTCTACATGTATTTCTATCCTTTTTGTATTAGAGGGAAAAGCAAAACCTAGCAAGACAAAACAAAACAAATTCCTATAAAAACATGAAACCAAAAAGTCATATAAAACCACAGTACAAGGTGATCTACAATGATTACTGTGTTGTTTCTTATTATCAACAAGCATTTTCATAATCACCTAAAAGTGAAAACTATCCAATTGTCTATCAAAAGGAAAATAGATGAATATATGAAAGTATAAGCATATAATGGATGCGACACATTAAAAAGTGAATTTAGATGCAAAAATGTGTTAATTTCAACCATGATATAGAATGAAACAAGACCCACAAACAGTAAATATTGTTGAATTCTATTTATATCTTTTTTTAAAATAGGCAAAATTAGCATGTGTACTACAAACCACTGACTTGGATTGGCACAGTGACAGCATAGCACAAGATGATTCTGGGAATGTGCTGGTCATGTTCTGTGTCTTTACCTGGGTGCTGGTCACTCATCATGTTCACTTTGTGATAATTCATGAAGCTATGTGCAAGGAGCATTGTTCAGTGTGTGTGTGTGTGTGTGTGTGTGTGTGTGACACTCCAACAGTGTTTTAAAAAACCCAAATAATACTGGGTATAGTGGTGCATGTCTGCAATCCCAGCATCCCAGCTCTTGAAAGGTTGAGGCAGGGGTATCGCAGTGAGTTCAGGCCCAGCCTGGGCTGCATAAGAGTTCAAGGCCAGCCTGAACTATATAGCAAGAACTTGTCTCAATCAATCAAATAGCCAGAGTACCAGTAAATCTGCTTTTTCCAGCACAGAAAGGCCTTTGGAACTAGCTCACATTTAACTCTTACAGAAATAATATTTACAAATTCTGAGCTTTTTGGTAAATGAAAGTGTCTTGTATGGCTTAATATTGCTGCAACTGATTTTGTTAATAGATTTAAAAAACACACACACGGATCACAGAAAGGACACCTTCAGTCAGTTATAGAGTTTGATGGGTTGTGTGCATAAAGCAGAAGTTTTGAGGGAAAGCGGTAGGACATCTTTGAAAATGCATCCGTGGTTTTGGCATGGTGTTTTCCTGTATGTTCTAAGTTGTATCACTTTGAAAGAAGTACAAAACTTCTATGTATGAAACCAGCATCCAATTATATAAGCATCCACATCCCCAGGATGTATCCTAGATCTGTACAACCAGCTATCTTACCTCTTCCAGATAGCCGAACACCATTATTGATGGGATTTTTGTTTCTATAAGGTTTCTCCTGGCCCAAAATCATTCCAGTAAATGGTGCATACACAGTCGATCCATCAGAGCACAGGACATCCACACCTTGGTGAGGCCTCTGGTTTCTAGGATGTAAATAATAGGGAGCAGATTGAGGAGCTGCCTTGGAGAACTTTATTGCCAAGAATGTGACGTTAGCCCTCTGTTCCACTCCAGAGTATCAGAAATTGAAGCTGCCAAAACATTTGAGATTTTGCAGGGTTTCTCTCTGTTTAGTCCAAGTTTAACCACTCTCTGTGGGTAGTAATCTGTTTAGTCCAAGTTTAACCACTCTCTGTGGGTAGTAATCTGTTTGGCCCAAGTTTAACCACTCTCTGTGGGTAGTAATGATCATGTTGTAAAGATTAAAGTATTTAAACTATTACGTGGTATGTGGTAAGTCTTAAACAAATATTAACTATTACTATTATATGACATTTTGGGGAAATGAGATAGTACAATTAAGTAAAATTTATAGTATCAGAATCTTGACCTCTTCAAGACCATTTTGAAAAGAATTGCCTTTTTATGAAAGCCTATCATGAAAATATCACATACTACCCTAGCATCTTATTTTTCTCTCAGTGAAAAGTCAGTGTAAACATCATTTCCTGTACATGGTACTTAGTACAGTGAGTGATACCTCCAGGGTTTATTAAACTATGTGGAGCACAAATGCAAAAATCATTCCAGATTTGTGAGATTCCTTAAGTTTGTCTCTAACAATCCCTCAGTTCTGGCTTTTCACTGCTGCTCCTAAACCTGCTCTTACCAGGCTCTTCTGCCTTCTCATAGGATATTGAGGAACTGTCAGATTGTTGGAATTAGGTGTAAAGTGCCATCCAACAGGTTCCAAGAGAGCCAAGAAGATATTATGTAAATCACATGTATAATCCATAAAATGTGATACAAATTGAGTGTTAATTTTAGCAATTTAGGTCTCATCCCATAGTCCTGTTTCAGGTTATTTGAAGTTGCTTTATAAGTAATATCCGTAAGTGACAGATCTACTCTAATGAGGGAGATCAGCCTCCAACACTCCAATTCCAGAGGCTGGGTGAGGAGCAGCATGATTGGCTGGAAGAAGATCCAAAAGCTTGAATTCAAGTGTGGCCTTCACCATCTCTAGCTGTGTGCAACAGGCCCCTTTACCTGTTGGCATTCAGTTCAAATTTTTCATCTGTAAAATGCATTCCCAGTGTTTGATTTTTCACCTTTGGGAGGCCAGGTGAGATAAATCAATGGCTGAAGTTGTTGAGAGGGAAAATGGCATTCATCTGTTCCCTTTTCTTTTCCTTAGTTTGTGATCTCTCCCCCACTCAGAGTCCATACTTAAAGCAGAGTTTTTAAAAGTCATCCCAAAGACAATAATGTTACACGTATCTCTGGGGCCAAAATGTAAGACAATGTAGAGTGAGGGCACTAAGAAGTCAGGAGTCAGAGAGATGGATGGCTGGTTGGTTATGATACTCCTTACCTCTGAGCAGAGTACTGTCCACAGCCATGGCTGTCACAGGTCCGGATCTCATTAGAAGCCTTGCCGGCACATATGTTAGCCCATGGCCCCGCCAGTGCTAAAACAGCAGAAACACAAGATCCTTAGGTATCTCCATTAGTCTCCAGGAGATCCTGAGAAATCTATTTTCACTGTAGTTTTCTTCTAACTTTCTGTAGTTTATTAGGGGGGTTTTACAAAATTCTGTATCTAATTCACATGTAAAATCGGCTTTTTCACTGACCAAGGAAGGTTTGTTTATTAGCACTAAATTCTATAGGTACCACTATGCTTAGATTAAACCAGAATAAACTGCACAGCTCAAAAAAATAAGTAGGATTTACAAAATAACTTTGAAATGCCTTGTGGTTAGTTCTAATAAGCAAATCCAAATAAATATTTGAATTAAGGCAAAACATGCTCTCAGCAAGTCAAGTTTATTCAACACTAAATCTCATGTTTACAGACATAGAAGAGGAAGATCCTAGAAATACAAGTAATTCAAATGTCAACCATGTAAGTCTAAGGAGGTCAGGAGAGAGATGGGGAAGAGAGTTTAAACAATTACATAAAAAGTTACGAAGCAATAAAACAGAATGGGGGCTCTTGGTGTGCATTTTGCAACCTTTAAAAGCAACTTGCCTCTTTAATGTAATATTTAATGTTATCTCATTAAAAAATTGCCAATTGAATTGAATCCTTGATTTCCAATATTAACATACAAAGGGATAGAGTTAACAGACTCAACCTTTCACTTTTAAACAAATGAACAAAAAAATCAAAAGCAAGATGCTAGTAATTCAATGATTGACATTATTTAGTGATATTTTTCTTTCCACTAGTATAGAGCAGCTACAGAATATGGCCATAGAGCATATTTAATGTAACATGGGTATTATGCTGAGGATATAGCTTAGTGGCACAGTGCATGCCTGACAAGAGTGAGGTACTGAATTTGATTCCTGGTACAAAAAAAACAAAATAAAACAACACCACCCCAAAAATGGGTATTAAAGTCTTTCACCATGAAGCCAAGCCTCAGATCAATATAATACCATCACTTTGGCAGTTACTTATTTTTAAGAATTTAGGTATATATTCAGCAATTTATTAATCTGTTTTTCTTTCATGCCATGACCATTAAATTAGGGAGACATTCCCTTTGTTCTCATCCATATGAGCTTTTGCATTAGTAATTTTCTAAAATTATCATACAATTTGTTTTTCATTTTCTAATTTTGTTCCAATTAAATTCCAGGCCACAGCTGAATTTTCCAAAAGTTTTCCCACTCAACTTTTATATTTTCCTCATTAAAGAACCAAAACATTCAAGTAGAAATCATTGAGAAATGCCACCCAATACCATATATCCTTCCTATCCCACCTTAAATAATTAATACAGAAGTTCCTGTTATGATTGTGCTATTAATGATTTTAAGTCTACCTTGAAATTAGTTTTTTTGAAAATATTAACCAAGATTCTAAAATTGCACTTTTGACTTACCCATGGAAATCAAAGGAGCCAAAAGGAGTACTCTTGTGAGAAACATCTGGTTTTTGCTCTCCTTATGTTTCTGCCTTTAACTAGAATTGTCACCACACTCTTAGAAAAATATTGAAGTTTGAATGAATATTTTCTGGTTATTTAGCCTTTGAATTTTATATCTCTCATTTTCTTTAATTTAGTGCAAGACACAGAGAGTGTAAGAGAATGGATCAAGTCAAATTCTAATAGTCCATGGAATTTGACTCACATGTAAGACTGATATAAAGGCTTTGATCTGAAGAAGCCAATTTTATTGGAAATACTGACTAAATATTAACAGAAAATGATAAGACAAGGTACAGATTAATGGTCTTTGAGGTTGTAGCTGGCAGGAGAATATGCATAAGAAAATGACATATTTAGTATTGTTAGTAGATCTTTTGTTCAGTTCTTGGGGGGCATATAGTTCAGCAGAGAATGGATCATTAATAATGTGTGATCTTCTATAACATATTCTTCAATTTATCTAAGTTTTTTTTTATCATCAACTCAGTTACATATCATGTGTGTATGTATTGCATGTGTAATCTTACCATTTTGAAAAAAAGTATTTTGAATGTGATTTTAAATATTTGTTCATTTGCGATGATGAAAAATTAACATCCATGATATAATCATACAATGAAGTATAAAAGTTTAAATGAGGACTGTCTACAGATATTAACAGAGGTTTGTAGATATACTATTGAATAAAAGTGACTTTTAGAATGGTATTTTTAACAATATATTTATTTAAATCTTGAAAAGAAAGTGTTATATGACTATTGTATATACAGTAAGCATATAAAAATATACATGGAGAAAATTTAGAACACTACCTCTGGAGAAGAGAGAAATGAACTATGGAGATGTGCAAGGTACTTAAACTCTAGAATATTTCATTTTTAAAAAATAAAAAGATCAGAAGCAAATATGTAAAGATATTAATTTGTTAATCATTGGAGATAGACCATGGATGTGAAATTCTGTAAATTTCTATATACTTAAATTTTCTATATGTTTCAATTTATATTAGCAGATCCTTTCTATTCCTAATATTAGACAAGGGCCCTCATTTAAATAATTTGCCTATGATATAAAATTAAGATTAAAGATCAATAGCTTTTCTATACATGTACTATCTGAGAAATAAATCAGGAAAAAAATTCCATGCACAACAGCTTCAAAATAAATCAATAAAACACCTAGAGATCAGCCTAAGTAGGTTAAAGACTATGGTGAATATTACTTAACACTGAAAAAACAAACGGAAGACCCTAGAAGGTGAAAGAATCACCTGGGTTCATGCATGAACAAAAATAGTATTGTTAAATTGTTCATGTTACCAAAAGCATTCTACAGGTTCAATGTGATCACCATCAAAATTTTGGTGACATTCTCATAAAGAATGTCTAATTTCTTGAAAATTAGAAAAAAATTCTAAAACTCATATGGAAATACAAAAGACCAAGAATATCCAAAGCAATCTTTAGCAAAAGGACAAGGCTGGAAGCATTACAATGCCCAATTTCAAATTAATACAACTAAGCCATAGCAACAAAAACAGGATGGTATAGGCATAAGAAATAGAAATATATACCAGTAGAAGCACATATAGGATACAGAAAAAAACATTAAAATTACAGTCATCTGATTCTTGACAAGGAGCTAAAGACATATGTGAGAGAAAAGATAGTCACTTCAGCAAATGATGCTTGGAAAACTGCATGCCAATAGGCTGAAAATTGAAATTACATTTCTATTTCTTACCTTGTATAAAAATCAATTCAAAATGGATCAAAGACCTAGGTATAAGCACTGAAACTTTGAAACTACTAAGAGAAAAACACAGGAGAAACACTTGAGGCCAGAGATATGCACAAAGATTTCCTAAACGGAAATTCCAAGAGCACAGGAAATACTAGCAAGATTCAACAAATGGGACTACATCAAATTAAAAAGTTTCTTCACAGCAAGGAAAATAACAGAGAGAAGAGATAAGCTTCAAAAATGGCAGAAAAATTCTTTGCCAACTACTCTTCTGACAGAGGGAAATTATCTAGAATATATGACAAAGTTAAAATGCTTAAGTCCAAATAGCTGAACCAATCAATGGGCAAATAAATATAACAGACATTTCTCTAAAGAGGAAGGACAAATGACCAGGTAAGTACATGAAACAAACAAACAAAAAAAGATGTTCATCATCTTCAGCCTTTAGGGAAATGCAAAGGAAAACCACATTGAGATTCCATCTCACCCCAATAAGAATGGCTATCACAAAAATACAAAAATTTAAAAAGCTGGCAAGGATGCAGAGAAATAAAATGAACCCTTCCACACTGTGCAGATGTATAAATTAGTACGACTACTATGGGAATCGGTATGGACACTCATCAAAAAAACTAAAAATAGAACTGCCATGTGACCCAGATATATCACTCCTTGGCATATAACTAAAGGAATTAAAGTCAGCATACTATAGGGATACCTGTATCCCCATTTATTGTGACACTATTCACAATAGTGAAATGGAACCAGCCCAGAAACACATCAACAGATGAATGGAGAGTGAAAAGTATAAGAATATTATTCAGCTGTAAAGAAGAGTGAAATTATGTCATTTGCAGAAAAATAGATGGAGCTGGAGATCATTACATTAATTGAAATAAGCCAGACACAGAAGGACAAGGGTCACATATTCCCTCTAATATATGGGGCCTCCCCCCAAAAAATGAGATGAATGTAGAAAGGAAAGAGAAAGGGAAAATGGAAAAGGAGTGTGAGGGAAGGTAATAGGAGGTTGAATTTGATCAAAATACATGCACTGAAATCCCATATTTTGTAAAATTAATATTCAATAATAAAAATACACTTTTAAAAATTGGCAGTACCTGCAGGGCATGGAATTTGTGGCCACATATCATTGCCTTTGCTGCATCCATGCCACTACCATGTCTCATCAGTGCCAGAGGGGACTTTCTCCACCTTGACTGTGATTTTTGGCTGTGTGGCTTTGATCAATAAAATGAGGCAAAGGTGACTGCATCTTTATAGCCTGTGAACAGCTTGTGGAGTTTTGTTCTCACACTCAACTTCCCATGTCTGACATCTGCTGAGGAGCTTCTTTCCAGACTAATCTGCCCTGGAAAGAAAATAACAGTTCTGAGGAGCAGTGTCACCCCAGAGACACCAGGCACAACACAGGCCATGGAGATGTGAGTAACAAGAGGTGGTCATGTGAAGCCGCTGAATCTGTATTTGGTAAGTTATGCAATGATGACTAAACTATGCCAATTAATTTAGACTTTGCAAACCCTTCAAGGAGGCACTCGATGTGTAGAGTGCAGAATGCCAATGCGCTGAATTTATTAAAGAACCGAGATGTACTGAAAAAAGAATAGATCACTGGGATAAAACAGGAAATTCTGAAACAAGACACCAAAGTATACTGTATTTAATATATTACAAAAGTATCACTTTAGACCACTAGAGGGAAACATCAACTATAAATAATATTGAGACATCTGGCAAGAAATAAAATCTTGATCCATACATCAAAGTGAGCCAAATGTGTATACAAAAAAGAGGGGGGAAGGAAGGAGGCAGAGAGGAAAGCAGTGAAGGGAGAGAAGAAGAGTCAAGGGCAGAAGGTAGGAAATTGTAACTTATGAAGTTCATAAATAATGAATGATTTTTCATGGAATAGGTTAGGACCTTCAAAGTATGTCCAAAGCCCCCCAAATTATGAAGGCAACATTGGCTAATGTGTTGCTATAGCAATAAACTAACTCCTACAAAACAATATCCTAATCAGAGTCAAAAGACAAGAACCTGGGGAAAATATGACACATATAACATGACAGGTAAGCACTCATTTCCCTTATATACCTACAAGTCTTAAAAAGCAAAAGATGTAAACAAGCTCATACAAAAAAATCCAGAAGATGTCACAGACTTTCATTAAAAAATACAAATTACTTATATGCATTTAGAGATTTTTTTCCACTGTACCCATAATTAAGATTTTATGTATAGGACCCTGGGTTCAATCCCCAGCACCCCCTCACACATAGTAAGCCAGACTAGAGTATTGCTTTTCACCTATCAAATTGATATAGGGGAACACAACTCCCAACCTATGAGTTCGTGTTCTCATAGGAAGTGTCCAGTATGAGTTCGTGTTCTCTAAAGTTGAAGAATGAATTTTAGGAACAACAGAGGTTAAGAGCAGAATATATTTATTGAGAGACAGAGAGCTTCTGTCTGAGAGACACAAGGGGTCCCGAGAGGGTTTCCAGGAACTCTGTCTTTTTTAGGAACTTTTATGGAGTAAAATCATGGGTGAGACAGTTGGGAGGAAAGGGAACTCGTGAGGTGGACATAAGGTGGGACAGAACTATGGTTAAACAATAAGATTAAATGCTCAGGTAAAATTGATTAAATCAGGAACAAATGAGCCAGATTCATGTAGTAACATGCTTAACAGGAGTGACTCTTACCATAGAGGTTTGGGATGGTGATTCCTGTCTTCCTCAGTATGATAGGGAACTATTTAGACTATCAGTCTTTAGGATATAGGTGCATTTGTTTGATCTTTTGTCTTGAGGCCTGGCCCATAGCAAGAAGTGTCTGTCTCCCCCACAGCTGGAAGGTATTTGGGCCTATACACTGGCTCCTTTGAGGATGTAGCCCTGTCTCACTACCTATAATATTTTGAACTAACTCAGATGCCTGTAACAAAATCAGCAAGACAAGGGTACTTGAACGGAGGCACACTGATAATGCAAGTTTAACCTTTTTAGAGAACAATTTGGCAACACACTTCACAGTTTTACAAGCACAAAACCTTTGCACCAGCAATTTTATTGTTTTTCTACCTGTGGCTTGCTTTCCTCCATTTCCCTGCCTTCAGTGTTAACCTTGTCCAATCCATCTTTCTCTCTGAAGTCAGAGCAGCCCTCTGATCTGCAGATGAGATGGTAGCATGAAATAGGGTCTAGGCTAGTGTCATCAGTGGTGAAAAGCTGATGGGGAACTTTATAATGAATGTATCAGGTGCAAATAGCTAACCAATCTTACCATGGAGGAGGCATTTTGGGCTTCCTGGTAAAATACATGATACTGATGTCTTGGTTACTTTTCTCTCATTGCTGAGACAAAATACCTCGTTTCAAAATTAGGGAAGAAGAGGTTTATTTATCTTACAGTTTTGAAGGTTCAGTCCATATTCAGCTGGTCCCAAGGCAGCGTGGCATGGCTGAGGGGCAATTGTTCATGGTGGCTGCAAACAAAGGCAAAAGAGGGAGAACATGCCTTCTCCCTACCCTTACATTGTATATCAGCTCCACCCCTGGGCAGGTGCAGCCCTCACATCACCAGTCTCAGCACTAGACAACAACCAATTACAAATGCTAGATTTAGTTGGGTCCATGATTGCATGAGGCTTAGGGGGTCATAACATCCCCTGCCAGCCCCCTAAAGACTCAGGTACATCCTTTATACAAAAGATATTTAGTCCATCTCCAAGAGTTGCCAAAGTCCTAACAGTTTTAGCATTGCTGAAAAGTCCAAGTCTCAAGTCTCCTCTGAGATCTAAGGCAAACTCTTCGCTGCAAGCCCCTGTATAAATGAAAACAAAGTTAAACACTTCCAACATACAATGGCACAAGACAAACATTACCATTCCGAAAGTTACAAACAGGAATACAAAGCATTGGAACCAAAGAAAGTCCAAAATCCAGCAGAGTAAACATTAAGTCTGGAGTTTCACACTCAACATCTGAAGGAATCTAGTTGCAAGCTCCAAAAGTCTTGAGTGACTCCACCCCCATGGCATTTCCAGGGGCTTCAGCTTCCACAGGTTTTCTCTTAATCCCATTCTTCTCAGTCTTTGCAGCTTTCTTTGGATGAACCATGTTCCTGGCTTTTCCAAACTTCTGGGGTCTCCACTGCACCTTTGGCTTCATACTGACAGCTTCATGTATTTCCCTCTCAGAGGCACAACTGCTTGGCCTCCCACCCTTCTGAAATTGAGATGGAAGCTGTCTTAACCTCAGAATTCATGCATTTTCCATCTACCTAAAACCAGTGCCACATGGATGCTGCCAAGATCCACTGCCAGCTGGACCAGTAGCCAGGCTTTTCTCTCTCTTGGTTGTATGGGTCCAGTGCCTGGATCACTGAGCTCTCTGAACCTGATTGTGAGGAACAACTTCTCTATACCACCATCATTTTGGAATCTGCTGAGACCATCACCATTTTGGAACCTCCTGTGGCCTCCATCACCACTCTGGAATGTGGTGCCCTGCAGCTTTCTCCTCTGACCAGTCTTTCACTTTTGCAAGGTTTTTTGTTTTGTTTTGTTTTGTTTTTACTTTTTTTCTGGTACCAGGGATTGAACTCACAACCTCATGCTTGCCAAGCAAGTGCTTATGCTGCTGAACTAAAATCCCAGGCCCCATTTTTGCAGTTTTAAGAGTGCAAAAGGTGGACACCTGCTGCTTCCCTGGATGCCCCCCAGGCCATCTTTTTTATTTCTCTGTTCCTTCTCAGTAATCGAGATCTCAGCTTTATCTTTACAATCCACAGCTTTCTGGTCAAACTTGCAATGTTTTGAACCATCCTGATGGACTCCTTGCTCTTGATTCACAACATAAATCTGGCTAAAAGCCCCCAACAGTAGTTATACCACTGCCTCAACATTTAACTGCCTTGAAATTTCTTCTGCCAGATTAATCAATCCATTGCCCTTAATCTCAGTCTCAGGCAAAATTTCTGGACACAAACCAAATGCAGACAAACTTTCTGCCAAGCCATAATACAACTGGTTTGTTGGAGTCAAACAACCAGTACAGCTCTTCTTCCCAGCAGAGACCTCCAGAGCCTGGTCTTTATCAGCAGGTTTTTTTTTTTATCAGCTTCTGGTCTCCTAAGCTCTGACCAGAATCTCCCTTACAGAACAGACTAAACTGTCCAAGCACCACTCTTTCAGGCAACATCTCAAAACCTTTCCAAATTCTTCCCACAAGCTATTTTGAAAGGATTTTGAACCATATGGTAGGGTGTAGTTACAGCAGTGACTCCAATCTTCTGGTGCCATTTTCTGTCTTGGCTACTTTTTTCCCATTGCTGAGACAAAATGCCTAATGTCAAAATTAGGGAAGGAAAGATTTATTTATCTTACAGTTTTGTAGGTTTCAGTCCATATTCAGCTGGCTCCAAGGAGGGCTGGTTTAGCTGAGGGGCAATTGTTCATGACGGCCACAAACAGCAAGAGCCAAAATGGGAAAAAAGGGAGAGCACACCTTCTTCCTGCCCTTACATTATATGCGGGCTCTGCCCCTGGGTGAGTGCAGCACTCATATTGTTAGCATTTTTGGAGTGATAAAAGAGCAAAATATAAAAATAAAGTAGCCTTTATTCCAAGGACATGTAGAGGAGTCCACGACCATAAGCATTCTGGCTTTATCTGACCAGAACATGGGATATGAGATATATATATATATATAAAACCTCTGACTAGGATGGTGCTTAGGGCAGGCACTGATGATGTGTGAGGAGCTGATTGGAATTTTTTTAGCATGCACTGGGAAAGGAAAAAGGAAGTTATAAAAGGGGAAGGAGGAAGTGACCTCAAGGTAAATATCCCCTGATTCAGCCTTCTACCACTATAATGTCCTGTAATTTATTTTAGGACAAAACTTTTCCACATATCACCAGCCCCAGTGCTACACAACAAACTAATCACCAATGCTAGATTTAGCCATGTCCATGATTGCATGAGGCTTGGAGGCTATCCGAACACAAACCATAACAACTGCCTATAAATATTCTTGTCAAAAATTGAACTCTGATGAAGGCTTTAGCTCTACCTACCAGTTTAGAAGAACTTCAGGGTATAGGCAAGAAGGTGAAATGATACCATGGGAGTAAAGTCTACTAAATGCAGACTATGGAAAGTTCTGAGAGTAAAAAACTTGATTTCTGGAGTTCCAGACTGCTGGCACTAGCCCAAGGAGAGTTTGGGACCATTGCTCCTAGTGGTTGGGTGCCCACCCAGCTTCCTAGGACACTGGACTAGGCTTGAGAGGTTTCACGGGCTTGAGTGGACATGTCCAGTGACCTTCTTTCAAACAGGGAAGCCAGGCCCATGCTGTGAGGGGAGCCAGGCCCACTCTGTGAGCTGAGATCCAGCCTGCTGGCACTGGCCCAGGGAGAGTTTGGGACTATTGCTCCCAGCAGTTGGGTGCCTGCCCAGCTCCCTAAGAAACTGGACTAGGCTTGAGAGGTTTCAAGGGCTTCAGTAGACCATGCCCAGTGGCCTTTTTTCAACCAGGGGAGCCAGACACATGCTACAAGAGGAGCCAAGTTCACATGAGTACCAGGAGCCGAGGACACAGGAGGTAATTTCCAGCACACCCGGGGGAAGCTTTGGAACATCGCTGGAAACACAGAAATACAAGAAAATGACAAAATGAAAGACCAAAATGCAATCTCAAACCTCCAGCCTATCCCAAGAAAGCCTAGGAGCCATGTACATAGAAGAAGATATAAGCCATACACCTGAAATGCCTGAAGTGATATCAACTGAAATAAAGAAGCAACTCCAGGAAGCTATGAAGGAACTCAAATCACAAACAATCTCCAAGATAAAAGAAGAAATAATAAAAGTAGTGAAAGAAATACTGAACACATCTAAAGAAGACACAGCTAAAAAATTAAAGGAACAAAACAAAAAGATAGAATGCCTAAGAGAACATTATAAGAAACAAACCAAATACATGAAGCAGATTCAAAGAGATATGCAGGAAATCAAGAATTCTATTCAAAGTTGCCAAAACTGCCTCAATGAAAATGAAGATAGAATTTCAAACCTCAAAGATAAGATTGCAGCTAGTGAAGAGGAAAGGAAAGATCTTTTAAAAATAACAAGCAATCAGGAAATAACAATTCAACAGCTGCAAGATGATGCAAAGAAAAACAACATAAGATTAATAGGGATAAATGAAAAAGATGGGGACAACACAGAAGATATCAAGAGGCTATTTACAGAAGTAATAGCTGAAAATTTCCCAAACATGAGAAGGGAAAGTGACATAAAGATTAGTGAAGCATATAGAACTCCAAATAGCCATAATCAAAATAAAACTACATCCAGACATATAATAATCACCATCCCAGAAATCCAACATAAGAACAGAATATTAAAAGCTGTTAGAGAGAAAAGACAGATCACCTATAAAGCAAAACCTATCAGAATCACAGCAGACTTATCAACACAAACAATAAAGTCAAGAAGAGCATGGAGTGAAGTATTTCAGATCCTAAAGGAAAATGACTTGCAACCCAGACTGATGTACCCTGCAAAACTGTCCTTTAAAATGGATGGAGAAATAAGATACTTCCATGACAAATAATAACTGAAGAACTCCATGATCACCAAACCAACCTTACAAAGAATACTGAAAGACATTCTAGTTACACATAGGAAAAAAAACACTAAGCAAGACAGACAAACAGAATGGAAAGGTAAAGATATAACAGCAGAAAGATAAAATGTCAACAATAAACCAATATGTAACAGTTATAGCCATTAATGTAAATGGCCTCAATTCACCAATTAAAAGAAACAGACTGGCAGAATGGATCAAGAAACAACGTCCTACCATATGCTATCTACAAGAAACCCATCTAACCCAAAAGGAAATTCATGGACTGAAAGTCAAAGGATGGAAAACAATACTTCATGCAACAAGAACTCAAAAAAAAAAAAGTGGGGGTAGCTATTCTGTTTGCAGACAATGTGAACTTCAAGCCAAGAATGGTCCAAAGAGATAAAGAAGGTCACTACATTAAGTTAGGGGAAAACTTCAAGAGGAAGAGATAACAATCTTAAATATATATGCACCAAATTCCAGAGCACCCAGCTATACAAAGCAAGTATTAACAGAAATGAAAAATCAAATAAGCAATAACACAATTATAACAGGAGACCTTAACACACCATTGACACAAAGGGACAGATCAACCAGACAGAAAATCAGCAAATAAATAATAAAACTGAATCACACCTGTGACCAAATGGACTTGATAGATGTATACAGAGTGTTCCATCCAACAACATCAGAATATACATTCTTCTCAGCAGTACATGGGACATTCTTTAAAATAGACCATATACTAGCCCATAGAAAATGCTTAAGTAAATTCAAAAGAATTGAAATTATCCCATGCATGTTATCGGATCATAGCACCATAAAACTAGAAATTAATGATAAAGAAACTGCAAAAACCCCACAAACACATGGAAATTGAATAATACACTCTTGAGCAATCAGTGGGTCACAGAGGAAATTACAGAAGAAATTAAACAATATCTACAAGCAAATGAAGATACAAATACAACTTACCAGAATCTGTGGGATGCAATGAAAGTGGTCCTCAGAGGAAAATTTATTGCACTGAGTTCCCACATTAGGAAAACAGAATGAACACAAATAAGCAACATGATATTACACCTCAAACATCTAGAAAAAGAAGAGCAAGCCAAGCCCAAAGCCAAAAGAAAGGAGGAAATCATAAAGATCAGAGCAGAAATTAGTGCAATAGAGGCTAATAAAATAATACAAAGAATCAATGAATCAAAGAGTTGGTTCTTTGAAAGAATAAATAACATTGATAAGCCCCTAGCCAACCTTATTTTAAAAAAGGAAAGAAAATACTCAAATTCATTCAATATGGAATGAAAAAGGTGAAATCACTACCAACTCTGTGGAAATACAGAAGGTCATCAACACCTGTTTTAAAAACCTCTACTCTCATAGGTTCGATAATGGACAGATTCCTAGAAACATATGAACCACCAAAGCTAGGTCAAGAAGATATAAAACTGCTGAATAACCCAATTTCTATTAATGAAACTGAAAATGTAATTAAGTCCTTACCAACAAAGAAGAGCCCAGGCCCAGACAGATTCACTGCAGAATTCTATAAGAAATACAAAAAGGCTTAATGCCAACACTCAAACTCTTCAATGAAACTGAAAGGGAAGCAATTCTTCCTAAGTCATTCCTGGAAGCAAATATTACTCTAGTACCAAAACCTGAGAAAGACCCAACTAAAAAAGAGAACTACAGGCCAATCTCCCAAATGAACATAGATGCAAAAATTCTCAATAAAATATTGGCAAACAGGATTTAGCAAATCATCAAGAAGATTATACACCAGGATCAAGTGGGATTTATCCAGGCATGCAGGGATGGTTCAATATAAATAATCAATAAATGTAATCCACCACATCAATAGAGTCAAAAGTAAGAATCACATGATCATTTCCATAGATGCAGAAAAAGATTTTGATAAGGTCCAACACTCATTCATGATAAGAACCTTACAGAGAATTGGAATAGATGGTCTTTACCTCAATATGATAAAGGCCATCTATGACAAACCAACAGCCAGCATCATATTAAATGGCCAAAAACTGAAAGCCTTTACCTTAAAATCAGGCACAAGATAAGGATGTCTCTTATTACTGCTTCTATTCAACATAGTACTGGAAATACTAGCCAGAGCAATTGGACAAGAGAGAGAAATAAAAGGAGTAAAGGTAGGAAAAGAGGAAGTTAAATTATCATTATTTGCAGATGACATGATACTCTATATAGAAGACCCCCAAGACTCCACTGAAAGCCTCCTAGATATAATAAATAAATAAATTCAGCAATGTAGCTGGATACAAAGTCAATACTCAAAAATCAATAGCATTCTTATACATTAACAACAAAATCACTGAGAGAGAAATAAAAGAAGCCACACCCTTCACACTAGCATCCAAAAAAATGAAATACTTAGGAATTAATCTAATGAAAGAGGTAAAAGAGCTATACAAGGAAAATTATAATACCCTGAAAAAAGAAATCGAAGAGGACCTCAGAAAATGGAAAAAATCCCTTGTTCATGGATAGGAAGAATAAATATTGTGAGAATGGCCATTCTCCCAAAACTGTTATACACATTCAATGCAATCCCAATGTAAATACCACTAACATACCTCATAGATCTAGAGAAATCACTCCTAAAATTCATCTGGAACCAGGAGAGACCTAGAAAAGCAAAGGCAATTCTACTTGGCCAAGGCAGGAGGTATCACAATCCCTGACTTGAAGTTATACTACAAAGCTACTGTAATAAAATCAACATGGTACTGGTGAATAAAAACAGATCTGAAGATCAATGAAATAGATTATAAGATACAATCACAACTACAAACACACTCAATCACCTTACCTTTGATAAAGGGGCCAAACATGTTCACTGGAAGAATGATAGTCTTTAATAAATGGTGTGGAAAAACTGGCTATCCATCTGCCAAAAACTAAAACTAGACCCATGCCTATCACCATGTACTAAATTAAAATCTAAATGGATCAAAGATCTAAATATTAAAATAGAAACACAAAGTCTTTTAGAAGACAAAGTAGGTAAAAATCTTGAATCTGCTATGGTAATCTGCTAGGTAAAAATCTTGAATCTTGATCTGCTATGTTCTGTCCTCTTTTGTTTTATTCTCTGTAAAAAAAAAACTTGATTTCTTTTACAATTCTGAGGAAAAGAAAAAAGAGAGAAGGGAATTTAGGTTTTAAAAGACTTATGACATTGATCCATAAAATGTGTTGTATAGAACCTGTTCAGAGTGTGATTTAAATAAGCAAGTTAGAGAGAAATCTTAACACCAACTGTTTAATACTGTTTGATGGAGTTATTTATAATTTTAAACCAACTGTTTGATACTGTTTGATGGAGTTATTTATAATTTTAAACAGAATGCATGATTTTTACAGCCTTTAACCTTTGGAAATTCATAGAAACAGAAAGCCTTTCCTGGACTTCATTGTGGTCTGGGAAGTTTATATTTGTAATCCTATGGAAAAGTTATTGGAATTCTAGCAAGTTAATTCCAGTCTACCACTTCCTGAGCAACCTGAGGCAAGAATAAAGACACTATCTATAGTTGTGGAGAGCCAAGAAGATCTTAAGTCCAGCTAGGGTGATGGTTACTGGAACAAAAGCCTCAACACAGGGCTGAACCCAGGGTTTTATTCATTCATGAGGAAGAGAGTGGCTGTAGGATGAATGACTGTGAGAATGCCAGGAAGTGTGTGAGTGCTGTGAGCTGGGCTAGGAAGGAGGCCTGAAATCACCTCTGTGGTGTGCAGAGGGAAGGATACATGACACAGTTCGAGACAGTATCTAATGTTTTGTGCTCGGTGTTTCAGCTCTAACGTGTAATCCTTTAAGCCCTGAGAAATCATAGCCTCTTATGTCCAAGCCCCACCAACAGCATGGAGTGTGGCTCTCCATCCGTCAAGGATCACACAGGTTTTTGGGGAGCCAGTGAGTCAGGTAACATTAATTGTTGCCTTGCTTCAAAGACTACACATAAGCACATTGGTTACTGAAATATTTATGTATATGAAATCATCATGATGTCTCATATTTACTTCAAAATAATCCAGGAGTCTGGAAAGCAGGAAGCATATAGATTAAACATGATTGGCCATAAACCAGTGATTAGTGAAGTTAGATGATGAATGTATAGGAAATTGTTATAAAATTCTCTCTAATTTGTCCATATTGAAGTCCATGTTACACCAGTTATAAGGCCCTTACTCTACTGGGAATGAATGTTAAAATTTTCATTTGTACCTCTTCTGTGGATGAGCAAAAATCTTTTCAATTATTTTTTCTGCTGTTATTTCTTTCTGGTAAGCCATTAACCAAGAAAGTATTGCTTTTTTTTTCTTAAGACTGATTGTGTCTTTTTGTGATAATTTCCCTGTTGGATTTTAAGAAGTAGCTATATTAATTTGTTTATATAAGTAAAGCAAAAATCACCCCAAATGAAAAAAAAAATCCCACTAACACTTTGGATATATGAACATATTTCTTTTTTTTTTGTCAATATTTTATTAAGTTGTAGTAACTCCAAATTGAGCATAGTAAAATGCAAGAAAAGACTAAAGTTTTTTTTTTTTTTAAGAATACTAAAAATGTTAAAGTATTAGACAAGTCTGCAAACTTCAGTTTGGAACATTTACATACAACTATTTTGGTTTATTTAACTGCAAGAATAGTTTAAGAGGGTATGGTAATCAGCTTCTTTGATCTTCAGTATCTCTGATCTTTGATGGCCCTGCAGTTTGGAAGGAAGCCTTTGTGAAAATGATGGGGCCGATGTGGTTTGCACATGTGGCCTGGGTGACCTGATGAGGGTCCCTTGCTTACTTGCTCTTTCCTCCTTCTGGGGTTCACTGGAAGGACCTACTGACTTCCCAACCAACTGCTTTCAGAAACCCGGAGGAAGGCCAGAACCACTGTACTAAAGTCTGTTTAATCATTATTAGAGGGGGAACGGCATCAGAGGCACATGTTTTGGCTACTGGGAAAATTAGCCTAGTGATGAGTCCTCACTTAGTATCTTCCATCTCTGATTAGAAAACATGCAAATCACCCATTCTGCCTGCCCCATCCTCCCCCCACCTCTTCACACACTGTATGATAACAGAGAATAGAAATGGTTACAAGTATGAAAGGTTAGTCATCGCCACTTCGAGAGATGAAATATATAAGGGAGATTTGATTACAAAAATAATTTCAATGTATTGAAATGAGTCACTTCCAGGTTTTCTAATGTATGAAGTAAATGACTTATTCTAGAAGCTAAAGAAATACTTTTCAGAAAAAGCCATTTCCTTTTTCATTGAATGAGTGATGGATGGGACAGGTTGCAGTCCTTAAAACAGAGTGACTCCTAGGTCTGATTTATTTTAAATTTAGTAGTGAGCTACTAAAGGTGAAAACACTCCATCTCTTTATAAAACAACTTGTACGGTGCAACTTTGTATTACATCTAACGCAGCGTTTCAAGGTTGGAAGGGTTTTGCAGGAGGCTTTCTGGATAGCTGCTCCTGGGGGAGAAGTATCTAAATCCATGTGGCAATAATGCAGAACACGGGCCATGACTTTCCTCAGGTGTTCGAAGCAGATCATTGCCAGTCACGCATGACAATCAGTCAAATTCAGTGTGAACATGTCCCTGGCATATTGCTCAGCATGGAATCTTTTTCAACATTAATGTACTGAAGC